>JBBHAA010000956.1:1027500-1392500 GCA_037953035.1 Aquarana catesbeiana
TCCAAACTCCACTATGGTGAAGACCAAAGAGCTGTTGAAGGACACCAGAAACAAAATTGTAGACCTGCACCAGGCTGGGAAGAATGAATCGGCAATAGGCAAGTAGCTTGGTGTGAAGAAATCAACTGTGAGAGCAATAATTAGAAAATGGAAGACATACAAGACCACTGATAATCTCCCTCGATCTGGGGCTCCACACAAGATCTCACCCCGTGGGGTCAAAATGATCACAAGAACGGTGAGCAAAAATCCCAGTACTACACGGGGGGACCTAGTGAATGACCTGCAGAGAGCTGGGAACAAAGGCTACCATCAGTAACACACTACGCCACCAGGGACTCAGATCCTGCAATGCCAGACGTGTCCCCCTGCTTAAAGCGGAGCGCTGCCGAAAATTTTTTTTTTAAAAGTCAGCAGCTACAAATACTGCAGCTGCTGACTTTTAAAACATGGACACTTACCTGTCCAGGGCGCCCGCGATGTCAGCACCCGAGGCCGAAGCGTCTCTCCGTCCTCGGGTGCTGCCGCCTCCATCTTCGGTAAGGGAATCAGGAAGTGAAGCCGTGCGGCTTCACTTCCCGGTTCCCTACTGCGCATGCGTGAGTCGCGCAGCACAATACGGATGGTCCCTGCTGCCTCTGGGACCCGTGTGTTTCCCAGCAGGCAGCGGGGAGGGAGCAGGAAGTGGCGTAAATAACCGCAGATTCTGCAGCTATCTATGCCGGAAGTGGGTACAGATACCTGTAATATACAGGTATCTGTACAACCCCTCCCCCCTGAAAGGTGCCAACTGTGTCACCGGAGGGGGGGAGGAATCTGATGAGTGGAAGTTCCACTTTTGGGTGGAACTCCACTTTAAGCCAGTACATGTCCGGGCCCGTATGAGGTTTGCTAGAGAGCATTTGGATGATCCAGAAGAGGATTGAGAGAATGTCATATGGTCAGATGAAACCAAAGTAGAACTGTTTGATAGAAACACAATTTGTCGTGTTTGGAGGAGAGAGAATGCTGAGTTGCAACCAAAGAACACCATACCTACTGTGAAGCATGGGGGTGGCAACATCATGCTTTGGGGCTGTTTCTCTGCAAAGGGAACAGGACGACTGATCTGTGTACATGAAAGAATGAATGGGGCCATGTATCGTGAGATTTTGAGTACAAACCTCCTCCCATCAGCAAGGCATTGAAGATGAAACGTGGCTGGGTCTTTCAGCATGACAATGATCCCAAACACACCGCCCGGGCAACGAAGGAGTGGCTTCGTAAGAAGCATTTCAAAGTCCTGGAGTTGCCTAGCTAGTCTCTAGATCTCAACCCCATAGAAAACCTTTGGAGGGAGTTGAAAGTCCGTGTTGCCCAGCGACAGCCCCAAAATATCACTGCTCTAGAGGAGATCTGCATGGAGGAATGGGCCAACATACCAGCAACAGTGTGTGACAACCTTGTGAAGACTTACAGAAAACGTTTGACCTCTGTCATTGCCAACAAAGGATATATAACAAAGTATTGAGATGAACTTTTGATATTGACCAAATACTTATTTTCCACCATAATTTGCAAATACATTAAAGAAAAATAATTTTCCCCATGGGGCTTTAAAACAGCAATGCACATAATGAAAGAAAGTTCTTAATAGATGTATAAAAAGTTTTATCCAATATCATGGTTTGAAGTACAGTATAGAGAATCATCTGGTACAGTAACACACATCTTATTCCCCAGTGCAGTAACAAACACATATTAATACACATAATTAGGTTACATAATGTTACATAAATAGCAAGCCCCGACGCGTTTCGACCTGTATATGGTCTCTTCAGGGGGACAGTTGGATCTAAAAAAGAATTACATAAATTAAATTCAAATAGATAAATATATATATTATTGTGCATCACTTGGATTAAACCAAGATAATGAGTCTTTACCGCTAAATGGTGGAATGGGTGTTCTCTAGTCCAGGATATGTGCTGAGGGCCAATGGAAACACTGGAGGACTCGGGGGGCCACCCTCACTCTCCCAGGAGAGCCAGCCTCAGGGGGCTTAACAAGGAGCCACACTTAGCGCGCCCCCCGGGAGGGGGGGGGGAAGGGGAGATGAGGGGGAGGAGCCCACACCTGCAACAGAAACCCAAGAATAGCCATGTATTAGTTAGAGGAAGTTTGATAATTAACTTGGTAATGTACTGAGTGTTTCCAATTTGTCTATGTGGAGACTGGCGTTGGATAGGATTTTTACTATGTAAATATATTGAAATGTTAATTCCATTCCATAAATGTAATCGATAAGATTTAATGATCGTGTGATCCAACAATGCAGTGGTATGGTAGGTCTATTATACTATTGTAATGGATAGGTTAATAAGAATAGAATGGGTGAAAAAGAGGGAAAAAGATGTGTGTGTGAAAAAAAAAAAAAAAACACGAAAAACACAGCAACAACGATGGCCTAAATGGAGAGGAGTGCATTGTGTGGTGGAGAATGGTGTGAATGAGGTGGTGCATGGTGTGGTAACATGACATGGTGCTTGCTTGGTGCCTACTGTGTGAAAACAAAAATGGAAAGTGAACTAAAAAAGTGAAAAGCCAATCAAAATGTGAAAGTGTGTATGTAGGATGGTGGAGAGTGCTGTGTGGAATGAAGGTGAAATAACAAAAAGTTTACCTTATCAGTTGTATAAATCGTGTAGGCTGGAGGTAATGTTGGACTTGTTGATAGGTTCAATGTGATAAGCTTGGTGGCGATCATGCAAAAATAAGGGCTCTAGTGTAGAAAGAACCTGGCAGCAGTAGCATTCATCCTGGCCTGTAGAAGATCATGATCTGATTATCAGGCCTCCAGTCTCCCTTTATATCCAAATTCAGGCAAATGGGATAATCATGTGCAGGTGCAAACCCCCCACCCACACCGCCCCCAAGAAAAAAAAAAAAAAAAAAAACCCCGGAGGGATTGGCGCTGGAACCGCTGATGGAGCGGCCCCTGTGTGGCTCCCTCGGCGTCCCGGAAGGCCTACAGGCCCCGACCACTGTCGTCATCTCCGCTGCAATGCGTGTGATGTCATGACGTTGTGCGCAAGCCGGGCCCTTACAGGCATGCGCACTCCGTCAAACGTCCGGAGATGAACACGGGACGCCGCCGGCAGGATAGAGCTCACCTTAACTGCAGCGGTGAGCAAAAAAGGGGGCACGCAAAGGAATTCGCATGCCCCCCCCCTCTTTTCCTGCCGGGAAGCCGCGAGGGGTCAGACTCACCCCAAGAAGGGAGAGGAGGCACCACCAACACCCGCCAGTCCAAAAAATGGCCCTCAAAACAAAAACAAAAATACTGGGGATGGTGTCAGTAGGACATGAATGACTGACTTCATGGGATCACCAACATTTGTTATGTGTATTAATATGTGTATTAATATGTGTTTGTTACTGCACTGGGGAATAAGATGTGTGTTACTGTACCAGATGATTCTCTATACTGTACTTCAAACCATGATATTGGATAAAACTTTTTATACATCTATTAAGAACTTTCTTTCATTATGTGCATTGCTGTTTTAAAGCCCCATGGGGAAAATTATTTTTCTTTAATCCAATTTCCGGGGTGCGCAGCCTTTCTTATCTCTTTTATGTGTGTCTTCCTTTTTTCATATTTCAATTTTGGGTGGTTAAACACCCCTCCCCACCTTGACACATTAGAGATAAGACATGGGCTGTGTGTTTCCTTCTCTTCACGTATCCTGCACATTGTTAATCAATTGTTCCCACTCGGTCAACTTTTAACAATCCCATGCATGAGGGGGAATCTAACTTAGACCCCCACACTGCATGATATTCAATTGCCTTATATGGCAATTGCTGACAAACTTTATTTATATTATACCTATTTTCATACTGACATTCGATGCAGGAACGTGGGGACCTGGAACCAACACACAGCCCATGTAAAAAATTTAAAAAAATGTTAAAAATGCAAAATAAACAAAAAACATACCAGACCATCAACATTTGCTGTGTGCTATGTTGGTGATCCCATGAAGTCAGTCATTCATGTCCTACTGACACCATCCCCAGTATTTTTGTTTTTGTTTTGAGGGCCATTTTTTGGACTGGCGGGTGTTGGTGGTGCCTCCTCTCCCTTCTTGGGGTGAGTCTGACCCCTCGCGGCTTCCCGGCAGGAAAAAGGGGGGGGCATGCGAATTCCTTTGCGTGCCCCCTTTTTTGCTCACCGCTGCAGTTAAGGTGAGCTCTATCCTGCCGGCGGCGTCCCGCGTTCATCTCCGGACGTTTGACGGAGTGCGCATGCCTGTAAGGGCCCGGCTTGCGTACAACATCATGACGTCACGCGCATTGCGGCGGAGATGACGACAGTGGTCGGGGCCTGTAGGCCTTCCGGGACGCCGAGGGAGCCACACAGGGGCCGCTCCATCAGCGGTTCCAGCGCCAATCACTCCGGGGTTTTTTTTTTTTTTTTTTTTTTTTTTTCTTGGGGGCGGTGTGGGTGGAGGGTTTGCACCTGCACATGATTATCCCATTTGCCTGAATTTGGATATAAAGGGAGACTGGAGGCCTGATAATCAGATCATGATCTCCTACAGGCCAGGATGAATGCTACTGCTGCCAGGTTCTTTCTACACTAGAGCCCTTATTTTTGCATGATCGCCACCAAGCTTATCACATTGAACCTATCAACAAGTCCAACATTACCTCCAGCCTGCACGATTTATACAACTGATAAGGTAAACTTTTTGTTATTTCACCTTCATTCCACACAGCACTCTCCACCATCCTACATACACACTTTCACATTTTGATTGGCTTTTCACTTTTTTAGTTCACTTTCCATTTTTGTTTTCACACAGTAGGCACCAAGCAAGCACCATGTCATGTTACCACACCATGCACCACCTCATTCACACCATTCTCCACCACACAATGCACTCCTCTCCATTTAGGCCATTGTTGTTGCTGTGTTTTTCGTGTTTTTTTTTTTTTTCACACACACATCTTTTTCCCTCTTTTTCACCCATTCTATTCTTATTAACCTATCCATTACAATAGTATAATAGACCTACCATACCACTGCATTGTTGGATCACACGATCATTAAATCTTATCGATTACATTTATGGAATGGAATTAACATTTCAATATATTTACATAGTAAAAATCCTATCCAATGCCAGTCTCCACATAGACAAATTGGAAACACTCAGTACATTACCAAGTTAATTATCAAACTTCCTCTAACTAATACATGGCTATTCTTGGGTTTCTGTTGCAGGTGTGGGCTCCTCCCCCTCATCTCCCCTCCACCCCCCCTCCCGGGGGGCGCGCTAAGTGTGGCTCCTTGTTAAGCCCCCTGAGGCTGGCTCTCCTGGGAGAGTGAGGGTGGCCCCCCGAGCCCTCCAGTGTTTCCATTGGCCCTCAGCACATATCCTGGACTAGAGAACACCCATTCCACCATTTAGCGGTAAAGACTCATTATCTTGGTTTAATCCAAGTAATGCACAATAATATATATATTTATCTATTTGAATTTAATTTATGTAATTCTTTTTTAGATCCAACTGTCCCCCTGAAGAGACCATATACAGGTCGAAACGCGTCGGGGCTTGCTATTTATGTAACATTATGTAACCTAATTATGTGTATTAATATGTGTTTGTTACTGCACTGGGGAATAAGATGTGTGTTACTGTACCAGATGATTCTCTATACTGTACTTCAAACCATGATATTGGATAAAACTTTTTATACATCTATTAAGAACTTTCTTTCATTATGTGCATTGCTGTTTTAAAGCCCCATGGGGAAAATTATTTTTCTTTAATCCAATTTCCGGGGTGCGCAGCCTTTCTTATCTCTTTTATGTGTGTCTTCCTTTTTTCAATTTGCAAATACATTTTTTCAAAAATCAGACAATGTGATTGTCTGGATTTGTTTCCACATTTTGTCTCTCATAGTTGAGGTATACCTATGATGACAATTACAGGCCTCTCTCATCTTTTTAAGTGGGAGAACTTGCAAAATTTGTGGCTGACTAAATACTTTTTTGCCCACTGTGTATATATATATATACACACACACACACACACACACACACACACACATACATATACACTGCGTATTCAAAGCTCCAGTTTTGCTATATAGGGAGGGAAAGGCAGGAACACTTTAATGGTGTATTTCAAATCATTTATTTAAAAAAGAAGGTAGTATTGCACTTACATCAACGAAGACAAGGATCAGCATGTATTGTATAGGAATCATCAGTTTGTTCTCCACCTGCATTACAGCTGACCAGAAATGACATATCTCAAACACCATCCAATGCCATTTCATCAACCTATGTCTGACGTCTTCAGGGGTGACCTTTCCCTCTCTATATGGCAACACTGGAGCTTTGAAAACGTTCTCTACATACAGTAGTGATCAAAAGTGTGCATACCCTGGCAGATATTGTGAATTTTGGCATGAAACTTTACAAAGATGGAAAAACATATAAAAAGATATCCACAGCCTTGAATATGCCAGTCAGAACTGTTTAATCACTTATTAAGATGTGGAAACATTAGGGTCTCTTTTGATACCAAGCCAAGGTCAAGTAGACCAAGAAAGATTGCAGCCGCAACTGGCGGAAGAATTGCTCAGGATACAAAGAAAAACACACAGGTAACCGCAGAAGAAATACAGGCTGCTCTCCAAAAAGACGGTGTAGTTGTTTTTAAGGAGAACAATTCAACAATACTTGAACAAAAAAGAGCTGCATGGTTGAGCTGCCAGAAGGAAGCCTTTACTGCACCAATGCCACAAAAAAGCTAATAAGGCATGTCAAGGTGTTGGACATATTGTAACCAGGCTTTTTTGTGGAACTTGTACAGTAAAGGCCACACCATCTTTTTCCAGAGCAGCGTGCATTTCTCCACAGGTTACCTGTGGGTTTTTCTTTGTATCCCAAACAGTTTTGGCTGAAATCTTTCTTGATCTACCTGACCTTGGCTTGGTATCAAGAGATTCCCAAATGTTCCACTTCTTATTAAGTGATTGAACAGTACTGACTGGCATATTCAAGGCTTTGGATATCTTTTTCCATCTTATTAAAGTTTCATTACCTTGTTACGCAGGTCTTTTGACTGTTCTTTTCTACCTCCTTATGGCTCAGTGTCTAGCCTGCTTAGTGCATCCATGTGAGGGCTAACAGACTCGTTGAATATTTATATACAGACACTAATTGTGATTTAAAAAGCCACAAATGTGGGAAATGAACCTTTAATTGCCATTTTAACCTGTGCGTGCCACCTTCTGTGTCTGTACCAAGGCCAAACATTCCAGGGTATTTAAACTTTTGATAAGGGCCATTTGTGTGATTTTTGTTATGATTTAAAAAGGATCCAAAAAACGTTGTGATGATAAATGGCTTCATGTGATTGCTATCGTTTAATAAAAGACAGTTTTTTGGCATGATCAGTCAAAATTGTAATACCAATGACAAAATTTCACAATTTCTTCCAGTGTGTGCAAACTTTTGAGCACAGCTGTATATACTGAATGGATGACAGCAGCAGTTTGGATTCATTCCTGTGACCTCATGTATAACTTCTTGGATTTTCCCATATGAGCAATTTGACTCCTTGTAATAGGGGTCAATTAAGTCTGGTGAGTGCATTGAGTGTCTGCATGCGGATGGAGAGGAACACTTCCTGTACTCACTGAGGACGTTATTAACATGTGGGATTTATACATGGACTTCACAATTTTTATGTATCTGTTATAATTTAAATGAAGAATTATTTGTTTATTCTGTATGGTGATATGTAATTTATGATACAAGAGCGCGGTTCCTTTGTTTCCTAATTCCTTATACTTTTTTCTATATCTTTATTGGGGTGTGCAGCTAACCATTTGCTCACCTAGAGTATCAGCTCTCTGTTTTTTAAAAACATTTAAAAAATTTGTAACAAAAACTGAAATGTAGGTTCGGATTTTATGATTGTCTAACACTTTACTCTCATACTTTTGCAGATGGTGAATCTACATTTGTCATCTATGGTAAGATACTTATCATACAATGCAATTTAATTTTAAAAACATTACTATCTTGACTTCAAATATGTCCAGGCGTTTTTTTTTTTTTTGCTCACATTTTCAACTATCCTCTATTAATAGACAGAATTAAGATGCATTTTTCAAAGTTAACAAAAGTATCAAATATAATGAAACCAAATAGATAGCTAGATTATAACTAGAGAGATAGACAGACAGACAGACAGACAGACAGACAGACAATATAGAGAAGAACAATGAAAGAGAGAGATATGGGCACTACCCATCAACCCAAATAAAACAAAAATTGCAGTGTTCCAGAAGAAGAACACTAAATGAGTTCTTCCTTTACATTAACTACTTCCCACTCGCCCATAGTACCCGTACCATGATGTATCAGTATGTCACTTAGTACATGCGCACTGGCACACCCACTGGGGTAATATAAAAATGTGTGAAATTAAACATTCTGACCACCCCCCCCCCCCCCCCCCAGAGAAGTACAGTGACGCTATGGTGACACTGAACTACTCTGATGACAGGATGTAAAAGAAATTTTTTTTTAAGAAAACGGAATAAAAAATATTTTATTTTAAACATACTGTCACCAGTCAGTATCCCTGATCACATCCACACCAGTCATATGATGACGCTGTACTGCACTGGAGACAGTATGTAAAAAAAAAAAAAGAGGAAAAAAATTATTTAATTTCTTTGCTTTCCAAAAAAATATGAAAAATTACAACTTCAAAAAAACTCACCATGCCTCTTACTAAATGCCCCAGACATTGCAAAAAGGTCATTTGGAGGATATTTGTACCGTCCTGGGCCTGGCATTTTAAGGGCCTTAAGAAATGAGATCCATCAGTATATCAGGATTGATCAATTTTCAGATATATACCATACAGTAGTTTGTAGACACTATGGGGGTCATTTACTATAGCGCTATAGCGCTAATTCGCGCAAATTGCCGCGAATTAGCGCTAATTCGCGGCAATTTAGCGCGAATTAGCGCTAATAGCGCTAATTCGCGCTAAAACGGTATTCACTATAGCGCTGGTGAGAAAATACTCCCAAAATCGAATTTACTATAGCTCCCTGAAACTAAATAGAGCCCAAACCCTTACTCTGCTAAAACCTAGAGAATTGCACATGGAAATAATGTTTAGAGCATGATATAATTGTCTAAATGGTACTGAAATATGCGGTATATTATTTAAAGATTATCTGCTTTTAAACTGTGTGAAAAAGTGATTTCTACACTGAAATATCTTTAAAAGTCTGAAAAGTGAAAAATTCCCCGTTTTGGACAACTAGGTGCCAACACAACTGAGCATGCTCAGACCTGAAAATAACTCTCATTTTAACTCAAGTGTCTTTTTTACCTGGAGGTATAGTAAATACCAAAATGAGAGCTAATTAGAGAGCATTTTTTGGGAGTTAAAATCTGCTCTAATTTAGTCCAAATGAAGTTTGTCATTGATTCTAATGGAACAATTCTAACTTTCACAAAAAAACCTTTTAATGTTGAGATGAAATGTATCTTTCTGTGAAATAAATTTTCCTTTGCAACATTGTTGCTTCTACTTAAAATATTTTGATTTTAAGAATGCTACAATGTGGAATGTTTTGATGTTTTGGTAAAATATATTTTTCTCTGTCACTTTCACTTGTTATTCTTCATCTCACAACAATCTTTACCCCAAACTCACACAGGTGTCTTTACAATCCACAAACAATACCATTGCTGATGAAAATTTAAAATTAATCACAATTTTTTGTGCTTTTTATTATTTCCAAATATTCATAATTTGAGCCCCAAAAATGTGATATGTGTACCAACATCAGAAATCAAAATGTAATTCCCAAAAATTTGAGGGTAATATTCTACTCTCACCCACAAAAAACAGCAAATATCACAGAATAAATCAAGAAGAATAACTCTTGAGTAATGTAATTCCATCACTTGTATGTCCATAGAAATGCAGTATTTATGTGTTTTTATGTGTATTTATGTGTAGTTATGTGTAGGAGGGTCTCACACGTGGCAGCTCTGTGGCTTTTGAGGTTAGAACTTCTGCTTAGTATCTCTGAGGGTCTGGGTTCAAATCCCAACCATGTTACTTCATGTAGAGAAGTTGTCTCATCTCCCAGGTCCTATAATTATGTCTAAATGTAGTAGTTATGTGTAGGAGGGTTCCACCACCATTGTAAGTCTTTTCCAGATACACTATATAGCCAAAAGTATTGGGACGCCTGCCTTTACACACACATGAACTTTAATTGGCAGCCCAATCTTAGTCCGTAGGGTTAAAATTTGATTTGGCCCACCCTTTGCAGCTAGAACAGCTTCTGGGAAGGCTGTCCACAAGGTTTAGTGTGTCTATGGGAATGTTTGATCATTCTTCCAGAAGTGCATTTGTGAGGCCAGGCACTGATGGTAGATGAGAAGGCCTGGCTTGCAGTCTCTACTCTAATTCAGCCAAAGGGTGTTCTATCGGGTTGATGCCAGTACTCTGTGCAGGCCAGTCAAGTTTCTCCACCCCAAACTTGCTCATCCATGTCTTTATGGACCTTGCTTTGTGTACTGGTGTGCAGTCATGTTGGAACAGGAAGGGGCTTTCCCCAAACTGTTCCCACAAAGTTGGGAGCATGAAATTGTCCAAAATGTCTTGGTATGCTGACGCCTTAAGAGTTCCCTTCTCTGAAACTAAGAGGCCAAGCCCAACCTCTGAAAAACAACCCCACACCATAATCCCCCTCCACCAAATCATTTGGACTAGTGCACAAAGCAAGGTCCATAAAGACATGGATGAGTGATTTTGGGGTGGAGGAACTTGACTGGCCTGCACAGAGTCCTGACCTCAACACAACAGAACACCTTGGGGATAAATTAGAGAGGAGACTGTAGGTCAGGCCTTCTCGTCCAACATCAGTGCCTGACCTCACAAATGCACTTGGAAGAATGGTCAAACATTCCCATAGACACACTCCACTCCTAAACCTTGTGGACAAGAAGAGTTGAAGCTGTTATAGCTGCAAAGGGTGGGCCAAATGAGTTTTGAACCCAATACTAATACTGGGATGCCATTACAGTTCATGTGTGTTTAAAGGCAGGCATCCCAATACTTAGGCCAATATACTGTATATTGCTTGTGACACTGAGCATGGCTATGGACTTAGGGCTGGTTCACACCACAGAGATGCAGAGAACATGTGTGGGGATGCCTGGTGGCTTAGTGGGTAGCAGTTCTGTCTAGCAGCACCTGAGATGTTGGTTCAATTCCCCAACATGCTAATGCTTGTGTTGAAGTTTATATGTTCTCCCTGTGTGGGTTTCTCACCACAATCTAAAGACATGCTGGCAACTTATTTGTCTCCTATCAAAATAGGTTCTAATGTAAGAAAGTTAATTTTGGACTTTATATTGGAAGCTCATTGCAGCCAGGGACTGATGTTAATGTTTATTAGCACTAATCATGCCCAGGGACTTGGACATTTCAAATTTTAGGGTTTACACTGCACAGGTACATATGCTTAGAAAACTGTTGCTTTGTTTATGTGGATGCAAATGGACTTTGATCTTTGGCCTGTAGTTGGAGATTTGATGCACATAGCCAAGGCTAACAGTTGCAAATACTATTATGTGTTCCTGCCCATCAGGTGCAATCACTTTAGACATACATGAAGAGACAGATTGAAAGATACTGGTGGGCGTGTACTTCTATTGGGTGTGTCAGTGTGCTAACAATACAACCTCTCTTATATAAAGGCCTGCAGTAGGGGGATTCGTTTGGCCTGAGAAGGTCAGGTTTTTTATTGTGAGGGAGAAGGAATGATATTGGGAGATTTGATGAAATTCTTGTGCATTTTTTCAATCAAAAGTGGGTTTATGTGGCCATGCTGTCAATGTTGTGTGTGTATTGTTCCTATCTGATCATGCAAACATTGTTTGGAAGCATCTGCTGACCTACTATTTTTGATCTCGTTTAATCGTGTACACTGAAATGCAGCTTCCAGCAGAACATGGTCACCAATGTATGTATGTGTGGATTGTGGGCTGGTGGTGGGTGTTTTGAATAAGTCTTTTGCACTATTATGTTGGAATGCTTTGTAAGAATGACTGTTAAGTATGTTTCTATAATCTTTCAGATAATAATGTGATGTGTTGCCCGTTATACACTGAAATTAAAGCTGTGTCCACTCTAAGGTTTTGTCTAATTTTAGATTGTAAGCTCCTATGAGCAGGGCCCTTAAAATTCCGTTGCTAAATGTAGTACCATATATCCTGTCCAAATTTTTTTGAAGCTAGTAAATGTAAATTTATTTTTTTTCTGCTGGTAAAATAAAAGTACATTGAGCTTTTGTTGTGGTGTGGGTGTGTGGTTTGTTTTTTTTTTTTTCCCTTCTACTTTTCTTTCTTTAGTTTTTGTGGGTGGTGGTTTTGGGAAAGTGCAATATCTTTTATATTTTATTTTAATATGTATTTGTGCACCAAAAAACTAATCTTTGCCCTGGTAAACATGCTACTTTGAAATTGCGCTACTTCACTTGAAGTAGCACGATTTCAAAGTAGCAAGGTCAGCGTGATTTCAGGTGGCTTCATACACAAATGTCTATTGAAGTCGCACCTGAAATCGGCAAAAGTAGTGCAGGAACTACTTTAGCAAATTGATGCGGTGCCACAAAAAAAAATGTTGCATCAATTGGAACAGTGCCATTGCCAATAGTCATGCGATTTGATCTCTCAAATTGCATAACCAATCGCTCCAATGTAAACCTAGGCTTCTGCACAAGTGCAAGTTATATATAAAGATTCCACCTTTATCATTAACAGCTGTGGAGAATTGCAGGTAATGAATTCAGCTGGTGGATAGGCAGTGTTTGAATGTGTCAGCTCTGGTTCACATTGGTGTGATTTGACATGTCAAATCTGTGGCAATTGCACTGTTCTAATTGGTGCGATTTGTATTGATATTGGTGCAGAAACCTGCACTGATGTCTCTGATGTTGCCTCCACAGTCGGGACTGACATGCAGGAATGAAATTGTGGGAGTTCAGTTGTGGGAGTTCAGCTGAACGATTTCCTCCCTCTGTCAGTGTGAACCAGGGCTCAAACTGGCCTTTTGCCTTTGTAATTCACCTGCTGCTAACCCAGGGACACCATTTCTTAGCAAACTCCCTTAAGTTTACCTTCAAATATATGTAGAAATACAGATTTGCATATCTGAAAATAAAAAAATACTAATCATGGTTGAGATCAAATATTCGCAGCTGCAATCAAAAGCGTGGTTTCACCTTCTGACCTGGAAATTATTCATTGTATGCACCTGGAAGTTCCTGTGCTGATCAGGATCTCCATCTAGGTGGACATGGCGAGGTCTCTTTAGCAGAGAGGAGGCGCTGCTTATTGGCCGGGTAAGTGTAGGATATGTACTTGTACTTAATCAATGCGGGGGTGGATGTCATAGTTAGATTTGGTGTGGGGGGGGGGGTTCATTGATTTGTTTGGCATCACCACACATTTGCTTCCGTCCCATGTGCTCACATCACTTCCTGCATTTGTTCTGCTGATGTAAATCAGTAAGGACTATGCAAGTATAAATGAGAGCTCCTTTTATTAAAATATATATGACTTGTTTCACAGCTGGGCGAATTCCAGCAAATTTGGACCTTTGAGTTGCATGACAAGTTGTACCCCATGATTCTCAATGACAACCATTCATATCTGTGCTACTTTACGTCGCACCAACTTCAAAGTAGTCCCTGTACTACTTTGGTGTGACTTAAGGTATATCGGGTACAATATTACACAGGCATTCCCAGAAGTTGGGGCCAAGTTGCAGCGGCAAAGTGGCAGCAAAATAGTGTGACTTTCAGGTCGCAGCAGTGTGAATGAGATTCAAGGATAACACCTTTAAATTTGGCCCTATTGTCACTTGTGCATCCTGAAAGTGTAGCAAATTCGTCCCTGCACTACCTTGGTTTGACTTTGATGCAATTTGAGGTCCATACACCACAAGATTACACAGACATTGCTTCAAGTCATGACAAAGCTGTGCAATTTTAAGGTTGCACAAGTGCAAATGGGGCCTTATTCAAAGGTGTTATCAATTAATCGCATTAGGTTACTTTCACACTTGGGTGACTTTTCATGGAGCTTTGGACCTCAGAGTCACATGAAAAGTTGTCCCCCTTGATTTCCATGCATATTTATTAGAGCTGCACGATTAATCGCCATCGTGATTTTTTTCCCCTTTACGATCTTGAAAAAAGAGTTTCACGATTCTTGTTATGCAAAGAACTCTCTCTGCTCTTCTGAAGCCACAGTCGAAAAACCAGGAAGTCTGCCAAGAATTAGAACATTCTTTATCAGTGAACTTAACTAGAAACCTTGTAACAGTTTGTCAATTAAATAGAATTCTGTGTAAGTGAGGAAAGTTTAACTACTTAAACACTAAACATTTTTCTGACATTTGTTGGTTTCAGGTTAAAATCTTTTTTTTGCTAGAAAATTACTTAAAACCCCCCAACATTCTACATATATTTTTTTTAGTAGAGACCCTGGAGAATAAAATGGTGGTTGTTACAATATTTTATGTCACACTGTATTTGCGCCTTTCAAATGCAATTTTTTTTTTGGAAAAAAGTACTTTAATGAATTTAAAAAAAAAAGAAGAAACGTTAGCCCAATTTTTTGTGGGATAATGTGAAAGATTTTACGTCGCGAGAATCGTGATCTTTTTATTCTAAGCAAAAAAATTGTGATTCTCATTTTGGCCAGAACCGTGCAGCTCTAATATCTATGCAACTTCACCCATGTTCACATAGGTCTGAATTGACATGTCAACTTGTAGGCCAAATCGGCGCCTATTGATGGCAATGGAACTGTCTGAATTGGTGCGACGCCACAACGATTCCCAAAAGTAGTTCCTGCACTACTTTGGGCGACTTCAGGGGGCGATTTCTTACCTCCCAACTTTTTGAGATGGGTATAAGGGACACCTATTAGCAAAAGTAGGTAGGCATTCTTAAAGGAGAACAGTTGGGACCTATGTGATTTCACTAGACATCTGTGCAGGAAAGTGCACTGATGTCTCTGAAATCGCTGACAAAGTCGGGCTGAGTCACACTTGTGCGACTTTGGATATCAGAGTCGTATGACAAGTCATACCCCATGATTTTTAATGTGTACCATTCATATCTGTGCAACTTCAAGTAACACTGACTTCAACGTAGTCCCTGTACTACTTTGGTCTGACTTTGATGCGAGTTGAGGTCCATAGACCTCAAGTTTACACAGGCATTCCCTGGAATTGCGGCAAAATTGCTGATGCAAAATCATGGGAAAGTTGCGTGTCTTTCCCTGTGACTCCTGTGTCCATAGACCTCAAGATTACATAGGCATTGCTTAAAGTCGCATTAAAAATCTCGCAACTTTCAGGTCGCACAAGTGTGAAAGGTGCCTAAGTCACTGTGCTGAGTACTATTTTATACCTAGAATATAAAGTAGTCCCACCATCAAACACTAGTAAACATATGTTCTCAATATTATTGTGCTCAAATGGCTGAAAAACACACAGATGGTATCACCTACTGAAAGCTTGCATTGTACTCAGCAGCATATGCTGAAAAGAGGCAAATGCCTATTAGCCAATGCCACATCGGCACGAGCATGGTTGTTACTATAATATTAATGTCTGAAATGCAAAACATTATTGTATTGAAGCAAACATTAGTAAATGTATTTTCTCTGTAGGTAAGTGCTCAGCTCTGTAGCATAGCGGTATACCCTGCTGCCCCCAAAAGTTCAAGCCATGAATTCAAATCCCACTGACAGCATCACCTCCCAGAAGTGTGCATTGTACTCAGAAGCATAATTAGGCAAAGCACATCAGCTTGCTTTATTCCATATTTTAACTCTTCAAATGCATGCAATGGTATGTACTTATTCAATAATTTGGTATGGAATTCCAAAATTCAAGGAAAAAAATGTCGTAGGGTCCCCCCAGTACATACCAGGCCCTTCGGTATGGACTTTAAGAGGAACCCCACACCAAAATGTAAAATAAATTTGATGTGGGGCCCCCAAAATCCATACCAGACCCTTACCTGAGCATGCAGCCTGGAGGTCAGGATAGGGGGGGACGAGTGAGCACCCTCCCCTTCTGAACCTTACCAGGCCACATGCCCCAAAGCACCTTTTCCCCATGTTGATGGGGACAAGGGCCTCTTCCCGACAACACTGGTCGGTGGTTGTCGGTCTGCAGGCAGGGGGTTTATCAGAATCTGGAAGCCCCCTTTAACAAGGGGGCTACCAGATCCTGCCCCCTATGTGAATAGGTATGGGGTACATTTTACCCCTAACCATTCACCAAAAAAAGCAGTGAAATGTAAAAAAATTAATAGCCGGTTTTTGACAAGTCCTTTATTGTAGAATAGCTCCGAGCTGTCTTCTTCCCTGAGCCATCTTCTCCAGACACTGTCTCTCCCTCCTCCATCTTCTCCCCGAGCTGTATTCTCCCAGAGCCGTCTCACCTGCCGCCGCCATCTGCTGTGTTCTTCCGCACCGCTGGTTACCCGCTAATAAAAAAAGCTGCTCTTCTTCCATGGTGGTCTTCCTCCGCTGTGTTGTCACCCGCTGTGTAGTGTCTCTTACATAGCCATGGAGCGGACTCTCCGGGTGACATTATCGGATGGCCACAGAAGACCGCCACAAGAAGAGCGGCTTTTTTTTATTAGTGGGTAACCGGCTGCGCTGAAGAACACATCAGCGGGAGAAGATGGTGGCAGCAGGAGAGACAGCTCGGGGAGAAGAAACATCAAACACTAGTGAATGTATTTTCTATGTATGACTGTGCTACACCCAATAGGCTAGTGGTCAGCACTTGAAGAACTCATGGGTTCAAATCCCACTAAATACTAAAAGATTGAATTGGTGAAAAAAAAGCAAATGACTATTAGCCAATTTGCCAAAGCAGCATATGCTGAAAATAGGTGAATGCCAATTAGCCAATGCACTTTAAATTTGGCTGATTCTATTATATTAACTCTTCAAATGCATGCAATGATATGTAAGTATTCAATACTATTATGGTGTGAAATTCCAAACACCACACACTAACTAATGGGCAGATTACATTTTTTTGTTTGTTCATTTTAATTCGCTTTTGCACTGAAAAAATAAACACAGCTGGGGGATGGTAGGTTGGCTGGTATTTGAACTTGTACCATGAGTGCTGTGGAGACATCTGAGCAGACTTCTAAGCCATTGTGCTAAGTATGAGACCTGCATAATAGTGTAGTATGATTAAAGAATGAATATAAATAATTACCGCTTTATAGTCACCTAAATAAAAAAATAAAAAACAACATACAACAAATAGATAACCTAAATGTTTAATACATGTAACTTTACAGAATAGCAGACATTACTATGTAATAATCATTCATAACTGCATTAGTTAGCAAAAGAAGGAAAAAACTAGGAATACTAATTGCAACACACATCAATAGATGCACACGAGGTAGAGCACATCTCACATAAAAATTTTTCTTTCACATACATGGATCATGATTACAGTTCAGTACTATATAACAACTTGGTAGGAATTGGCATTTGCATATACGCGGAAGCGCTAATTAGTGCCAGCTTAGAATTTACTAACATGTGTTTCTCACTAATAGCGCTAGTTTTTCATTCGCACATTCGCCTGTTGAAATTTTATTTGGCTAAAATGGTCGCTGGTTCGTATTCCCAACCACACCACAAGACTACGTGCCTGGAGTTTGCATGTTCTCCCTGTGCCTGCGTGGGTTTCCTCTGGGTACTCCGGTTTCCTTCCACACTCCAAAGACATGCTGGTAGGTTAATTGGCTTCTGTCTAAATTGGCCCTAGTATATGAATGTGAGTTAGGGACCTTAGATTGTAA
Source organism: Aquarana catesbeiana (assembly GCA_037953035.1). Lineage (NCBI taxonomy): Eukaryota > Metazoa > Chordata > Amphibia > Anura > Ranidae > Aquarana > Aquarana catesbeiana. The sequence goes on from JBBHAA010000956.1 coordinate 1,045,468, forward strand.
GCTCCTTGAGGGTAGGGGCCCATATTAGTGTATAATGTTTATGTAAAGCACTGCGTAAATTGACGGCACTATAGAAGTACCTTAAAGCGGAGTTCCACACAAAAATGGAACTTCCGCTTTTCGGAACCCTCCCCCCCTCCGGTGTCACATTTGGCACCTTTCAGGGGGGAGGGGGGTGCAGATACCTGTCTAAGACTTTGTGCTCATCCCAATAGGCTAGCAGTTAGCACCTCTACCTTCAAACATTCAGGTATTGAAAGACTCATGGGTTCAAATCCCACAGGAGAATCCTATTACTTTTGGTGGAGAAAAGGAGAATTACTGTTAGCCAGTTAGCCAATTAGCCAAAGCAGCATACAGTGAATGCCAAGTAGCCAATACACTTTAATGTGGTTGATATTATTGTATTAACTCTTCAAATGCTTGCAATGGTATGTAAGTATTCACTAATATTATGGTGTGAATCTCCAAACGCCACACACTAGCTAACAAGCAGTTTACATTTGATAAACTTTATTGTATAGTATATAACACATCAAACACTAGTAAAAGTATTTTGTATGTATAATTGTGCTCAGCCCAATAGGCTAGCAGTTAGCACCTCTACCTTCAAACATTCAGGTATTGAAAGACTCATGGGTTCAAATCCCACAGAAAAATCCTAAAAGATTGCATTGGTGGGAAAAGGAGAATGCCAGTTAGCCAATTAGCCGAAGCAACACAATTATACGTGTATATATATTTACTGAAAATAGGTGATTGCCAAGTAGCCAATGCAGTTTAATGTAAAAGTTTTTATTGTATTAACTCTTTAAATGCATGCAATGGTATGTAAGTATTCAATTATATTATGATGTGACATTCCAAACACCACACACTAGCTAAAGGGCAGTTTACATTTCTATGTTTGTTTATTTTAATTCACTTGTGCACTGAAAAAATAAACACAGCTGGTGGATGGTAGGTTGGCTGTTGTTTGAACTCATACCATAAGTGGTGTGGAGATATCCAAGCAGACCACTAAGCCATTGTGCTAAGTACAAGACCTGCATAATAGTGTAGTATTATTAAAGAATGAACATAAATAATTACTGCTTTATAGTCAACTAAATTAATAAATAATATATCAAAAACATGAAAAAAACAACATACAACAAATAGGTAACCTAAATGATTGATACATGTAACTTTACAGAATAGCAGACATTACTATGTAATAATCATTCAGAACTGCATTTCTTAGCAAAAGAAGGAAAAAAAAACTAGGAATACTAATTGCAATATAAATCAATAGATGCACGGGAACTAGAGCACATCTCTGATAAAAAATGTTTCTTTCACATACATGGATCATGGCTACAGTACAGTGCTATATAACAACTTGATAAGAATTGGCATTTGTATATACGCGGAAGCGCGAATTAGCGACAATTTAGAATTTACAAACGTTTGTTCTCCGCTTATATCGCTGATTTTCATGCGCAAATTCGCCGTTTTGTTTCCATTTGGCTAAAATGGGCTCTATTATTTGCCATAGTGCCCAGTACTTCCTGGAGTTATAGTAAATGACCCCCTATATCTTTCACATAAACCAATTATTCACTTATTGGGATTTTGTTTTTACCATAGACACCAAAGACATGTAGCAGATTACCTTTTGGTATAAATGTAGGAGGATATTTGGTTTTATTGGATAAGTTTCATAACAGAAAGTAGAAAATATTGTTTTTCTTTTCAAAATCGTCTGTCTTTTTCCGTTTATATATTAAAAAATAAAAAAAACCCAGTGGAAATGAAATAACGCCAAAAGAAAGCTCAATTTGTATGAAAAAATTATATAAATTTAATTTGGGCACAGCGCTGCATGACCGCACAATTGCCAGTTAAAGTAGGGAAGGGCTGAATAGAAAAAAATGGCCTGGGGTCTCACCAAGAGCCTCAGGCCCCGTACTTTCGATCGGGACCCGGATCTCCTGATTCCAGGTCACCTGATCGCTGTAATAGCCTCTGATTGGCTACCACAGGGATCAGTCACTCTGAAGCCCACCCCTGTGTTTTTTTCTTTCTTTACATTGAATGGAATCGTATCACTCTCTTTCCTTGAAGAAAGGGTACTGCCATACCCTCCACACTCCTCTCCTGTACATACTGCCCACTGTCATACCCTCCACACTCCTCTCCCGTACATACTGCCCACTGTCATACCCTCCACACTCCTCTCCTGTACATACTGCCCACTGTCATACCCTCCACACTCCTCTCCTGTACATACTGCGCACTGTCACACCCTCCACACTCCTCTCCTGTACATACCCCCAACTGTCATCCCTCCACACTCCTCTCCTGTACATACTGCCCACTGTCATACCCTAAGGTGACCAGATTTTTAAAATGAAATTCGGGGACATTTTTTTTTTTTTTTGGCAATGTTAAACTATTTTATAAGCATATTTTCCTCAAATTATATATGAAGTGTATGTGGTATGTGTTTATCAAATCCAATTCTGGGCGGGGTCGGCTATGGTGGTGTTTGAGGTAAAAGTGAGGCTGCTAATGTGGCATGAAAAGCGCTGCTACCGTGCACCTGTGGGCGTGGCCAAAAGTGGTTGTGGCCAGCAAGTGGGCGTGGTCACCAAGTGGAGATTACTTCATGGCATACAATGGTGATCAGTATGTCCTGGCCTCTGTATATCAATAAAAAGCCAATAAATGCAGCACAACCCTACACTTCCTTTATACAATTAAAGCCTATAAATGAATATCCAATGCAAATCAACCAATCTTTTGCAATATAGCAGTAATGGTGTCACCCCCTCTGCAAAAATATTTGGGAAATTGCAGAGCTTCAATGTGTAAATAATGGTGAAACACCCTACATACAATTATAATAACAGAGATGCAAATCAACCAGTGTATTAGAACATGGTAGTGATGGTATCACCCTCTCTGCAAAAGGTAAGAAATATTGCAGAGCTGCCATGTGCAAATAGTGGTGAAACCCCCTATATATATATATATATATATATATATATATATATATATATATATATATATATATGTAACCATAATAAAATGTACAATTGATGTACATATTTTACATTTTATTATTAATATATATATAGGGGGTTTCACCACTATTTGCACATTGCAGCTCTGCAATATTTCTTACCTTTTGCAGAGAGGGTGACACCATCACTACTATGTTCTAATACACTTTATCTCTGTTATTATTATTGTATGTAGGGGGTTTCACCATTATTTGCATATTGAAGCTCTGCAATTTCTCAAAATATTTTTGCAGAGGGGTGCCACCATCACTACATAAAATCATTCATGACAATAACAGGCTGTACGCTGCACCTGGGCTGCCTGGATGGAGGAAAATCAACTCCAATTACACAGAATGGGCTCAGCCACCTGTCTGCAAGAGACCTGGCTTGTTTCTAAAGAGTGGGGAACAGAATAACACCAGAGTACAAAATCCTTTTTACAATCTATTTATCTTGTATTGTGATACCAGCAATGTTTTTGTCAAAGATAAGGGAAACGGATGGATGGATGGATGGATGGACAGACAGAACACACAGAGATCCAGCATTCTTTTCTCCCTGTCAGAGTCTTTGTATGAGCCATGAGCCTTGTGCTGGCAGAAAGTAATGCAGGATGTGTGTGCTCTGTCTGCCCCATGGAGGAGCTTTACCAAAAGCCTTGCTGGTGTCAGAACACAGCCTGGATGGTCTTGTTCTCTGGAGCTGCCCTATTAACTTCCACTATGCCACGCTGCAGAAATTAGCATGTGCTCTTCATGCTGACAGAAGCTATTCCTCTCTCTCTTTGGACCAAGTGTAGAGAAAACTCACTGCAGCCAGGAGCTGGAGAATCTCTCTGTTCTATTCCATCCCCTGTAGTGTAGTAGGTTGGGCTGAGCTGTGCTCTCTCCTCTCCCTCCAATCTAGCTACCGACATGCATCCCAGAACTCAAAGAAGGCGGGCTGGAGAAAGGGGCAGGTTCAGCACTTTCCTATTGGCTGAGAAGGTAGCAAAGAGGCTGTATATCAATCCGCCTCTGAAATGTGCCTTCCAGGCATAGCTAAAGATCACTGGCTTATGTGGCAGGAGCCGCTGTATCCCTCCACAGGGAGAAAGAGTCCCCAGCTTCCTGGCATCAGTACAGGATTTACAGGTAGAATAAGATTTTAAAAAACACTGTGACAAATACAAGAACTGGTATGTGAATTTTGGGGGTGCTTAAAGAATTTGTGAGGGTGCTTGAGCACTCCCATATGGTTTGAAATCTGTAAGGATCTACATGGGGACCCTGGCCTGGCCTTCTCTAAAGGGGAATCTATGGGGACCCTGGCCTGCTCTAAAGGATAGGGTGACCAGACGTCCCCGGTTTCCGTGGACAGTCCCTGGACTGAGGACACTGTCCCTGGACCGAGGACCAAGTCTATCCCCAGATTAAGGGGAGTCGCTAGATAATCTAGCGCCCCCCTTAATCTGGGGACAAAATCCGGGACAGACTTGGTCCGGGGACAGTGTCCTCAATCTGGGGACTGTCCCTGGAAACCGGGGACACCTGGTCACCCTATCATACCCTCCACACTCCTCTCCTGTACATACTGCTCACTGTCATACCCTTCACACTCCTCTCCTGTACATACTGCCCACTGTCATACTCTCCACACTCCTCTCCTGTACATACTGCCCACTGTCACACCCTCCACACTCCTCTCCTGTACATACTGCCAACTGTCTTTCTCTCCACACTCCTCTCCTGTACATACTGCCCACTGCCATGCCCTCCACACTCCTCTCCTGTACATACTGCCCACTGTCATACTCTCCACACTCCTCTCCTGTACATACTGCCCACTGTCACACCCTCGACACTCCTCTCCTGTACATACTGCCCACTGTCATACCCTCCACACTCCTCTCCTGTACATACTGCCCACTGTCATACCCTCCACACTCCTCTCCCATACATACTGCTCACTGTCATATCCACCACACTCCTTTCCTGTACATACTGCCCACTGTCACACCCTCCACACTCCTCTCCTGTACATACTGACCACTGTCATCTCCCCCACACTCCTCTCCTATACATACTGCCCACTGTCATACCCTCCACACTCCTCTCCTGCACATACTGCCAACTGTCTTTCTCTCCACACTCCTCTCCTGTACATACTGCCCACTGGCTTACCCTCCACACTCCTCTCCTGTACATACTGCCCATTGGCATACCCTCCACACTCCTCTCCTGTACATACTGCCGAATGTTATATCCTCCACATTCCTCTCCCTCACCTGCACATGCTTCTCACTTTTATACCTTCCATACTCCTCCCCTATGCCTCTTACCCACAAAAAGAGTTCCTAACAAGGATATTGAATATCATCAATGTTACCAGCTCTAGAATGGGCACACTTTTGTTAGTTCAACTAAAGGAAATCTTCTCAGTCCTCATATTTGTTCTGCCCATTATTAGTACTCATTTAATTTTGTGATTACTATTGTGATGTATAAAGGGACATAGGGAATCAGCTACTCTAAATATACCACTGGAAAAAAAAGGGACCCTGAAAATATTTTTGAAATGTTGGCAACTATACACTTGGGAATTGCCCAAGGCCCACTGGGTCAGTAGGGTGGGGGTAGTAACTGGGAGTGATATCTTTTGGAGCAGGGTCTGTCTTCTGCAGGTTGGGAAATTGTCACCTGTGATATAAAGTTGAAGGGAGGTGGCTAACATGGGAAGTGGCTGGGGAGTGACCTGGTTGGTGGTGAGTGTGAAATGGATGATGTGCTTCAAGTTTCTTTCACATTTGCGGTAATGCTTACTGCCCTCTGAAAAGTGATCTGTGGTGGATTGCTTTTCAATGAGTGGTATAGCAGTAGCTGACAGGCATTCATGAGGTGCTACTGCCACCTCCTTGTTTTGTTTTACATTGGTGAATGGTATTTTTACATTGTTGGACTATGCTACTACTGCGAGTGAATTTGGCTTGCAGTTGCAGAGTGGCCCCATTGAAATCAATAGGCGAGTTTGATAGGCGGTGCTGCCTGTCATACTCTGCAGGCTGAGTTAAAGATGTTGCAGCTAAAGAAATTACAAAAAAAAAGTTGCAGATGTGAAGTAAGGCATCAAAGCTCCAGCATTCGTACAGCCCTGTCCAAATGTATTTTGAAGATTCGGGTCAGGGACATGCGGTGAGGTGAGTGTCTGGTGAGGCCCTGGCTAGTATCAGAGCCAGATACACACAGGTTACATATGCCGCGATCGTTAGAGCGAGAGCAATAATTCTAGCACTAGACCTTCTCTGTACTGAACTCTAAACATGTAACTTGTAAAAAATTTTAAAGCGTTGCTTATGGAGATTTTTAAGTACTGAAGTTTGGCACCATTCCACAAGTGTGCGCAATTGTAAAGCGTGACATGTTAGGTATCTATTTAGTCGGCTTAACATCTTTCACATTATACAAAAAAATCGGGCTAGATTTACAGTTTTTTTTTTTATTCATGAAACAGTTTCTTTCCAAAAAAACACGTTTGAAAAATTGCTGCGCAAATGCCGAGTAACATAAAAAGTTGCAACGACCACCATTTTATTCCCTAGGGTGTCTGCTAAAACAATATATATATATATATATATATATATATATATATATATATATATATAATATATATATATATATATATATATATATATATATATATATATATATATATATATATATATATATATATATATATATATATATAATGTTTGGGGGTTCTGAGTAATTTTCTATCAAAAAATTATGATTTTTACACGTAGGAGAGAAGTGTCAGAATTGGCCTGGGTGGCAAGGGGTTAATTACCATAAGTAAGAAATATGCAAATAATTATTATATATTGTTTTTAAGGTAATTTACTATATTTTCAAAAACTGTACTCAAGCAGGTGGCTTAACGGACAAATTACTGACATTTGCAGTTATCATTTCCAACCAGTAATTTCACAGTAAATAGATAAATAATAAATTATTATCTTATAACATATAGCATATAAATATATGATTTATCTTGTAGCTTTTCAGCAGCAGAAGATTCTCGTTCTCCTTCTTAACTGTGTGAGAAAAACATGGGATTGTGGGTAAATCTTCTACACATAAAACATGTTTTTTTCCTTCTAGTTAAGAGGATCGGGCTGGAAGGGAGTATTTGTCTTTTAGACACGCCCCTTATATGACACTGCAGTGAGAGGCGTGCCTCCACTGCAGCATTTTTATTGAACAGCTTTGGACAATGGTGCTTTACCATTGGTCCAAGACTCCAAGCTGTCCATTGAGCTCAGTGCTTCTGATAAGAAGTGAGAGGCACTGTGAGCTCATCCTCTCACTCTGCTGCAAACAGAGTGTGCCAGCTTGTATTTAAACTGGCCGCTCTGTATGTAGTTTCTGATAGGCTGCACAAGGAGCCCCGTATCTTCGGAACCATAGGTTATAGAAGCCCCGAATTTTGACTAGTGGTAGGGTAGGTCTTCAGCTATGACCCTCAAAACTCTATCGTTTTTTTTGTGATTTTTCTTTTTATTTATTTGGGGCCTATCTTAAGGTAAGGGGCCTGGAGCTGCAGCTCCAATAGCCCCTATGGTAATCTGGCCCTGCGAGTAACCCTGGGGGCCTGGCTAGTAGCTCAGGACTTGAAATTTTGAGCCCTGTTAAAGGGGTTGTAAACCCTCGTGTTTTTTCTCCTTAATGCATCCTATGCATTAAGGTGAAAAAACTTCTGTCACTGACCGGTCCCCCAGCCCCCCGTTTTACTCACCTGACCCCTTTCAATCCAAATGCTGGTCTCGGGAGCATGCCCGCACAGTTACCCCCAAGGAAAGTGCTTCTTCCAGGGGGTTCCAGATGCGAGAAGGAGCCGCGATCGCTGCCGGGGGACCCCAGAACAGGAGGATCGGGGCCACTTTGTGCAAAAAACGAACTGCACAGTGGAGATAAGTATGATATGCTTGTTTAAAAAAAAACAAAAAACAAGGGTTTACAACCCCTTTGAGGAGTATATATAGTGTAGGATAAATTAAGGAGTATATATAGCGGCGGATAAATTAAGGTGTATATATAACAGAGGATAATATAAGGAATATATATATATATATATATATATATATATATATATATATATATATTAATATATATATTATATAGTGGGGGATAAATTAAAGAATATATATAGCGGGGGATAAATTAAGTTCCCTGGCCCGCTGTTACAGGGAGGGGGATCGGGAGAGGGGGGCAGTGGGCAGCAGACAGATGCTGAACATGTGTAGCATCCTCTAGCTTGGGTGCTAGGGTAGTGTACATGGTTTGTAGTGTAGGTAAATTTAGCCTGGCTGAGATCCCGGCTGGGTTGAATCTGGTTCAGGTTAATTGACTCAGGGAAAGCAGGATGACTCATCAGGCAGCACCTCTGGTACCTCCCCCTACTTGCTGGAACCTTGAAGAAATTTCCAGAATAATGGGAGGGAGGTTAGGAAGAGCTACCTGGAGTATTAAGACGGAGCCCCAGATAATCCCCAGCAAGTGAGCTGGCAGAGGGTAGGCCCCTCTTTTATAATCAGGGTCAGCCCAGCAGGGCTGTGGTGTCGGGTGGAAGCTAGAGATGAAGTGCTGAGGGGGCTGTTGGAGACCCCTGAGGGTGCCCCCTAGTCTGGGGGTGTTGGTCTCAGACCTGGGGCTCGTGTGCTGGAAAGATCTTCTGCAACACATGGAAGAGTCTTGTCTTGGATGCAAGGGATCTGGTGTGAGGACAGCGAGAGATGGTCAGCACATCCGGGAGATCTCCAGGGAGAAGTCAGCCAAGAGGGCTGGTGAGTGTGCAGTCTGGCAGGACTCTGGGAAGTAGCGAGGAGCAGGGCCGAATTAACATAGGGGCTATTGGAGCTGCAACTCCATGCCCCTTACCTTAAGATAGGCCCATTTGACCAAAAAAAAAAAATCACAAAAAAAACGATCAAGTTTCGAGGGTCGTAGCCGAAGACCTACCCCACCACTGGTCAAATTTTTGGGCTCCTACAACCTATGGTTCCGAAGATACGAGGCTCCTTGTGCAACCTGTCCAAAGCTACATACAGAGCGGCCAGTTTAAATACAGTTTAAATACAAGCTGGCACACTCTGTTTGAGTATGTATAGAAGAGGAGTGTGGAGAGTATGACAGTGAGCAGTATGTACAGGAGAGGAGTGTGGAGGGTATGACAGTGGGCATTATTTACAGGATAGAAGTGTATGACAATGGACAGTATGCACAGAAGAGGAATGTGGAGGGTATGACAGTGGGCACTATGTATAGGAGAGAAGTGTGGAGGGTATGACAGCAGACACTATGTATATGAGAGAAGTATGGAGGGTATGACAGTGAGCAGTTTGTACAGGAGAGGAGTATGGAGGGTATGACAGTGGGCAGTATGTAAAGGAGAGGAGTGCGGATGATATGACAGTGAGTAGTATGTACAGGAGAGGAGTGTGGAGGGTATGACAGCAGGCAGTATCTAAAGGAGAGGAGTGTGGAGGGGATGACAGTGGGCATTATTTACAGGAGAGAAGTGTATGACAGTGGGCAGTATGCACAGAAGAGGAATGTGGAGGGTATGACAGTGGGCACTATGTATAGGAGAGAAGTGTGGAGGGTATGACAGCAGACACTATGTATATGAGAGAAGTGTGGAGGGTATGACAGTGAGCAGTTTGTACAGGAGAGAAGTATGGAGGGTATGACAGTGGGCAGTATGTACAGGAGAGGAGTGCGGAGGATATGACAGTGAGCAGTATGTACAGGAGAGGAGTGTGGAGGGTATGACAGTGGGCAGTATGTACAGGAGAGAAGTGTGGAGGGTATGACAGTATGTAAAGGAGAGGAGTGCGGAGGATATGACAGTGAGTAGTATGTACAGGAGAGGAGTGTGGAGGGTATGACAGCAGGCAGTATCTAAAGGAGAGGAGTGTGGAGGGGATGACAGTGGGCATTATTTACAGGAGAGAAGTGTATGACAGTGGGCAGTATGCACAGAAGAGGAATGTGGAGGGTATGACAGTGGGCACTATGTATAGGAGAGAAGTGTGGAGGGTATGACAGCAGACACTATGTATATGAGAGAAGTGTGGAGGGTATGACAGTGAGCAGTTTGTACAGGAGAGAAGTATGGAGGGTATGACAGTGGGCAGTATGTACAGGAGAGGAGTGAGGAGGATATGACAGTGAGCAGTATGTACAGGAGAGGAGTGTGGAGGGTATGACAGTGGGCAGTATGTACAGGAGAGGAGTGCGGAGGATATGACAGTGAGCAGTATGTACAGGAGAGTAGTGTGGAGGGGATGACAGCAGGCAGTTTCTACAGGAGAGGAGTGTGGAGGGGATGACAGTGGGCAGTATGTACAGGAGAGGAGTGTGGAGGGTAGGGATGGGCTTTATGTTCAGGTTGAATATGAGCTTGACTCGAACATTGGCTGTTCACCCGTTTGCCAAACAGCGAACAATTTGGGGTGTTCGCGGCAAATTCGAAAGCCGCGGAACACCCTTTAAAAGTCTATGGGAGAAATCAAAAGTGCTCATTTTAAAGGCTTATATGCATGGTATTGCCATAAAAAGTGTTTGGGGACCTGGGTCCTGCCCCAGGGGACATGTATCAATGCAAAAAAAACTTTTAAAAACGTCTGTTTTTTTGGGAGCAGTGATTTTAATAATGCTTAAAGTATAACAATAAAAGTGTAATATTCCTTTAAATTTCGTACCTGGGGGTGTCTATAGTATGTCTGTAAAGGGGTGTTTCCTGTGTTTAGAACAGTCTGACAGCAAAATGACATTTCTAAAGGAAAAAAGTCATGTAAAACTACTATCGCTACTATCACTACTAACTACTATAAAACTACTATCGCTAGCGCCGGCTATAATGAATTGTCGGTCCTGCAATACACATAAAAGTTCATTGATAAAAACAGCATGGGATTCCTCCACAGGGGAACCCCGAACCAAAATTAAAAAAAAAATGCGTGGGGGTCCCCCTAAATTCCATACCAGACCCTTCAGGTCTGGTATGGATATTAAGGGGAACCCCACGCCAAAATAAAAAAAAAATGGCTTGAGGGTCTCCCTCAAAATCCATACCAGACCCTTCATCCCCAAGAACCTTGTCCCCATGTTGATGGGGAGAAGGGCCTCATCCCCACAACCCTTACCCGGTGGTTGTGGGGGTCTACGGGCGGGGGGCTTATCGGAATCTGGAAGCCCCCTTTAACAAGGGGACCCCCAGATCCAGCCCCCCCGTGTGAATTGGTAATGGGGTAGAAATGTACCCCTACCATTTCACAAAAAAAAGTGTCAAAAAGGTTAAAAAACACAAGAGATGTTTTTTGACAAGTCCTTTATTAATTTCTTCTTCTTTCTGCTTCTTCTTTCATTTTCTTTCTTCTGGTCTTCCTTCGGTGTTCTTCTTCTTCCTCTATCTACTTCTTCTCCATCTTCTTCTTCTTCCTCCGCTCTTCTCGTCCCGCATCTTCCTTCGGCTTCTTCTCCGCTCCGTCTGCACAATCCGCCTCGGTGGAAGTCTTCCACCGTGTGACGCTTCGGTTCTTCAGACACTTCTTATATAATGGAGGGCGGGGCCACCTGGTGACCCCGCCCTCCTCTGATGCACAGGGACTTCAAGGGACTTCCCTGTGGCTTTCCCCGAGTTGTCAGTGGGGTGCGGGGTCATCCGGTTATGTAAACGGGAGGGCGGGGCCACCGGGTGGCCCTGCCCTCCATCATATAAAAAGTGTCAGAAGAACAGAAGCGTCACACGGCGGAAGACTCCCACTGAGGCGGATCATGCAGATGGAGCGGAGAAGAAGCTGGAGGAAGATGCTGGACGAGAAGAGCGGAGGAAGAAGATGGAGAAGAAGAAGATGGAGGAAGAAGAAGAACACAGAAGAAAGACCAGAAGAAAGAAGATGGAAGAAGAAGAAATTAATAAAGGACTTGTCAAAAATTATCTCTTGTGTTTTTTAACCTTTTTGACACTTTTTTGCAAAATGGTAGGGGTACATTTGTACCCCATTACCAATTCACACAGGGGAGGCGGGATATGGGGGTGCCCTTGTTAAAAGGGGCTTCAAGATTCCGATAAGCCCCCCACCCGCAGACCCCCACAACCACCAGGCAAGGGTTGTGGAGATGAAGCCCTTCTCCCCATCTACCCCAAAGCACTCTCCCAATGTTGAGGGCAAGTGGTCTGGTACAGTTCAGGAGGGGGGGCGCTCTCTCATCCCCCTCCTCGTTTCCTGCAGCCTGCCAGGTTGCGTGTTTGGATAAGGGTCTGGTATGGATTTTTGGGGTGACCCCACGCCATTTTCTTTTACATTTTGGCACGGGGTTCCCCTTAAAATCCATACCAGACCTGAAGGGTCTGGTATGGATTTTGAGGGGGCTCCCCACGCCATTTTAAAAAAAAATTTTATCGCGGGGTTCCCCTTAATATCCATACCAGACCTGAAAGGCCTGGTATGGAAGTTAGGAGGACTCCCACGCATTTTTTTTTTTAATTTTGTTTCAGGGTTCCCCTGTGGGGGAATCCCATGCCGTTTTTATCAATGAACTCTTATGTGTATTGCCAGACCGACAATTCATTATAGCCGGCGCTAGCGATAGTAGTTTTACAGTAGTTAGTAGCGATAGTAGTTTTACATGACTTTTTTCCTTTAGAAATGTCATTTTGCTGTCAAACTGTTCTAAACACGGAAAACATGCGCCCCTTTACAGGCATACTATAGATACGAAATTTAAAGGAATATTACATTTTTATTGTCTCACTTTAAGCATTAATAAAATCACTGCTTTTTGCATTGATACATGTCCCCTGGGGCAGGACCCAGGTCCCCAAACACTTTTTATGACAATAACTTGCCTTTAAAATGAGCACTTTTGATTATTCATGTTCGTGTCACATAGACTTTAATGGTGTTCATGTGTTCAAACAAATTTTTTGCCTGTTCACATGTTCTGGATGCAAACCGAACCGGGGGGTGTTTGGCTCATCCCTAGTGGAGGGTATGACAGTGGGCAGTATGTACAGGACAGGAGTGTGGAGGGTATGACAGTGAGCAGTATGTACAAGAGAGGAGTGTAGAGGATATGACAGTGGGCAGTATGTACAGGAGAGGAGTGTGGTGGATATGACAGTGGCCAGTATGTACAGGAGAAGAGTGTGGAGGATATGACAGTGAGCAGCATGTACAGGAGAGGAGTGTGGAGGATATGACAGTGGGCAGTATGTACAGGAGAGGAGTGTGGAGGGGATGACAGTGGGCAGTATGTGCAGGAGAGGAGTGTAGAGGGGATGACAGTGGGCAATATGTACAGGAGAGGAGTGTGGAGGATATGACAGTGAGCAGTATGTAAGAGAGAGGCGTGTGGAGGATATGACAGTGAGCAGTATGTACAGGAGAGGAGTGCAGAGGGTATGACAGTGGGCAATATGTACATGAGAGGAGTGTGGAGGATATGACAGTGAGCAGTATGTACAGGAGAGGAGTGTGGTGGATATGACAGTGAGCAGTATGTACAGGAGAGGAATGTGAAGGATATGACAGTGAGCAGTATGTACAGGAGAGGAGTGCGGAGGGTATGACAGTGGACAGTATGTACAGGAGAGGAGTATGGAGGATATGACAATAGGCAGTATGTACAGGAGAGGAGTGCGGAGTATATATGACAGTGAGCAGTATGTACAGGAGAGGAGTGTGGAGGGTATGACAGTGGGCAGTATGTACAGGAGAGGAGTGCGGAGGGTATGTCAGTGAACAGTATGTACAGGAGAGGAGTGTGGAGGATATGACAGTGGGCAGTATGTACAGGAGAGGAGTGCGGAGGATATGACAGTATGTACAGGAGAGGAGTGTGGAGGATATGACAGTGGGCAGTATGTACAGGAGAGGAGTGCAGAGGATATGACAGTAAGCAGTATGTACAGGAGAGGAGTGTGGAGGGGATGACAGTGGGCAGTATGTACAGGAGAGGACTGTGGAGGGTATGACAGTGAGCAGTATGTACAGGAGAGGAGTGTGGAGGGGATGACAGTGGGCAGTATATACAGGAGAGGAGTGTGAAGGGGATGACAGTGGGCAGTATGTACAGGAGTGGAGTGTGGAGGGTATGACAGTGAGCAGTATGTACAGGAGAGGAGTGTGAAGGGTATGACAGTGGGCAGTATGTACAGGAGAGGAGTGTGGAGGGTATGACAGTGGGCACTATGTATAGGAGAGGAGTGGGGAGGGTAAGATAGTGAGCAGTATGTACAGGAGAGGAGTGTGGAATGTATGACAGTGGGTAGTATGTACAGGAGAGGAGTGTAGGGGTATGACAGTGAGCAGTATGTACAGGAGAGGAGTGTGGAGGATATGACAGTGAGCAGTATGTACAGGAAGGAAGTGTGGAGGGGATGACAGTGGGTGATATGTACAGAAGAGGAGTGTTGAGAGTATGACAACAGGCAATATGTACAGGAGAGGAGTGTTGAGGGTATGACAGCGGGAAGTATGTACAGGAGAAAAGTGTGGAGGGTATGACAGCAGGCAGTATGTACAGGAGAGGAGTATGGAGGGTATGACAGTGAGCAGTATGTACAGGAGAGGAGTGTGGAGGGTATGACAGCAGGCAGTATGTACAGGAGAGGAGTGTAGGGGTATGACAGTGAGCAGTATGTACAGGAGAGGAGTGTGGAGGGTATGACAGCAGGCAGTATGTACAGGAGAGGAGTGTAGGGGTATGACAGTGAGCAGTATGTACAGGAGAGGAGTGTGGAGGGTATGACAGCAGGCGGTATGTACAGGAGAGGAGTGTAGAGGGGATGACAGTGGGCAGTATGTACAGGAGAGGAGTGTAGGGGTATGACAGTGAGCAGTATGTACAGGAGAGAAGTGTGGAGGGGATAAAAGTTGGTGGTATGTACAGAAGAAGAGTGTTGAGGGTATGACAACGGGCAGTATGTACAGGAGAGGAGTGTTGAGGGTATAACAGCGGGAAGTATGTACAGGAGAGGAGTGTGGAGGATATGACAGTGAGAAGAAGTTACAGCAGAGGAGTGTGGTGGATATGTCAGTGGGCACTATGTACAGGTGAGGAGGATGAAGGAATCTGGGAAGGAAAAAATGTAAAGATTTGTGAAAGGATGTTTAGGGGCTGCGTAGTGACCATACATGGATTGAAATTAAGCCAGTTAAGCAAAACCCAGCCATAGTCGATCTATGTATGGGCTAGCTGGTCGTACACAAGTCAATCTATTAAATCGACTTGAGTACAATCAGCATGTCAGGTTTTTCCCAAAACAATTAGTTTTGCCAGCTATAGTTAGCAACACCGATGATTGTATTGTGTGGGTTGGGAAGGCTCCCTACTGGCAGACCACAAGAACACTGCGGGAGTGATTCCCCCATCCACAGGTCAGCAGGTGAGAGGGTGTGAGGGGACAGGCTGGGAAGAGAGGTCTGTCAGCAGGGGGGAGTGTGAGGTGGTCATGGAGGGATATCAATCAGCAGGTGGGGGTAGTAACTGGGAGTGATATCTTTTGGAGTAGAGTCTGTCATCTGCAGGTTGGGAAATGATCACCTTTAATATAAGTTGAAGGGAGGTGCTAACATGGGAACTGGCTGGGGAGTGACCTGGTTGGTGGGGAGTGTGAAATAGATTATGTGTTTCAAGTTTCTTTCACATTTGCGGTAATGCTTGCTGCCCTCTGAAAAGTGATCTGTGGTTGACTGCTTTTCAACGAGTGGTATAGCAGCACCTGACAGGGGTTCATGAGGTGCTACTGCCGCCTCTTTGTTTTGTTTTACTGAATGGTATTTTTACATTGTTGGACTATGCTGCTACTGCAAGTGAGTCTGGCTTACAGTTGCAGAGTGGCCCCATTGAAATCAATAGGCGAGTTTGATAGGCGGTGCTGCCTGTCATACTCTGCAGGCTGAGTTAAAGATGCTGCAGCTAAAGAAATTACAAAAAAAAGTTGTAGCTGTGAAGTAAGGCATCAAAGCTCCGGCATTCGTCCAGCCCTGTCCAAATGTATTTTTAAGATTTGGATCGGGGACGTCCGGTGAGGTGAGTGTCTGGTGAGTCACTGGCTAGTAGGGATGAGCCGAACACCCCCCTGTTCGGTTCGCACCAGAACATGCGAACAGGAAAAAAGTTCGTTCGAACATGCGAACACCGTTAAAGTCTATGGGACACGAACATGAATAATCAAAAGTGCTAATTTTAAAGGCTAATATGCAAGTTATTGTCATAAAAAGTGTTTGGGGACCTGGGTCCTGCCCCAGGGGACATGGATCAATGCAAAAAAAAGTTTTAAAAACGGCCGTTTTTTCAGGAGCAGTGATTTTAATAATGCTTAAAGTCAAACAATAAAAGTGTAATATCCCTTTAAATTTCGTACCTGGGGGGTGTCTATAGTATGCCTGTAAAGGGGCGCATGTTTCCTGTGTTTAGAACAGTCTGACAGCAAAATGACATTTTGAAGGAAAAAACTCATTTAAAACTACCCGCGGCTATTGCATTGCCGACAATACACATAGAAGTTCATTGATAAAAACGGCATGGGAATTCCCCAAAGGGGAACCCCGAACCAAAATTAAAAAAAAAAATGACGTGGGAGTCCCCCTAAATTCCATACCAGGCCCTTCAGGTCTGGTATGGATATTAAGGGGAACCCCGGCCAAAATTTAAAAAAAAAAAACGGCGTGGGGTTCCCCCAAAAATCCATACCAGACCCTTATCCGAGCACGCAACCTGGCAGGCCGCAGGAAAAGAGGGGGGGACGAGAGTGCGCCCCCCCCTCCTGAACCGTACCAGGCCACATGCCCTCAACATTGGGAGGGTGCTTTGGGGTAGCCCCCCAAAACACCTTGTCCCCATGTTGATGAGGACAAGGGCCTCATCCCCACAACCCTGGCCGGTGGTTGTGGGGGTCTGCGGGCGGGGGGCTTATCGGAATCTGGAAGCCCCCTTTAACAAGGGGACCCCCAGATCCCGGCCCCCCCCCTGTGTGAAATGGTAAGGGGGTACAAAAGTACCCCTACCATTTCACTAAAAAACTGTCAAAAATGTTAAAAATGACAAGAGACAGTTTTTGACAATTCCTTTATTTAAATACTTCTTCTTTCTTCTATCTTCCTTCATCTTCTGGTTCTTCTGGCTCTTCTGGTTCTTCCTCCGGGGTTCTCATCCAGCATCTCCTCCGCGGCGTCTTCTATCTTCTTCTCCTCGGGCCGCTCCGCACCCATGGCATGGGGGGAGGCTCCCGCTCTTCTCTTCTTCTTCATCTTCTTCTCTTCTTCTCTTCTTCATTTTCTTCTCTGGGCCGCTCCGCATCCATGCTGGCATGAAGGGAGGCTCCCGCTGTGTGACAGCGCTCCTCGTCTGACAGTTCTTAAATAACGGGGGGCGGGGCCACCCGGTGACCCCGCCCCCCCCTCTGACGCACGGGACATGACGGGACTTCCCTGTGGCATTCCCCGTGACGTCACAGGGAAGTCCCGTCAAGTCACCGTGCGTCAGAGGGGGGCGGGGTCACCGGGTGGCCCCGCCCCCCGTTATTTACGAACTGTCAGACGAGGAGCGCCGTCACACAGCGGGAGCCTCCCGCCATGCTAGCATGTGTGAGGAGCGACCCGGAGAAGAAAATGAAGAAGAGAAGAAAAGAAGAAGAGAAGAAGATGAAGAAGAAGAGAAGAGCGGGAGCCTCCCCCCATGCCATGGGTGCGGAGCGGCCCGAGGAGAAGAAGATAGAAGACGCTGCGGAGGAGATGCGGGACGAGAACGCCGGAGGAAGAACCAGAAGAACCAGAAGATGAAGGAAGATAGAAGAAAGAAGAAGTATTTAAATAAAGGAATTGTCAAAAACTGTCTCTTGTCATTTTTAACATTTTTGACAGTTTTTTAGTGAAATGGTAGGGGTACTTTTGTACCCCCTTACCATTTCACACAGGGGGGGGCGGGATCTGGGGGTCCCCTTGTTAAAGGGGGCTTCCAGATTCCGATAAGCCCCCCGCCCGCAGACCCCCACAACCACCGGCCAGGGTTGTGGGGATGAGGCCCTTGTCCTCATCAACATGGGGACAAGGTGTTTTGGGGGGCTACCCCAAAGCACCCTCCCAATGTTGAGGGCATGTGGCCTGGTATGGTTCAGGAGGGGGGGGGGCCGCACTCTCGTCCCCCCCTCTTTTCCTGCGGCCTGCCAGGTTGCGTGCTCGGATAAGGGTCTGGTATGGATTTTTGGGGGGACCCCATGCCGTTTTTTTTTTTTTTTTTGGCGCGGGGTTCCCCTTAAAATCCATACCAGACCTGAAGGGTCTGGTATGGAATTTAGGGGGAACCCCACGTCATTTTTTTTTTTTTATTTTGGCCGGGGTTCCCCTTAATATCCATACCAGACCTGAAGGGCCTGGTATGGAATTTAGGGGGACTCCCACGTCATTTTTTTTTAAATTTTGGTTCGGGGTTCCCCTTTGGGGAATTCCCATGCCGTTTTTATCAATGAACTTCTATGTGTATTGTCGACAATGCAATAGCCGCGGGTAGTTTTAAATGAGTTTTTTCCTTCAAAATGTCATTTTGCTGTCAGACTGTTCTAAACACAGGAAACATGCGCCCCTTTACAGGCATACTATAGACACCCCCCAGGTACGAAATTTAAAGGGATATTACACTTTTATTGTTTGACTTTAAGCATTATTAAAATCACTGCTCCTGAAAAAACGGCCGTTTTTAAAACTTTTTTTTGCATTGATCCATGTCCCCTGGGGCAGGACCCAGGTCCCCAAACACTTTTTATGACAATAACTTGCATATTAGCCTTTAAAATTAGCACTTTTGATTTCTCCCATAGACTTTTAAAGGGTGTTCCGCGGCATTCGAATTTGCCGCGAACACCCCAAATTGTTCGCTGTTCGGCGAACTTGCGAACAGCCAATGTTCGAGTCGAACATGAGTTCGACTCGAACTCGAAGCTCATCCCTACTGGCTAGTATCAGAGCCAGATACACACATGTTACGCCGCGATCATTAGAGCGAGAGCAATAATTCTAGCACTAGACCTCCTCTGTAACTCTAAACATGTAACCTGTAAAAAATGTTAAAACGTCGCCTATGGACATTTTTAAGTACTGAAGTTTGGCGCCATTACACAAGTGTGCGCAATTGTAAAGCATGACATGTTAGGTATCTATTTATTTGGCGTAACATCTTTCACATTATACAAAGAAATTGGTCTAACTTTACTGTTTTTGTTTTTTTTTTATTCATAAAACAGTTTCTTTAAAAAAAAAAACACGTTTGAAAAATTGCTGCGCAAATACCGTGTAACATACAAAGTTGCAATGACCACTATTTTATTCCCCAGGGTGTCTGCTAAAACAATATATATAATTTTTGGGGGTTCTGAGTAATTTTCTAGCAAGAAAATGATTATTTTTACATGTAGGAGAAAAGTGTCAGAATTGGCCTTGGTGGCAAGGGGTTAATTACCATAAATAAGTAATATACCAATAATTTTAATTTAATATAATATATATATATTTTTTAAGGTAATTTACTATATTTTCAAAAACTGAGCATTTGTCTTTTAGACACATGCTTCCTTCTATGACACTGCAGTGAGAGGCGTGCCTCCACTGCAGCATTTTTATTGGACAACTTGGGCCAATGGTACTTTACCATTGGTCCAAGCTGTCCATTGAGCTCAGTGCGTCTGACAATGCTATGTAAAGGGTGCATGGTTCAGGAGTGTGCTAGGTACAAAGTGCAGAGTTCAGGAGTGTCCTAAATACAATTTTCAGGGTTCAAGAGTGCTCTATGTGCATAATGACATTTTCAGGAGTACTCTACATACAGAGAGCAGGGTTTAAGAGTGCATTATATAAAGAGTGCCGATTTCAGGAGTGTGCTACATAAAGAATGCAATTTTTAGAAGTTTGCAACATATAGAGTGCAGTGTTTAGGAGAGTGCTATGTACAGAGCGCAGAGTTCAGGAGTACACTACCCAAAATGTGCAGGGTTCTGGAGTTTGCTACACACATATTTCAGGTTTCAGGAGTGCGTTATGGATGTATAGTGTGCACAGTTAAGGAGCGTTAAGGAGTGTGCTACATAGAGTGTGCTACATAGAGTGTGCACATTAAAGAGAGCACTATGTATAGAAGTAAGGAGTGTAGGACATACAGGGTGCAGGGTTCAAGAGTGTGCTGTGTACAGAATACAGAATTTAGAGATTCGCCATGTACAGTGTGCAGTGTTCAGAAGTGTGCTACGTACACAGTGCAGGGTTCAAGAGAGTGCTATCTATAGAGTGAAGCATTCAGGAGTGTGCTATGTATATAGTTCAGGGTTCAGGAGAATGCTATGTACAGAGTGCAGGGTTTAGGAGTGCATTATGTACAGAGTGCAGAGTTCAGGAGAGTGCTAAGTACAGAGTGCAGTGTTCAGGAGAGTGCTATGTACAGAGTGCAGTGTCCAGGAGAGTGTTATGTACAGAGTGCAGAGGTCAGGAATGTGCTGTGTACAGCGCGCAGTGTTCTGGAGTTTGCCACGTACAGAGTGCAATGTTCTGGAGTTTGCCACGTACAGAGTGCAATGTTCTGGAGTTTGCCACGTACAGAGTGCGGGGTTCTAGAATTTGCCACATATAGAGTGCAGGGTTATTGAGTTTGCCACATAGAGAGTACACGGTTCTGGAGTCTGCCACATAGAGAGTGCAGGGTTCTGGAGTTTGCCACATAGAGAGTGCAGGGTTCTGGAGTTTGCCACATAGAGAGTGCAGTGTTCTGGAGTTTGCCATGTACAAAGTGCAGGGTTCTGGAGTTTGCCACGTAGAGAGTGCAGGGTTCTGGAGTGAGCTACAATACATACCAAATGCAAAGTTAAGGAGTGTGCTACATATGGAGTGCAGAGTTCAGTATTTCCTTTAAAGGAAACATAACCCCAAATTCTTACATTTCTATTGCTTTTGTATAACAAATAATAATGTATAAACTTAAAGAGGAAGTAAACCCTGATGGGTTTTACTTCCTCTTTGTTTTCCTGCAAAGGTAAAGCATAATGGTCTACTATGCATCACATAGTAGCTCATTATGTGTCACTTACCTGACACAGGAGCCTGCGATGTCACCGCTGTCCCCTGTGCTACGGAGCGTCCATCTTCTTCCGGGTATCGTGGCTCCGGCACTGTGATTGGCCGGAGCCATGATGACGTCACTCCCGAGCATGCGCACGGGAGCCGCCATTAACGGCATATTGCCGTTAGCAGCGGCATTCTCAGTGAGCCTGTGCGCCGCTGTCTACGACGCATGCGCCGTAGACAGCGGTGCCTGTCTTTTTGCAAATATCTCCTAAACCGTGTAGGTTTAGGAGATATTTCTTGGACCTACGGGTAAGCCTTAATCTAGGCTTACCTGTAGGTCAATGTGGTCTGTAAGGGTTTACAACCACTTTAACAAGCTAGCTTTTTTTTAAAGCTATGAAAGTGTTGCCAATTTGCTAAAGACTAGAGTGGCTGTTCACATCCCCCACACCGTAGTCTGCTGTCATAGGAAAGTGCAGGACGGGGAGGGTTCTGTGTGTGACACTGGGAGAGTGCTGTCCCTTGTAACCATAGAAGCCAGGCTTCTGAGCAACCAGTAAAGGGCCAGCGCTGGAGGTGGCAGAAGTTTGTTCTGCCATATTCCAACAGAAAAAAGCCCTATATATAGCTATATAGAGGAAGGAGGGTTCTGGTTCAGAGTGATTGTTGTTTTTGTTTTTTTGTTTGTTTCTTCTTAATTTTACTTTATATGAGCTATTTATTTTCTATTTTTTCAACCACAATTCTGCTTTAAAGAAAAGTTAAATGTATCCAGTTTATTTACTGTATTAATGCTAATACTGGGTGTTTACTTTCCAGATGGTGATTATGAAGCCTTGTGTATTTTAAGACATTGGAGTGTGACCATTCTTGTCCCATCCATCTATACTGTTGTGTTCCTCGTGGCTCTTCCTCTCAATATCATGGTGATTATCATGTTTCTGGTGAAGATGAAGGTCAGGAAGCCAGCAGTGGTCTACATGCTGAACCTCACCATAGCAGATGTCCTCCTTGTTTGCATCCTTCCTTTTTATATTGTCTACAGATTCTTGGGAAATAACTGGATCTTCGGAGAAGTAATGTGTCGCTTTGTCACAGGAGCATTTTACTGTAACATGTACTGCTCCATCCTGCTTATGACAAGTATCAGCGTGGACCGTTTCCTGGCCGTAGTCTACCCGGTGCGATCTCTTCCCTGGCGTACAGTGACCCGAGCCTGGCTGGTGTGTGGTGTCCTCTGGGTCATCTCATTGGCCAGCATTGTGCCTCTTCTCATAATAGATCAAACCTGGAATATGGACAGAGACATAGCAATGTGTCATGAAAGTCAGCTTTTTGGATATTATATTGCTTCTGGTTATGTTTACTTCTGCACTGTGTTCACACTTTTTAATTTCTTACCGTTATTCATTATAACTTTCTGTTACATCGGAATCATCCGCAGTCTCAGCAGATCAACATTTGATGGCACACATAAGAGATCCCGAGCTATCCGTCTATCCGTGATTGTACTGAGTGTCATTGTCTTTTGTTTTGGCCCCACCAATGTCATCTATTTAATTTACTACAAGCAGTTTCCTAATAATGATGATCTCTCTGTGTATACTCCCTACATCATCTCTTCCAGTATCAGTAGTATAAACTGTTGTCTGGATCCTCTTATCTATTATTTTGCATCCTCCCAGTGTCAGAGATACGTCTACAGCTTGATGTGGTGGAAGAAAAATGATCGCCCTCCAGTACACAAAGAACAGTCACCCTTGAGCACTCATTCTGCTCAGCTCACTAAGAGTGAATGATTTATTTTAACCCTTTATGCCCAGCCCTGGCATCTCTTTAACTGGGTCTATACACCCAGGAAGAACTGCCCAATTGCGTGACCCCTGTCATTGGCTGTCACAGTGGTCACATGATCAGAAGCTCATCCCTCCAGCTCCTGATCATTGCTAGAGACTGTGAGCTGTCTATGACAGCTCCATCACTGTGCAAAGAGGGCACAGTGAGTTTAAGGGGCACTGATAAGGCAGTACAGCCAGCCCTCCTGTACTGGGCCCGGGCCCCATCAGTTCAAAAGGGGGGACCGGGCACCTACTGAGCAGGAGGGCCGGCTGTACTGTCTTATTGCAGACACTGATCCCCTTCTGCCTCCCCCTGCAGCACTGGCAGATTCTCCTCCACTCCCTCCCTCCAGCTGGGATTGGTTCTAGCACATGTGCCCAATCCATCTGCTGTCTGGGACCCCCTGTGTGCCCCTTTCCCCACACAGTGGTGCTGGCTCCCCTCCTTTCCCACCGGCAGCTGCTGTGGGCACACAGGGGAATTTTTCAGAATGGAGAGTAGGGGAAGGGGCTTAAAAATATTTCTTTTGTACTGGCCCCTTCCTTTCCTGAATGAACACAGTGAGTAATCAGCACCAATCACTCCTGTGTCCATTCATCACTGAAGCATAGTAAACTATGCTTACTATGCTTCAGTTTGTGAATCAGCAGGAAGGCTCACAGCGCTTCCTATTCATTCATCTGTACAGTCACTTCCACATCACAATTATGTGCCACTTTGTGTTGGTCTATCACATAAAATCCCAATAAAATACATTTACGTCTTTGATTGTAACATGACAAAATGTGGAAGATTTCAAGGGGTATGAATACTTTTTCAAGGCACTGTGTTTACATTTTTTGTATAGTCTTTGTATTTTCTCAAAGTTTATTTTTTATTTTTTTTTGAGGGTGTGGGTGACTGATAGTATAGTGGACCTATTTTTAAAGTTTAAGTATTACATAATGCATACAAACATGTAACTGGCTGGAAGCCTTATAAACAACATTATTTTGTCTAATGAAGTTTTGTCTTATAATCACCTTACATGTCTCCTTTCCCTGCTCTCCTCAATGCACACCTCACTCTTAAGCCTCGTACACACCATCGGATTTTCCGATGGGAAATGTGTGATGACAGGCTGTTGGCGGAAAATCCGACCATTTGTACGCTCCATTGGACAATTTTTGTCGGATTTTCCGCGGACAAATGTTGGATCGCAGGCTTTAAAATTTTCCGCGGACAAATGTCTGTTGTCAAAATTTTCTGATCGTGTGTACACAAGTCCATCAGACAAAAGTCCAAAGTACAAACACGCATGCTCGGAAGCAAGGACGAGCCAGAAGCGGCCGGTCTTGTAAACTAGCGTTCATAATGGAGAATTAACATTTGTGATGCGGCAAATTATGAAATGTCGAAATGCAGCGCACAATTCTCTTCTTCTTTAATGAGATAATAATGAAGCTGCTTTGCTGCTGATACTGATGGAATTATTGTAAAAGTATTTTAACCACTTCACCCCCGAAAGATTTGGCTGCTGAATGACCAGGTCATTTTTTGCGATACAGCACTGCGTCGCTTTAACTGACAATTGCGCGGTCATACAACGTTGCACTCAAACAAAATTGACGTCCTTTCTTTCCCACAAATAGAGCTGTCTTTTAGTGGTATTTGATCTCCTCTGCGGTTTTTATTTTTTGCGCTATAAACAAAAAAAGAGCGACAATTTTGAAAAAAAACACAATATTTTGTACTGTATTTATTGGCGTATAACACTCACTTTTTCACAATGAAAATCGGGTGCAAATAGTGTGTGCGTGTTATACGCCAATACTTCAATTTCAGCTGCCTCGGAGGGGACAGGGAGGGGGGCGGGACGAGCGCCATCAGATTACATACAGTGAGAATCTCCTGTGTACTTGGCGGCCTCTGTAATAGGAAGCCCCCTCTCCTGGGCTACCATTGGACCACTGTTCTGTCTATTATAGGAGATTCTCACTGTATGTAATCTGTCGGTGCTCGTCCCGCCACGCTCCCTGTCCCCTCTAAACTGCAGAAGGGCATCGATCAGTCTGCATTGATGGCAATGGTGATGCTGCTGCATTGAAGGCAATGGTGATGCTGCTGCATTGAAGGCAATGGTGATGCTGCTGCATTGAAGGCAATGGTGATGCTGCTGCATTGAAGGCAATGGTGATGCTGCTGCATTGATGGCAATGGTGAGGCTGCTGCATTGATGGCAATGGTGAGGCTGCTGCATTGATGGCAATGGTGAGGCTGCTGCATTGATGGCAATGGTGAAGTTGCTGCATTGATGGCAATGGCGAGGCTGCTGCATTGATGTGGACTGATGAGGCTGCATTGATGGCACTTGTGAGGCTGCAGATGGGCATTGATCAGGCTGCATTGATGGCAATGGTGAGGTTGCAGATGGGCACTGACCCAAAGTTCTTATTTAAAATTAAAGTTTTTTTCCTGAAACTTCCTTCTTAAAATGAATGTGCGTGTTATACGCCGATAAATACGGTATATATTGATTGATTTGGGCAAAAGTTATAGCGTCTACAAAATAGGGGATAGATTTACAGCATTTTTAGTATTATTTTTTTTTTACTAGTAATGATGGTGATCTGCAATTTTTATTGGGACTGCGACATTAAGGCGGACACATCGGACACTTTTGACACCATTTTGGGACCATTGGCATTTATACAGAGATCAGTGCTATAAAAATGCACTAATTACTGTAAAACTGTCACTGGCAGGGAAGGAGTTAACACTAGGGGGCAATCAAGGGGTTAACTGTGTTCCCTGGGAGGTGATTCTAACTGAAGGGGGAGGGGACTGACTAGAGGAAGTGACAGATCGTGGTTCCTAGTTGAGAGGAACACAGGATCTGTCACTCCTATCGCAACAGAACACGGATTTGTGTGTTTACACATACACTTCCATGTTCTGTCCCTTGTGCCCGCGATCGCTCGTGGCCGGTGGTCATCGCGACCGTCGGCCACGAGCATCGGCACCCCCCACAGTGCGGCGGCGCTCACGTGCTGGCTATCCCGATCCCGCGAGCCGACATATAGCTACGACGGTTCGCGGAATCGTGCCGACCTGCCGCTGTAAAATGACGGCGGCTGGTCGGCAAGCAAAAGGCTTTTTTTTTCTAGTGATATCAAGAATAATATTATTATGCTTTTTTTTTTTTGGGGGGGGCAAGTTACCACAACACCATTATCTCGTAGTTTTTAAGATCAAAGATAAAATTATGTTGGTGTCCCTTGTTAATTTTACATTGTATTTTTTTAAATGTAACTGCCTACTCCCAAACTGTCATTTGAAGTAAAACACATAGCCAAGTATTATTCTACACAATTTTTTTATTGTGCATTAAAAAAAGAAAACAAATAAAATTAGACATGCTATCTGCCAATAGAACTTAACCAAAAAGTTAATTCTATGCATCCAAAAATATAGAAAATATACCAAATCAAATCATTATTCAACCAAAAAATAAAATAAAAGCCTCATGCATGTGTCCTGCTTCTTAATATAGGGGGTCAACAATGCCAAGAGTTGGTGAAAGCAGGGGTCCATCTTTCGGAGATAATTCCGAAAAACATCTGGATTACTCTCCTGGAGCTCCCGCAGCAAAGGCATTTGACATAATTGGTCACGATTAACAAAGCAACCAATTTTTGGTCCATGAACTCCTCCTCCTCCTGTTTCTGGACTGGACTTGGGTCAAAAGCAATAACTCCAAGGCCAATAATAAATAACACGTTATCTCCTCCGATTCCACAACATGTCTGGTTGACGAACGGCCATACAGAAACTAACTGAAAAGCACAAAATGAAAAGTGCAAACTGAAAAGCGTGAAATGAAAAGCGCGAATCAACACTCACCAAACTTCTACTAACATTAAATTAGCAGAAAGAGCCCAAAGGGTGGCGCTAAAGAGCTGAACAACCACGTAGTACATCGCTACGTTTGTGTTTGTTGGCCGACAATTCCTTGCCATTTGTATGCAAGACGAAATCCCGGCACACGCCTTCGGACAAAAGTCAGAGGTTTTGTCTGCGGAAAATCCGATCGTGTGTACGAGGCTTAACTCCCAGCTCTCACCATCTTGAACCTTGTGTTATATTAAGAAGTGATGACCTGGGCAGTAATCTTTGTGTATTGACTTATAACAACCTAGGAGGAATTCAGATTCTTTCACATGCCCTTTCTTGGCTTGTTCTTATTATGTTCAGATCAACTTTCATGGACACCTGGATTGTGATTTTTTTTTAATCATTATTTAATATAAGTACAATTATTTAGCACAATGTACCTAAAGCGGTAGTATACCCATCCTTTGCTATTTCCATCATATTTAGCTTTCATACCTAGTGAACTTGTAATGTGTAAACCACTTCCTTCCTTATCCCTTTCTATGTAATCTGTCCTTTTCTAATCAATGACGTAATCGGCGCATGCGTAGTTAGCCCCATTTTTCCAGCAGGCTCGTCTTGCCGGAAAATATCATTTACATACCGGGGCTACGTCATTTCCTTTGCCGGACGTCAGCCCTGAGACCGTTTATAATTCACAAGCTGAGCCTTAAACCGGCAGCAATCGATTGGCTTGATAAATACAACGCACCCGCAAGATTTGGGACGTGGAAAGGGAGTAAGGGCGGAAGAACGAACAGTATTGATCACGGAAGTCAGAAATCAGCATAGCGGTGCCCACAAAGGAAGAAGAGCTTATGAAATACAATATTTTTATTAGTAAGAAGCCTTCATATATTTTCCCTATGTGGCGCTTTGATTTAAAGTAACTTAATGAACTTTGTTAACTTTATTTAAAATAATGAGAAAGATTGCACTCACATGCTAGTAGTCAATAGTAAGCACCTAGAAAGAGTCTGGAGCGCCGGCCGGAAGCTCACAGACAACCCATCCTACTGGTAACCACAGCAACTATGGGAGGTGACGCGAACACGATGCTTCACCTCCCATCGGAGCCTTTCTATTTTTCATGTTACATCTACTCTGCTGTGCGCTGATGTCCCAATACCTGTCAGTGTGAATATCATGACACCAAGGTCCTTGATGTTCCATCCCAGTATAAGGCTTCTGGTCCATTGGTTGTGATCCGGATCATTATTAACAAACAGCTTTCTCTGATCCTCTGTGACGGGGGATCATGAGTTTCTGGTAAGCGGCCAGTCTTTATTTACGGTGGTGGATCAAGCACTTTGTCTTCATACAGCAGGAATTCCATTTTGATCTTTCACATATCACTCGGGTGATTCATACATACTGTATGCACATGGACTTCTGTTCTTATTGCTGTATACAAGTAATGTACACTTGATGGACTATTACTTTGTCATTTTGTTTTAGTTTTCAGTTGTGTTCATATATTTTTTATTATACTTTTTTTTTTTTAAATATACTTTTTTATTAATTTTCAAAAACACAGACAACAAACAAAAATGAATACTTGCAGCAATTAAAGAAACTATATACATAGAAAACAAAACACACAAAAAAACAAAAAAACAAACAAACCCCACATACATACATACATACATACATACATTGGTCATACCTGGTTCCTATGCCCGTTTAATTTTAGAGAAAGGTGTCATCCCATGTTACATATGTACACCTAGAGCCCAATAACTAATGGAGAGATTGCAAAGAGTCATATTCCTCTAGGAGGCTACTGAGGCTGTAGAGGGGTCCGTGAGCCATTTGGACCAAACCCTTTCATATTTGAGGAGACAACCCCTATTTATATATGTTTCTTTGTATAATGATAAGCTATTATTAATGAGTTGTTTCCACAAAGTCAGCGATGGGGGGTTGTTTTCTTCCAGCTGAGAGCTATGACTTTACGAGCATAGAACAAAAGCACCCCCACCAAAGTGCGCCCTGCTGTCGTAGGAATAAATTGCTCTGTCAGACCTAGAATACATATTGGCATTGATCGTTGCAGTGGGATATATGTTATTTTGAATATAAAAGCTAGTATTTCTTCCCAATACCTTACGATAGCTGGACAAGTCCAGAATATATGGGTAAAGTCTCCAGGAATCTCCCCACATCGCCAACAACCAGGAGCAGAGTCTGAATTAATTTTATTTAATATATGGGGGGTGTAATATGCCCTGTGGACTATCTTAAACTGATTAAGTCTGTCTCTCAAGGAGACGAGAGAGTTGAAGGGAGAGTCCCATATATTATCCCAATCATCCTCATTAAGTTCAGGGATATCCTTAGACCATTTTGATCTTAATTTCTCTAAATAAAGGAGAGAGGCAGTTGTTAAGTGAAGATACAATTTAGATGCGGCATTCTTTGTGCAATCCAACCTAAGAAGCTTCTCTAAGGCAGATTGGACTAGTTGTAGAGGAGAGCCAGAGAATCGACAGCCGAAGGCATGGGAGAGTTGAAGGAAATGAAAAGAATACGACTGAGGGATATTGAAATCAGAGATTAATTGGGAAAAAGAAATCAAAGATTTATCCAAAATGATCTGTGTCACTGTTTTTATCTTAAAATTAGTCCAAGCATAGGGGTCGGGTAGTGAATAGAAATGCTCCAGAGTGGGATTTAACAAGAGGGGAGCATTAGGTGATATTGCCTGTAGGGGATATCGTTCAATTTTGAGGCCCTCTCCCCATACACGTAGCGTGGTAAGCATAGATGGTGTCAATGAATATGGAGCACGAGGGCCCAGAAAGATCAAAAATTTCAGTGCCTCTAGGGATCCCAGCACTGCTGCTTCTACCTGAGTAGCTGAATTTGAGGTATCTGGGTTAAGCCACCAGGCCGTAGTTACTAGCTGAGAAGCCAAGTAATATTTATGGAAATCTGGACATGCCAGGCCACCTTGGGAGGTTGGGCGTACCAATGTCGCCCAGCTATACCTAGGGGGCTTTGATCTCCATATGAATGCTGAGAAAATACGATGTAGCCTTGCAAAGAAAGATTTAGGGATCCACTGGGGAGAGTGTTGAAATAAATATGTGAATTTAGGTAATACATTCATTTTTATTAAATTTATGCGTCCTAACAATGAAAGGGGTAATGACTGCCATGCCTTCAGCCATTGTTGAGTCTCCTGGATCACAGGTGTTAAATTTAGGGATATATAGTCTGAAACCTGTCTGGAAACCACCACCCCTAGATATTTAAAATTCTCCACCCATCTTAGGGGGGTATCCATATCAGCAGTAGCACGAGCCGCAAAGTCTATAGGAAATAGAAGTGACTTTTCCCAGTTTACTTTAAGGACTGTGACTGCAGAGAAAGAATTGAGGACCTGTAGGGCCCCCCTAAGTGATGGTCCTGCGTCATTAAGAAAGAGGACTAGGTTGTCCGCATACAAGGAGACCCTTTCCTCCAGCCAGCCAACACGCAATCCCTTAACATGAAGGGAAGTACGGAGAGCCTCCGCCAGCGGTTCCATCGCTATGGCGAAAAGGGCTGGAGAGAGGGGGCAGCCCTGTCGAGTACCCCTTGACAGAGAAAAAGACTGTGATAAGCTACCTCCCAACTTGATAGCTGAGGTGGGGTTTTGATAAATTATCTGTATCCATTTAATAAAGATCAGGGGAAACCCCATCCTTCTAAGGACCTCCCAAAGAAAAGGCCATTCGATAGTATCAAAGGCCTTTTCAATATCTAAGGAGGCCACCACCCTAGTACCTTCATTCAAATGCTTTGCATGTATATTAGTAAACAAACGTCTCAAATTTACATCGGTTGACCTGTTGGACATGAAGCCAGTTTGATCAATATCTGCAACAGATGGTAATAGTGGCTGTAGTCTGATGGTAAGTAATTTAGTCAAAATTTTTAAATCTGTATTAAGTAGGGCAATTGGCCTATAGGAAAGCACACAATGAGGGATCTTTTAGATCTTTATGAATTAGTATAACATGGGCATGACTCATAGAAGTTGGAAGGGCTCCATCTGTCAGGCATTGAGAATAAAGTTGTGCTAGCTTGGGAGCTAATATATTCCCATGTGTCTTATAAAAGTCTATGGGGAGGCCATCCGGATCCGGAGACTTCCCTCGCGGAAATGATTTGATTGCTCTCAGTACCTCCTCCGGGGTTATTGGCCCCACCAGAGATTCTCTTTCTTTATCTGAAAGCCAGCCTAATGCCAATGGGTCTAGCCAGCATGCCAAATCCTTGGGCTGAAAGTCAGAAGGCAACACAGAGGTATAAAGAGAACTATAATATTGGTGAAAGACCTCTAATATATCTGATAATAAAGAAACTGATGCACCTGAGGCAGACACTACATTGGGAATCACTGTTGGAGGATAATCCGGCTGTGCCAACATCGCTAGAAGACGACCATTACGGTCCCCCTGTTCATAGAACATTTGTTTATTCCGATGTAGATCTAATCTGGTGATCTCAGTGAGATGGAGATGTAGCTTACGTTTTGCAGCATTCAGGAGGTCAAAATGGATATTAGTAGGGTCAGTAGTATAAATATCAGACTGACGTTGCACAGCTTGCTGTAGCGCTGTTGCAACGGCTGCCTGTTCCCTGCAAATCCCAGCAATAGAGGAGATATATTGTCCCCTGGAAAAGGCCTTGAAGGCATTCCATATCATTGCAACAGAGGAGGATCCCTCATTAAATTCCCAATATTCCGCCAATCGTGGTGAGATATTGGTCGTCAGGTCTACATGAGAAAGCCAGTGGGTCCCCAAGTGCCATAGGGCTGCAGTTCTATAGGATGGGGCATGAATTTTAAGAAGTAATGGTGAGTGATCTGAGTGTCCGCTGGGTAGATATGATACATCTAATACATCAGACAGCATAGTCGGATTAGCAAAGGCGAGGTCAATACGAGAAGAGGTTTTATATGTGGCAGAAAAACAAGAGTAGGCTCTAGTCTCAGGGTGTTTCCACCTCCAGACCTCAGTTACGCCCATTTCTTGAGCCCAGGTAAGTAAATCTGTAGAAAATTGTTTTGGGGGAACAGGTCTGTCCAGGTCAGGGGCCATAATGGCATTGAAATCACCCATCAACAACAGTTTTGCCGAATAATATGAAATTACTTTCTCCAAGATTGAGTATAGGGTGGACGAAGAAAAAGGAGGGGGAATATACACCCCTACTACTATATATCGCGTACCCCACACCGTAAATACAATTATTACATATTTGCCTTGGGGATCAGTATAGACCTGTTCCATTATACATGGAAGAGATTTACTGATTAATATCGATAATCCTCTTGCATATGTAGAATAAGAAGAATGAAAGGCTTGCTGAAACCATGGCTTTTTTAGTGCCAAACACCTGCTGCCCCTGAGATGCGTCTCCTGTAAAAGCACCATATGTGGAGAATGTAATTTAAGGTATCTAAAAAGTATCGCCCTCTTAAATTTAGAATTAAATCCCCGGACATTCCAGGATAATATCCTGAAAACGGAGACATCACGTGTCGTCATTATACGTCAAATTATAAATGAAAGAAGGAGAAGTAGAAAACAAATTTAATCTAGGTGTACACCCTAATGTACATCTCAGGGGCAGCACCAATCCAGGGAGTCTATACCTGGTAATAGCATAACCAATGCATAACCAATCATTCCAAACAAAAACATAGACACATACAACACCAATAAACAATACCCAAGATGACAAAAGGGTATCTATCCTGCCCTCATCTGGTGGCATCTTCCAAAATTTGGAGAGTAGCCAGATCAGGCTTTTACCCAAAAAAACAAAAAAGGAAACCCTAAAAAATTTAGTTAGCAACAGTTTGTTAGTAACCGCTTGGTGCTGTAGCGCAGCACCTAGGTAGGGGAAATCTGGTTCAGAAATCGGGGGGAAAAAAATAAACAAATAAATAAAAAAATAAATAAAACAGAGAAAAAAAAAAAAACAAACAGCTCCGAGCATCAATTGAAGCAGCTTTCCCAATACCTATGGGGTAAAAAAAAGGTGATTGCTTGTCGGCCATGGCCAACACTAAAAAAAGGTCTAGGAAGGGGGGAGGGGAAAAGAGGGGAAGAGGGAGAGGAGGGAGGGGAGGGAAATTTTTTATTACCTATTGCCATTGATTTCAGCTAGTCCCTCAAAAAAAAGAGAAGGGGGGGCTTCTATACTGAAACAGACACAAGCCGACTTAGAATGCAAGATAATGTGATATAGTAATAATAGAAATTAATACAATTGATACAAATTTAATACAAGGGAAAGACAAAAAAACAAAAAAAAAACAAAAACAAACCAGCAGCATTACCCAAAAAAAGAGAAGAAAAAATAAAATAAGAAACTTTAAAGCATAGAATATATGTGAAGCATGTATATCCCTATATATGTATATATATATATATATATATATATATATATGTATATATATATATGTATATATATATATATATATATATATATATATATATATATATATATATATATATATATATATATATATCCATACGCATACTCACCCACCCCCACCCCAACCCATGTGTATATAAATACACTGCCTAAGAAAAAAAAAAAGGGGGGGGAGGGGTATGATAGGCAAACATTTAGCATTTAGCAACCATACATATCAGAGTAATAAAACAATAATGCAACAATAATAAAACAATAATGGAGCCATAATGAAAAAAAAATTATAATAATAATACAATACAAAAAAACAAAACAAAACAAAAAAAATCATTTTTCCTTTTTCCTTTTCTTTTTTCCCCTCTAGCAAATTAATAATTAATTAGTATGTAAAAAAAAGAAAGAAGGAGAGAACCAAAAAAAGGGGTTGTGCAGTCATCGAGTGTCCAACCAGGCTAAAACAGCTTCTGGTTTATCAAAAAAAAGTGTGTTGTCACCATCAATAACTCTCATCTTGCTTGGATATAGAAGACTAAATTTTAAGCCTTTGTCTTTCAGCCTCCTGCGAGCCTCTGTAAAGGATGTACGCCTTAGTTGTACTTCCTGGGAATAATCAGGAAAATTTTTTTTTTTTATCCTCATACATAGTGTCAGGCTTAGACCAAGCTGCAGCCAGGATGCGGTCCCGGTCCCTATAATTAAGGAACCGGAGCAAAAAAGGACGCGGTGGTGTTCCCGGTCTAGGGGGGGCTGGTGGAACCCTATGAGCCCGCTCGATGACAAAGGTAGGTGGCAGGTCGGTCAGGCCAAACAGATCTATGAGCAATTTCTCGGTAAATGCAGTGGGGCATGAGCCTTCTGCTCGCTCAGGAAGGCCTATAATTCGGATATTATTCCTCCTTAAACGATTTTCGGTATCTATAGCCCGATTTTGTAGAGCACATACCTGTAATTGTAAAGCCTTAAAGCGGAAGTAAACCCATCCATAAAACAGTTACCTTTCCGGCACGTACCGGAAATGTAACACTCCCATTGGTTGTGTTCTCAACCAAACTGTCAAACCATCCAATGGCTGGTGTCATAATGGATCACATGTGCAGCATCATGGCAGTTGTAGATTAAACAGAGGCCAAGATGGCAGCTTCCTTGGCTGAAAAGGATAGGAGGGTTTACTTCCACTTTAAGGTCTCTAGAGTCCGACCCGACCTGACCTGATCCGGTCTTCCACCTCAGTGATTCGCATCCGAAATTTGTCCAGATCCTGACGAATAAGGCTGACATCTGTTGCTACAAAATCAATCTTTGATGTTAATGCTGTTTTACACTCAGCAATTGCTGCAAGAATAGCTGCTCCTGAGGAATGTACTGTGTCTCCTGTCTCTATCTCTGTCAGAGATTGCTTACTGACAGGCATAGCGCTGGCCGGCCCACGTGTAGTTGGAATAATTGCTGACTGTGTGGAAGATAAGACAGCTGAATCTGTCTGAGCAGAGCGGGTCTTAGGAGGGCCCATCCGCTCGCACAATTTTGCGGCCAGTCACTATATTTTTCCCCAAAAGTCCGGCAAAAGTTTGCCTGGCAGATTCTCCCAGATCCTACTAGGCTGTGATTGTAATGCCGCATACACACGGTCGGACTTTTCATCTACAAAAGTCCGACGGACGCCGACGGACTAAAGCTGACTGAAAATCCGATCGTGTGTGGGCTTCCCCGGACTTTCAGCGGACTTTCAGCTGACTTTTCCAGCCGCAAATCTGAAGGACTTGCTTCAAATCTTTACGCCGTAACTACGCCGGACCCAGAAATCCGCTCGTCTGTGTGCTAGTCCGACGGGCAAAAACCCACGCTAGGGCAGCTATTGGCTACTGGCTATCAACTTCCTTATTTTAGTCCGGTGTACGTCATCATGTACGAATCCGTCGGACTTTGGTGTGATCGTATGTAGGCAAGTCCGTTCGTAAGAAAGTCTGCCGCAAGTCCGCCAAAAGTCCGACAAAAGTCAGTCGAAAGTCTGTCGGACAGGCTGTCGGACTTTTGTAGACGAAAAGTCCGACCGTGTGTACGCGGCATTACTCTGAGGTTTGTAACTGCCGTGAGTTAGGAGAGATAAGAGAGATGGATAGGAGGATCTCACCGCACTCACTCCAGCAAGATAACGGCAACTGCAGACTGGACGGCCCCCCCCTGAGCTCCCCCTCAGCTCCTTAGATAACTGTAGCACTATCTCCGCTGTCTCTGTCTCTATCTCTGCACGGGTTTAACCCAAGACTCAAAACTGAGGACTCAGCAGAGGAGAGATAAGAGGGGAAGGTAGATCAAACAAATGGCAAAAGTTGTATCCAGGATACGTTCAGGATTTTCACAGCCTCCTCCCGGTCTCCTCTCCTCTCCTCTCAAGCGCACCTGCTGCTACTCACATCCTACTCACATCCTCATATATATTTTTTATTATACTTTATCATTCTTTGTTCATTCACATATTTAATAATATCGTGGATTGGTGATCACATGTATGGTCACTAGTCCCTTCTAGCGCAATTCCGTTTTTTTCCCAATTTGATTTCTACTGTGTTTGTGTTGCATAGAGGAATTGCAGCTTTATATATCACATTGTTTGTACACTTCACCTATGCGCAGTTTCTTTTCTTTTCTTTTTTTATTCATGAAATGATGGCACAATGACCAGGCTGAACACTAGAGGGAAACAAGCTCACTGCAGCTGCTGTTATAGAATGTCCCACAATGACACAGTATCTGGCTACACACAGCATATAGGGCACATGTGCGCCATGGTGGTATGAGGTTTTGTGCTGAGACTGCAATTACTATGCACTCCGAGAACACTGACTGAGTTGTCACCAACAACCCTCAGTCAAGGCTCCTGATCAGGAGTCAGTGGGATGGGCTCCCGATCATGTGACAGCTGTGGGAGCCAACCACAGAAGTCACAGAATACAGAAGCCTGTATTGGGCTGTCCCAATAGTTTTGGAAATATAGCATAACATGCTATTGGAAAATAACTAAGATTAAATATAATTCATTGTCCAAAAAAAGTTCCTCCCCCAGAATCACCACCCTCCGTTGATGTCCATGGATCTAAGTTTTGGGGATTCTGGGAACTCTAGAGGATATCTGAGGTATGGGAAGGCTTTCCATCCCCCTGTTTGCATTATCAAAGTTTATTATTTACATTTAAAATGGCTCAGCTCTCTTGTACATTTTTTAGTTAGATATTCATGTATTTGATATTATTCATCATTACTCTGCTTATAATAAAGACAATTGTTAAGTGTCAGAAGTGTGTCCTGTCTGTGTGAATAGTTCGACTTTATATATAAAATAACATAATGACCAACAAAAAAATCTTAGTCCACCTGGAAAACTTACACAGGGCTGTGTGTTAGGATAGTCATGGGGAAAAATCAAACTCTAAAAGAATAAACACTTCTGCTCAGTTCTCATTGCTGTCCCATTGGGGAGATTTCATCTCACTTCCTGTCCCAGTGACAGCAGGACCACCATTGGGATGAGTAATGAGTATATCTCTAGGCAAAACTTTAATTTTTTTTTGCTTGTATATTGCAATTTGAAATATATACCAAAAAACAGTGCTGTGCTACTAGTGACTCAAAACATATAAAACAGGAATACATTCATAGTGTATATAAATAAGTCCACTGAATGTGAAAAAATGAATCAAAGTTTGTGCAATTAAATGGTGACTGAGGATCCAACCGTAAATCAATTCACCCAAATGCAGACAATATTATGTGCTCTCCTCCACCAGTTTCACAAGCTGCTCACCTCATATAAGAGTAAAACCAGCAGTTTTCCCCTCCGGGGATAATGAAAACAACTGGCGTGATATGGATGCAAAACCTCCTATGGCGAAGACTCCCTATTTGGGTTCTGTGGAACCCCGATTGTCTTGCCTGTTAGATGTTATATGCAAAGAAAAAGGCAACAGCTAGTGTTCTCTGTTTTTTTTTTTTTTTTTTTTTTTTTTACCTTGTCAAAAGAAGTTTATTGAGTATACAATGTTATAAAGATACATAAAGATACATAAAGTAAGTTTACAAGGATCTATAAAGTAAGCTCATTGTTTTACAGTAGGGTTTATATAGGTAAATATCATGAAATTTCAAATATTAAACATTGGGTTCACGTAAACCTAAATTAAAGATATATATCATTTCCTTAGTTACTTTTGTAGGTATTTAAATGATTTATACCTACTATACATATTGTTTACAAGTAGAGTGTATATAGGTCAAATAAATTCTGATAATGAGCTTTAATCGTAAGGTGGAGAAAAGGAAAGAGAAAGAAGAAAAAGGGTTGAAAGGTAGAGGTATGGTCCACAAGGTTGTCCCGCTCGTCAGTTTATTATTCTTTTTAGTTCTCTTTGAAGCCTTAGAATGGGTGTCTCTGTAAGTCATTTAATCTGTTACCATGGCAACAGGACAGAGTCATTGAAATTTGACAGGAACTGTTGTTTTATCCAAGGATGCCAAAGTTTTTCAAATTTTGGAATTTGATTTTGATCGATGGCTACCATCTTAGCATGGGACATTGTATTATTCATTCTGTGAATTGTTTCTGCTAGTACCAATGTAGGAGATTTCCATGCCTTGGCCACTGTTTGTTTTGCAGCCGTTATTAGTTGGATCATAAGTTTGAATTGAGAGAGTGTTAACCATTCCGGTTTTAGATTAAGTAAAGTTAAATATGGATCTGGTTGTATTATTTTTTTAAATATTTTAGATGCAATCACGAAAACTTCCTTCCAGAAGGTTTGGATTACTGGGCACGTCCACCATATGTGTAAATATATGCTTATTTCTGGGCATCCTCGAAAACAAAGAGCTGAGGTATTAGGTGAATATTTTGCCACTCTAGCAGGTACAAGGTACCAGCGAGTTAGGACTTTATAATTTGTCTCCAGTGCTAAGATGTTGGGTGAAGATGACTTAGATGTGAGCCATATGTTAGACCAGTCCGTGTCTTCTAAAGTTCGTCCCAGGTCCTCCTCCCACCTCTGAACGTAAGAGGGTCTATTAAGATTTGCTACTCCATATAATTGATTATAAAGTGATGAAATTGTACCTTTAGTAAATGGATCTTTTGTACAGATTGATTCAAAAATGGATAATTGGGATAATGGTGTATCCCCCTTTAGGAATGGTGTATAGAAATTTTTGATTTGGAGATATCTAAATATCTCAGAGTTTGGTAGATCATATTTTTCTCTAAGCGATGGGAATGAAAGGAATGATTTAGATGCTATGAAGTCATTTAGTGTCTGAATGCCTGATGTTGTCCAAGCTTTAAAAGAATTTGGGTAGATCCATGCCGGATAAAAGGCCGGATTTCTGATAAAAGAAAGGAGAGGATTGTGTGGAGATTGTAACTGATATTTGGTTTTTAGTTTATCCCAGAGAGATAAGAAGTGTTTAGTTATGGGATTATGAATTTTAAAGCGGTCTTTAGGATCAAGCCATAATAAATTTGATATTAATAGAGGGTCATTTTCTGAAGCCTCTATAAATACCCATAATGGGATTTTCTGTTTTGCATGGTATTTGGACAGACTGGCCAAATGTGCTGCTCTGTAGTAGTTAGTAAAATTAGAGTATCCCAGACCTCCTTTATTTTTGGGAAGATGTAGTGTGTGTGTATAGGTATACGTGGTTTAGAAGAGCCCCATATAAACGAAGTTGCTCTTTTTTGTACTATTCTCAAAAAATAGGAAGGAATTGGAATAGGGAGGACTCTGAATAGATAAAGCAATTTGGGTAGAATAGTCATTTTGATTGCATTAATCTTCCCTATCCAGGATAAAGGAAGTTGCGACCATTGTTTTATTAGATTTGTGATCTGTCTTAATACAGGAGGATAATTGGTTGAGAATAAGTCAGAATGAGATGCTGTTAAATGAATTCCAAGATATGGGATTGATTTTTCTGCCCATGTGAATGGGAGTGCAGCCCTAGCCGGGATCAATTCCATGTTTGTGAGTGAAATATTAAGCACTAGGCATTTCTTAGGATTAATCATAAGGCCGGATAGGGCTGCAAATCCATCAAGAGCTGGTATTAAGTTAGGACCAGAGACCTGTGGTGATGATAGAAAAAGTAATATATCGTCTGCAAATATACATAATTTGTGTGTAATACCTCCTACTTCAATGCCAGTTATAGTTTGGTTTGTTCTGATGTATTGGGCCATGGGTTCGAGTATAAGGGCAAATAATAAGGGAGATAATGGGCAACCCTGTCGGGTACCTCTTTCGATATTAAAGGCTTCAGATTTGTATCCAGCATATTTTATATAGGCTTTGGGTTTATTATATAATGCTTTGATCCATGTTAAAAAGTGGGGTCCAAAACCCCATTTTTGTAATGAATATTGCATATATTGCCAGGATACTGTGTCAAATGCCCTCTTAATATCGAGAGATAGAAAACATAAAGGGATTTTCCGTTTTTTAGCAATATGTGCCAATAACACTGCCCTGTGTATATTATCGCCTGCCTGTCTATTTGGCATGAAGCCTACTTGATCTCTATGTATTAATTTTCCTATAATGCTATTGAGGCGTTTTGCTATTATTTTTGCTAATAATTTAATATCGAGGTTTAACAGAGAGATAGGCCGATAATTCACACAGGAAGTATCATCAGAAAGGGGTTTTGGGATCATACAAACAATTGCCATTAGTGTTTCTTGCCGAAAAGAATGTCCATCTAGAAGTTTGTTAAAAGTTTCAGTGAGAATGGGAGAGAGTATTTCTGAGAATGTTTTATAGTATAAAGCCGAGTAGCCGTCTGGGCCTGGTCTTTTGTTAAGTTTTAGGTCTTTTATGGCATTAGCAACTTCATCTATAGTTATAGGCTCATCCAGACTGCTTTTTTGATTCTGAGATAACTCAGGTAAGGTTATTTTTGAGAAGAAGGATTCAGCTTCTGTAGGATTAAATTCATTGTTTGTCTTGTATAAAGTTGCGAGATGTGAGTGAAATTTATGGACTATTTTAACTGGATTACAAGTGTAAACATTTTTTGATAATTTCAAACGTATTGGTTTGAAAGATTTGTTAGTTGAATTTAATGCCCGAGCCAAATATGTACCTGGTTTGTTTGTATTCATGTAGAAATTGTGTTTGGAGCGTTTGAGGGATTTATCAACTGACTCAGTGAGAAATAGATCGTATTCCAATCTAGATTTTTCCAGATGAGATTTTGTACTCTGAGATGGATTATCTTGAAATGATATGTAGGCTGCATTAAAATTGAGTTCTAGTTTTTTTGCTAGATTTTTGCGTTCCCGTTTAAATAGTGCCATTTGTCTTTGTATTGTACCACGCAAGACAGGCTTATGAGCTTCCCACAGTGTTATTGGGGAGATGTCTGTTGTATTATTAATTGATATGTATTCCTTTAAAGCTTGTTCAATGGCCATCTGATGTAGTGGGTGTTTGAGCATTATGTCCGGTAAGTAGCACGTTGGGTCATGCGCTTTTGGTATGGCTGAGGCTATAGTAGTGTATAGTGCATTATGGTCAGACCACGGAATCGGAATTATATCTGATGCAATAATTTCTGGTATCATTCCTATTGTTAGAAAAATATGATCTATTCTGGTGAAGGTTTGATGAGGGTGCAAGAAATAAGTGAATTTCTTTTTCATTGGGTTACTTTCTCTCCATGAATCTACCAGATTGTATTTGGAAAGAAGTTGAGAAAAAGGTAATCTAGAGGTTATTTTGGATGGTGTAAAAGGTGATTTATCTAGAAATGGGAGGAGGACCTGGTTTGAATCCCCACACATTATCACTGTTCCTATTTTGTGTGTATTAATCACTTGTAATATATGTGAGAGGAATGGTGTAGGTTGTTTGTTAGGAGCGTAGTAGGAAATCACCGTGATTGCTGTATCCATTATATAACCCATGAGTATCAGGTATCTACCTTCTGGGTCTTTAATTTCTGATGATAAGGTGAATGGTGTGGATCGGTGAAATGCAATTAGAGTTCCCCTTTGCTTGGTACAGGCAGAAGCCGTGTAAATTTGTTGATAAAAAGGAGAAATATATTTTGGAGTAGAATCTTTGGTGAAGTGTGTTTCTTGGAGGCATACTATGTGAGCCTTCTTGTTATGGAAAGTACGTAAGGCTTTGGTCATTTTTTGAGGGACATTTATTCCCTGAACATTCAGGGAAAGTATATTCAGTGGTGCCATGGCAATAGATCAAATAGTTTTGACTTACTTTTTGTTATGCAGAGCTGGCTGCGCAGATCAACCTGTGTGGACTGAAGAGATGAATAGATAGAAAAGAAACCAGTGAATTCTGGAGTAAAGAGTAAACAAAAAACATATGAGATTAGATGATACATTGTATAAATTATTTTTTGCAAGTAATCACAATTTACCCGTGAAAGAGAATAAATATCTCTCTCAGGGGAATAAGTGCCTTCGTCACACTCCCACATAATATGGTTGGGAGAATGAGGAGGGCTAATGGGGGTACACGGATCTTCCGCTTACAGGAGAGAAGTGCTATGTCAAAAGACATCAAAATGATGTTTCATTAATTGGAGTGCAGAATATAGTTTTTGTTGAAATTATTTATTCCAGGGTGGTTGTATATGGTTAGTCTTGCCCTAGGCTAAACAATTCAGTTAGAAAGGTACTGTTAATAACTTTGGTATTGATGAAGATAGTTTGAATTATTTTGGGATTTTAACCCTTTTAGAGTAAACAATTACATATTTTATTCATATGTAACTGTTTAGATATGTTAACTTATAAAATTGAGGTTGTATTGCTTCAGATTAGAATAAACAAAAACATAATTCTAGGAACTAGTTAGGTAATAATATATTTGTTTTAAGAAAAGAAAGAAAAAGCTTCCATTACTTCTGGATTATTGAACATATTTGTCCTAAAAAGTAATAAATCTATTGTTATTACCTGATAATATATAACTGAACAAGAATTTCCTTATTTAACTTATATATTCTAAGGCTATATGAATCAGAAGTAATAAGAAATATAACTGGAATGTAACATGATCCCACACAGTGTGTGACTATC
Source organism: Aquarana catesbeiana (assembly GCA_037953035.1). Classification (NCBI taxonomy): domain Eukaryota; kingdom Metazoa; phylum Chordata; class Amphibia; order Anura; family Ranidae; genus Aquarana; species Aquarana catesbeiana. The sequence goes on from JBBHAA010000956.1 coordinate 1,087,892, forward strand.
AGAATGCAGTTACATTCAGTTATAAATACAGGTTTTTTATAGAGAACCATCTCTTAGTATAATAAATGAAGAGATATCAGGAATTAGGATGTCAGTCCATTGAATCTTCTTGGTCCATGGATGATGTAGCATAACGGCCTCTTTTGTGAGAATGATGATTCCCATTTTGTTCTGAAATTTTCTGGGTGCTGCCTGAAGGTGAAGATGACGCCATTCTTCTGCGTGTGGGAGTGTTGCTGCTTGTGGGTTCTGTCAGATTTAATTTTAAAAGGGTTTGTTGTAGTTCATCTGCTGATCTGCTTCTGTAAATTGTACCTTGGTAGTTAAATCTGACTGAAAAGGGGAAGCCCCATTGATACATAATGTTGTGGCGTTGCAGTTCCATTAGTTGGGGTTTCATGGATCGTCTTTTAGTAATAGTAAGTTGGGATAGGTCAGCAAAAATTTGATAATTGTGTCCTTGAAAATTAAGTTCCTTTTTTTCTCTTGCAGCAATTAGTATTTGTTCTTTCGTTCTGTAATAATGAAATTTTGTGATTGTATCACCATCTTTCTTTTTGGCTGTGAGGGCTCTGTGTACTCTGTCCAGTTCTAAACGTTCAATAGGGATATCTGGCTTTAGTTCTTGTAATAGAGCAGTAATAGTAGATTGCAGGTCTGTCACAGTTTCAGGTATTCCCCTTATACGCAAGTTTGAACGTCTGGCTCTATTTTCGTAATCTTCGAGCTTAGTTTGAAGTATTAAATTCTCTTTTTTTAATTGTTCCAATTCTGTTATATTTTCTTGGGTTGTAATTTCAATTTCATCCATTTTTATTTCTAAGGCTGCGGTGCGGTTTCCCAGCTCTCTTATTTCTTTGGTTAGGCTTTTTGTTATTTGGTCTGAGGTTTGTTTTAAAGCCTTATGAAGCATCTTTTCAAATTGTAATAATATTACTGGGGATACTGAGGAGGCTTGTGGAGAAGTTTGTGAGAGGATTTGTTCTGTATCTGACTCAAATGGAGAGTCTTGCTGTGACATTTTCTGTCTGTGAGAGCGCCCTGATGCTGTATCTTGTGAGGTTACTGGAGCTGCTTCAGCTGCAGTGAGTGCCTGTGAGCTCTTTGTGAGGTGATTTTTATTTCTGCCACGGCTTCCTCCCAGTACCATATTTCCTGCCCAAACTTTCACAGTTTGTTCCCTGGGGCAAAAAGGTTCAAATGGATACCTTTTGAGCCTGCAGGCTCCGCTTTGTCCTTCTCTTCTCTCCTCAGCGGTGTGGAGCTCTAACAATGCATGTCTGCTCTGCTAGGCTCCGCCTCCTGATTCTAGTGCTCTCTGTTTAAGATAATTTATTAGTATAAAAAAAAGTGGTAAATAAACTCACAAGTAAAGCACAATCAGCTTGTGCTAGCTGCAAAGGCATTCAAACATCCCAATCTCAAAATGACCGCGGTGTGATGTCAGTATGCAAGCTCCGCCCCTAAATGCATGAAATATTTAAACCCCTAAATGGATTAAATAATCAAAATCAAATAAGACTGATTATCACCCCATGATTCACCCCAAATAAAAGTAAAACAATGTATGATTGATATATCTCAGCTGAATACCTACAACCTCCTAATCCAAACATAAAGTTTAACCATTGGTCGGATGGTCTTGTGTGTCTTTTTATCCTGACTATGTAACTATGTAAAGGCAAAAAAGTGACCAATCTTTTCTGAAAATTTTTTTTAAGTGGAAAACTATTCAAGGGAGCTGCATTCCAATGGTGCAAGACCTAGAGGAGAAAGAACGCTCTGGAAGGTTTGTGTCAGGTCACCTTGAGGCTAGGTGACAGATGCACTCTGTAGGAGTCAGAAGTGCACCACTAGGTAGTGGACCCTAGGACTGACTGCTGCGGATAGACCCCTGGGAGGTTCAGGAAGCAGGTCTACTGGATCACTGACACAGATCCCACTGGGAGCTAGAGCATAGATTCCCCAGGGCGCGGAGTCTAAGAGCCAGCAGGTGTTCACCAGAGCCTTTAATGGTAAGGATGGACTGCGCTGCAGTCTGGCTCCAGGTCGCGGCCCCCAGGGTCTCACAGCTCACGCTCACAGTAGACTACAGGAGAAGAGGAAGGAGGCAGCAGGCTGGAACAACAAGAAGGTAAGGGACAAGCCAAGGTCGAGGCCACAAGCAGATAAGGACAACAGAGTACACGCCAAGGTTCAGGGTCACAGGCAAACAGGGATGGTCGGGGACACGCCAAAGGTCAGGGTCACGAGCAGACAGGAATAGTTAAGAACAGGCCAAAGTCGGTAACAGGAATCAGACATAGGAAACACAGCAAGTACACACAGAGGCTAACACACAATGGTTGCTCAGCACTGCTGGCTTGCAGTGCACAGGTTAATATAGGGTTCCCTGATAGGGCCTGGGGTGGGGCCATGCTTAGAGGAGAGATTACAAAAGCAGTCAGGTGAGGGTCAGCTGGTCTCTAGGGATGAACACATGGAGACAGGTAGGCTGATCGACAAACTCTATTGCATAACCATGACAGTTTGTTCCCAATATTTATCACCTTCCCTCAGCTCCACCACTCAACAAACTCCTCAGTGATTGGCTAGGCTGGATAAATATCATTACTCCGATATTGTGACTTTCTACACTAACAAATGGTGACATCTCAAAAGCAACGGGGACAAGTAATTAATGCTCTGAGCTCTGGAAAAATATACAGAGTACAGAAAATATAAGCAGTTAAACACAGGAGACAGAGTGCAGAAAGGTGTCAGCAGCAATAACCATATTTATTATACAAAATAAAATATCGACTTAAGCCAACCTGTCATGTACCTGAAGGGAGACTGAAATGACGAGGTCGGCCTCTCTTGTATCTCCAGCCCAGGTCCCACTGAGGGTGGAACGGAAGGAGCCGAGGGACAGGAGGAACACAAGTGCCTGCAGATGAAGACCCGGAAGCTTGTAGCGGGAAGTCACAGCTGGTCGCAGGACCGTAGTCGCAGATACGCAGATGGCAGTGTTGAGCCAAGCAGGGAACAGGAGTGAGGTCACAAGGAAAGCTGGGTTCTGTAGCAGACGGGCAGTAAGGTACCAAGGCATCAGGCAGAAGCAAGGTCAAATGGGAAGCCGGGATCAGGAGCCAGTAAGCTAGTATAGCAGAGTCCAGAAGCAGGGTCAAATGGGAAGCTGGGATTAGAAGCCAGTGATCAAGTATAGCAGAGTCAGAGGCAGGGTCAAGGAAAGCCAAGTTCAGAAATGGGTATCAACAGGATAATCACAGGATCACAGGATTCAAGGTATCAAGAGCACAGCGCATAAGCGCCTATGGGCATTTGCAGTCGCCCGTGAGCGCGCAAGTGTGCACCAGATGTTTTCCAATGGTTTCCTTACACGACCATACATGGATTGACATTTGTCTGGTTCAGCAGGGACTGGCTGAATTTCGATCCATGTATTGGCACCCTGGTTGTACACAACCAGTCTGTTGAGTTTCTCCCAAGTGATTAGTGCTGCTGGCTACAGCTGGCAACACTAATCATTGTGTTCTGCTGACAGGGAAGGTTCCCCGTACTCCCCACCAGCAGAACACAATAGCACTGTGGGAAGGATTCCCCCATCAACAAGAAATTACATAAACTATGGCCTGCCTTACACATAAGAGAGAAGGATTACGCTTCCGCACTGGAAGCATGGGATCATCACATCTCAGGGCATAATTACAGGTCTGGGGAGAGATCCAGGGAGACACAGAGTGGTATTCTGTAAAAGAATCGGTAATCAGAAGCAACCAGTGGTCACAGATAAACTGCGCTATGGAGAAGTGCTAGAGATCTTCTCACAGCATGCAGTGAGCATTGGACTAGAAGCACATATGCAACCTGGAAAACAATAAACAACATGTTTCTGGGCTTTCTTCCCCTTCATCAAGCCTGATTTCTAGTAATAATGTGGGTATTTAAAAGTTACTGTAAAATATCAGGATTGCTGAAATCAGAAGAAAAAACACACAGAGTATAAAAACTAAACAAAACTTGAAAAAACTTCAAAAAAAGGGTAAAATATAAAAATCAATGGGAAATATTTATTGGGAGATAATAAAACACATAACAAAAAGACTAGTGTGTTCGTTAGATAAATACCTATACACAGATAATACACTACATGGATATAGCAGCTCAAGCAAGCACTGTGCTCTATTAATGAGCAGAGGGAGGGCTGGAATTAAAAACAAGTGTCAATGAATAGATACAATGAGCATCACTGAGAAGAGAAAAGCAACAAATTAAGTAGTCAAATGTAAAGAGTAATGAAAGGACACAATCTGTGAAACATACTGGAAACTAAAAAAGCTGTGTGTGTATAATATATACACAAACTAATGAGATTTATAATACCATATTCATAACAATAATTTAATTGAACCCTTTAGGAGACAAGGTGTCAAACTTGTAGGTCCAGGACGTCTCTTTCTCTCACAGAGCCTTTTAAACTGTTCAGCAGGGGAAAGACTACCTGGTATGGTTTCCAGACTGCACATTGGTGAAACTAATGTGCTTCTCTAAGAAGTGTTTAGAGACACTATGACCATCTTCACCCTGTTTGATAAATCTTATGTGATTGCCAAAAGGACTATGGAGAGTGCAGATAGTGGGGCTTACATAAAGCAGGTCAGGTTAAACAATATATTAAAGACTGTGTGGAGCAATTTCTTGCATTGATACATCCACACTAGATTTACAAACATATTACCACTAATACAGTGGGGTGGATTTGGCTTTTTAAGTTCACTAGGTGCAACTTTTCCTTATTCCCTCAGGGCTTTACAGTAGACTACTCTAGGTTTCTTAGGGAGATGTGGGCCCAATTGGGGATCCCTTAGCAAAATGGGCAAGAGCATATTCAGGGTTTGTTCCATATACTTAAACTGGCTATGAAACTGGGTAATAAATCAAACTTCCCTGAAGATATTATTAGGTCATTAGGAATAGTAATTTTTCTAACCTGCAGTTTAAAATATACAGTAGCTGATTGGCTTGTTCCACCACCTCTTTTTGATATTGCTTGTCCTGAAATTTTCTGACCTCATTCTGCTGGGTATAACCATCCAGTAGGACACAGTTCTTCCAGAGTCAGCAGAGCTGGTTCTAGGGTGTGTCAAGTTTCCACTTTTGATGGTGGCAACTTATAACAGGAATTACCTGCAACTGTCTTAGTGTTTTCTGGAGGTGATGGTATGTTCATGATGACTGAATTCTAGATCTAAGAAAAACAGAAATTTTGGCCGCATCTAAATGGTATTAGTGAAGAATATGGTTATCACTGCTGACACCTCTCTGCCCTTTGTCTTAACATTACTAGCTAGCGAGTTGTATATAATGGAGTTACCCCCCCCCGATCCTTTATATTGGAGCACCACTTCTCGTAAGCGGTTAGGGCAGGGGGATTAGAATTATCAGGCCATTTGGATCGTAGAAAGTGAGTAATTTGGGTCAGTCTATATTTTTCTGAGTCGGGCATTTGTAATTCATTCATGCAGTATCCGACCGAGAGGGGCCCCCTGGGATTCAGGAAGTGTCCAATCCTGTAGAGGCCCTTATCTATCCACCATTTGAATGCGAGTATGTTAAGGCCCGGGGGAAATCCTGGGTTGTGAAATAAGTGAGCTAGCGGGCGCATGGAAGAAGTTAGGGAGGAGTTTTTTAAGTTTATCCCACAGGGCCATCGAGTGAGAAAGGGTTGGGGCTAGTATTGCCAGTCTGAGGCGTGGGAGAGCATAAAGTAAATAGTCTATCGTATGGCGCGGTGTCGCTTGCCTTTCCATTAGCAGCCAGTCCGGTTTTGGACCTCTAGAATATGCTATGGAAATCTGTGCGATTTGTGCCGCTTGGTAGTATAACCAAATATTAGGGAGGGCAAGTCCTCCTTGGGTTTCGAGTCTGTAGAGTGTTTCTTTGGAGCATCGTCTGCCCTTGGATCCCCAGATAAATTTAATGTTGGAGGATTGAAAATGTAGGAGTTGCGCTTTCTTAATCGGGATTGGAAGGGATCGGAATAGATATAGAAGGCGAGGAAGGAGGGTCATTTTTATAGAGTTAACTCTGCCTAGCCAGGATAGATCATGCTTAGACCATTCGGACATATCAGCTTCAAGTTTTTTGAACAGCGGGGGATAGTTGGTGGCTTATAACTTATTAAAATTAGGGGTCAGATTTATGCCTAGATAGGGAATATGGGATGAACACCAGGTGAAAGGGAAGTGTGTCTGTAGACGTACAAGAAGGACTGGGGGGGTTGAGATGTTCATGGCTGCGGATTTGGACACGTTGACACTGAGACCTAATACCTCCCCAAACTGCTCGAGGAGCTTAATAATGTTAGGGGTGGAGATGAGGGCTGAAGTGACAAAAAGGAGTTGGTCATCTGTGAATAAGGCACATTTATGTTCTTGCGGGCCGCATCTGACTCCTTTAATGTCTGGATGGCTACAAATGGTTATTGCGAGGCATTCTATGGCGATTGCAGGTATCAAGGGTGATAAAGGGCAACCTTGCCTGGTGCCTTTCTCTATATTACATGAATCTAAATAGTTACCCCACAGTCTTACTTGGGCACTCAGATTAGAGTAGAGTGAGTGTAAAATGCCTAAGAAGTTGGGGCCTAGTCCCCACCTTTCCAGGACTTTGAAAATATATGGCCATGTGACCGTGTCAAATGCTTTCTGGAGATCAATGGAAAGCAGAAGACCCTCCTGAGGGGGACCTCCCTCCCACTGAGATCCCAAAAGGGACACCAAATCAATAGCCCTTCTCACCTGGTCAGGTCCCGCCTGATTTTGGTGGACATATTGAGCTATGAATGAGGAAAGGCGATTAGCCAAAATTTCAGTTAATAGCTTGAGGTAATTATTGATCAAAGAGATCGGACGATAGTTGCTAGTCATTGTGGGGTCTTTTCCTGGCTTGGGTATAACTGATATATATGCTAAGTTCAAGGATTTATCCAGGGGAGACCCTATTTTGAGGTAGTTAAAGAATCTGACCAGGTAAGGTGCCAGGTTTTTGGAGAATTTTTTGTAATAGCCCAGCGAAAAACCGTCTGGACCAGGGGCTGATCCAAGCTTAAGGGATTTGATTGCCTCACTGATCTCTAAGGATGTAATGGGTCATTCCAGAAGATCAATGTGATCCGTTGAAAGTTTGGGGAGTGAAATGGAGTTGAGAAACTCCTCAAGCCGGGAGGTGGGGCACGGTTTGTCTTCTTTATACAGGGAGGCATAGAAATCATGGAAACATTCTATGATACGTTGTGGGTTTTGTGTGATAGAGCCTGATGGTAAATGGATCTTGGGACAGGCCAACAGGCGAGGTTTGGGGGAAAGTTTGGTGGCTAATTTGGACCCAATCTTGTCCTTTTGAGAATAAAACCTGGCTCCCGACCAACGCAGGTGTTTTTCAGCCTCCGTGGTGAGAGCCAGGTTAAGCTTTAACCTGTCTGATTCCAGTTGTTATAGTGATAACTGAGAGTGTTCACGTTTGTTGCGTCTACACGAGTCCTGGTATGCTTTAGTAAGGCTATTTATCTCGGCTCGGTGTTCTTTCTTAAGACGGGCTGAAAGCTGGATAATTCTGCCCCTCATCACTACTTTATGGGCTGCCCACAAAGTAGCCAGAGAGATTGTCTCTGTGTCATTTGTGAGAAAATATTCCTTGAGGTCCTTCTCAAGCAGGGTACAGTGAACTGGATTACTTAGGAGCGATTCATTGAGTCGCCATTTAAATTCTTTTTTTGTGTTATTGGCGTGTCGAAGGGAAAGAGTGACCATGGAGTGATCTGAAATAGGGGGGTCTCTGATGGATGATTTTACTGCAAGGGGTATGTGTGTCGCTTGAAGGAAAACATGATCTATCCTGGCGTAGGTCTGGTGTGGGGCAGAGTAATGGGTGTGGTCTTTGGTACGGGGGGTTGAGTTCCCTCCAAATGTCTACTAGTCCTGAGTTTGGCAATTTTTGTACTTTGAAAAATGTGAGGAACTCTGCGCTACTAAAAAATAGAGAAAACTAGATATAGTGCTGCAAAATCTGATGGTGTACACAAGTTAACCAATGAAAAAAGGGGGGCAAAGTGATTTCATGCACAACAATGATAAAGTGATAGTGGAGTGATAATACAGTGTCAAAAAATCATTATGCGATTGAATGGATAATGGTGAAAATCCTAATAAAGAAATGCATAAAGTCAATCAATAAATAAATAAGTCCAAAAAAAAATCAAATAATCAGCATAAGTGTTCATGGATCTTCTCCAAAGATGTGGTGGATGACGTGGGCAATAATGGATGGCATCTGTATAATAATGTGCTCACAGAGCCCTTACCTCCATAGGCATGGATAAATGCCTTACTGCTCCAGATGATGGATGGCGGTAGAGATCGATGAGTATCTCCAGTGGGTGGATGTCATTCATGGAGCTGGGTCAGGTTCGCCTCAGGATGAATATGTGCATAGGAAGAGAAAAGGACAGCCTCCAATTGTGTAGTATTAAAAAATTCGGTTTAATATCTAAAAGTGCTGTACAGGGCATGCAGAAAACACAGTACAGCTCAGGATGGCGTTCCGCCACCACCTATTACAAAACTTTCAGTCCGTATTAACAACAACCGGGTCAAAGATAGTAACTACCGGTTGTGTCGGCTAACGTGGGTCCTACGCGTTACGTCATGACCCCTCGTGACTTCCTCAGGGAATCTGATTGGCTGGGCAAGCAATCCATTTATAATGGTTGGACAGGAAGTGACATGGGCACCATTTTAATGGAGTCCGCAGGATATTTATTATGTATTGAAGCGGCGGCTGTAAAAATCGGTTATAAAAATGGCAAATAGAAGCAAGTAATTTAATAACTACAAATTAAAAATTAAAAATATGAAGTGCATATAAAATACTAAATTAAAAATGACAAAAATATGAAAAAAAACTCCCAAGACCATGATGTCAATAACAACAGCTAGAGACAAATGCTCGCTGTTGACATCTTGTGGTGATTAAACTAACTGCATTTATGCCTTATAGACACACTAAGGCGGTCAGTATTAGCTCATAGAAATAATTACTGGGAATAAATATTATTTTGAGTTGGACTGTACATAGTCCATAAAGTATGAGTGATAAATCCAAGGCCATTAGAAAATAACAGAGATCAAAATTTAAAAATAAAAATACATAGGTTGATCAATAAAAAATATAGAGAGCATCAAGGAAATTGAATAAAAGGTTCACAATGGGCAATGAAAAATTCAAATAAAATCAATAATTTCTAATAAAACAATTCAAATCAAAATCTATATTTAACCCATTGGGTGTAAGTGTATTCATTTTGTGAATCCATTGAGATTCCTTCTGACTGATACTCCTAATTTTATGGTCCCCCCTCCAAGATTTGTGATATCTGTCTATACCCCAAATGGTCATTTCAGCCGGATTACTATTGTGCACTAAGGCGAAATGCCTTGATACATTGTGTTTTGGAAATGCTTTCATAATATTCTGCACATGCTCCTTGATTCTAACTTTTAATGCTCTTTTCGTTCTTCCTACATATTGTAGTTTGCAAGAACATTGCAAGACGTACACTACCCCCTCTGTGTGGCAGCTGATGAAATTGTAACGAGCCCCTTGCTCATTCGGTTCCACTCTCCCGACACTCCTCTGCTGCTATAGAATCAGACTGCAGATCACAGCATCTGATTGTTCGGTCATCCAATGCTCCGGGATTAGAATTACAGCTATGTGCCGTTCTAACCCAGTTGTGATAGCTCAGAACAAACACCAGGCAGGCTGTATGTAAGTTCAACCAGGAATCTCTTTTATTGCAAAATACAGGCTTTTATACACTAAAAGTGGAGGTGCAGACCTCCTGCTCATATTACATAGTACATATTACAGCTGTAACCTAATTAACCTAATTAACATGAGCTAATTAACTAATCCCTTTAGACATCCTAGATGACTCAGACATGACCGTTAGGCCAGACTGGCCGTCTTGTAGTTCAGAAAATCCAATCAACATTATCACAATCAACATAGACTCTTCGTTACACAATAGCAGAGTTAATTAACACAAATAACAATGGGGATCTAATGACTCTTAGATCCCATAGTAGACTTATTTACAATACACATTTTAGCAGACAATAGACAGACAGGTGTTGGAATTTACATCAGCATCTCCTAACAGTATCTGTCCCAGCATTATGAATCAGCCACTATTCCAATATGGCAAATCCAGGGTCCCCAGAGTCTGTGTGTCCTGGGGGACCAGGACCCGAATCCACAGTAATACCACCTCAAGGGTCCCCAGGCATACAGCTCACAAAGAGCACCGTTCCCCCAAATGCAAGGGCCCCCGATCGATCGGCAAGAGGCTAGCATACAGTCCCCTCCAAAAGTCTCTTTCCCGGCTAGGTCTGTCACAGAAATCTTTAATTGGGTGTGTCTGTCCAGTACTAGTTACCAGAAATTCAGTCTTTTTTCCTTGGAATTTTTTTGAATGCTGACATGCAAAACAATATTTGCATGGAAAAAATTCCTTTCCATTAAAGAAATAAAACGTGTTGTTGGAAAGAGAGTCTGCTACATTTTTCACAATTAGATCCCGAAGTGTAGTGGCACGTTTGTATATAATCAATGGTTTATCTGATAAAATGCTTTGGAGGTGTTTATCACCTTTCAAAATGTGCCAGTGTTTTTTTGAGTATTTTCTCTATGTCTTTGTGTTGTACGTTGAAATCAAGGATTAGTGCTGGTGCTTCAGATACTGGTTGTGGTCTTTTCTCCCCATGAATCATTAGAGACCTATCAAGAGATTGTACCGATTGGATTTGTTTATTGACAAATTCGGAGGTGTATCCTTTTGCAATAAATCTCTTACCAATTAGGTCAGCCTGTGTCCTGAAGTCTGAATCCTTCGTGCAATTGCGTCTGATTCTGACTAGCTGACTGTCAGAGAACCATCACAAACGCTCGTTCCCGGGTGCCAGCCAGACGTACGGTAAGAACGAGCGAGCCCCAGACTAGGCACGCACGTAATGCGATCATACGAACGAGGGCACGTCAGCGTGTGCACGCTCGCACACCAACGAATCACGGCGCAAGGCGCCCTATTTAAACGATCAGCAGACTAGCATCAGTGCTGGATTGTCTCAGCTCATTCCTGAACTGTTGCCTTGTTTACTTGACCCTGATCTTGAACCTCTGCTTGCCTTGACTACCCTCTTGGATTACCCCTACATCTCTGCCTGCCTTGCTTCCTGTATTGAACCCGGCTTGGACTCCTGACTACGGCTCTGTCTCCCGATTCGGTACCCCGCTGCCAGTTTGTTGCCAACCTCCGCCAGTCCCTGACTACGTATCTGCCTGCCGATTGTGTACCTCGTTGCCAGCACGTTGCCAACTCCTGCCTGCCTTGACCCTGCAAGTTCCTCTGCTGGACCTCTCCTGCATCCATCCAGGGATCAGCATCTCAGCTTCCTTCTGAAGACTTCTGGGTTCCTGATCCTGCCAGCAGGCACCTGCACCCTTCCGCCGCCCTAGCAACCCTGTCTCAACCTCCAGGGGCGCTAGGACCGGGACCGTGCAAGAGGCCGCCCTCGTCATTTCAGACTCCGCTGTAAGGTACGTGACACTGACCCTTAGGAATATTGAACAGCCATGGTTTGTGATGGCAACTGGTGATAGGTAAATAACTATTTCTCGCCACTTCTTTGAAATTTGTTTTGGTAACAAGTTTATCCTTTTCAATGCTAATCTCTAAGTCCAGAAATTGTATGTGTTTTTCATCAATTTGCCAGGTGAGAGATATATTTCTGTCATTCGAATTCAGTTTTGACAGAAATTTTTCCAGTGACTATCGCCATTCCATATAATTAAAATATTGTCAATGAATCTTTTGTACAATTCTAGTTGGCAGGGCGTATTTCTATGTACCGCTTCAGCTTCCCATTGGGCCATGAATGCATTGGCCACACTTGGGGCAAATTTAGCCCCCATGGCAATTCCTGTGATCTGTTTGTAAAAATCACGATTATGCCAAAAATAATTATTTTTAAGAGAGAATTCTATGCATTTCACAAGGTACTTCCTTTGCATGACATGTAAGTTACTAAATTTTCCCAAGACCCATTTGGTGGCCTCACATGCTTCATGGTGTTTTAATGATAGTGTACAAGGAGGACACATCGGCTGTTGCCAGTAAAGTTCTTCCTTCCAGGACAGTAGGTGATTCCAATAACTGTAGGACATGTTTCGTGTCCTTAAGATATGATGTGGTGCATTGAACAGCTGGTTGAATAAAGCTATCAATATACTGGCCTAATCTTGATGTTAATGAGTTAATGCCATTGACAATGGGTCTCCCTGGTGGGTTCTCTTGGTTCTTATGTATTTTTGGGATGGTATAAATCACTGGAATTCTACATGAATCTGGTACTAGGTAGCGAGCTTCTTTGCTATTCAGAATTGATTTCTTTACTCCTGAGTGAACAATCTTTTCCAATCTTCATTTCACTTGCGTCGTAGGGTTCTTTAAAAGTTTAGTGTATGTAATAGAATCTTGGAGCTGATGTTCAATTTCATTCAAATAGTTAGATTTGGTTTGGAGCACCACTCCTCCCCCTTTATCAGCTGGTCTGATTACTAAATCTTTTCTAGCAACTAATGATCGTATGCCTTTTTTGATATGGTTGGGTTCCTTAACTCTCTTAATTTTTAATTCATCTAGGTCTTTTAAGACCAAATTTTTGAAGATTTCGATGTGTTGATTATCGTGAACCTGTGGGTTAAACAAAGATTTATTGCGTAAGGTACTGTACTTGGACCAATGATCTAGTGGTGTCCCTAGTTTGGGGTTTGCTCAAGATTGCTTTCTTGATATTGATTTTCCTTACTTGCTTGCATATTCCAATATAGGTGTCAAATTTATTTAAATGTTGTACTGGGGCATATTTGAGACCCTTATCTAGGACAACTAGCTCCTCATTGCTTAGCTCTTGCCCACTGAGGTTAAAGATGCCTTCTCCAACTATTCGCGCTTTCTTTTGGATTCTCTTTCCCGCTTGTTTTCCTCTCTTGGTTCTGGTTCTGGTGTTCTTCTTAGATCATCCTCTTGTCGCCTCCTTGGTGAGTTGTAAGATTCTTGTTGGTGTCTCCTTGGAGATTGACATGTATGTTCTTGTCTCCTTCTTGGGAATTGATCCCTGTGGTCTCGGTCTAAAAAATCACCCTTCTGTCTATCTTGCTGGTAGTAAGGTTGTCTATAATAAGAGTTATAATCCGTCTGATGTCTCAATGGTTCAAACCTATTGTAGGAATGTATCGGACTTCTCTCCCATCTTGCTTGTGGGTGTGGGTAAGTATATTCTCTGGTGTATTTCTGGTATCCTTCATAATAGGATCTATATTGTTGAGATCTTTCATACATGTGGCCATTGTTGTACGATCTGTCTTCTTGAATGGTTTTTTGAAAGGTTTTTTTCTATTATTTCTAGGGGTTTGATACCAGTTGTTTTGATGTCCTAAATGGTCTTGATTTCTTCTTGCTGTATAGTAGTCTTCTCTTTTCCATCCCCCAGATGGCGGAGGTTGTTGAGAAGTACTTGCTACCGTTTCTTCAATTCTTACTTCACGTTCAGGGGTAGAATATGCTGAGGTTACCAATGGTTCCTCTAGTTTACTTTGCCACTTAAAAACCTGATCCGCCTTATAATCCGAGGTGTCTCTTTGGTACTTTTTCATTTTTCTTTGTTGAACTTCTAGGTCTTTGGCAGTAAGATCTTTTTGCATTTGGTTAGCTAATAGGCTAAACTCAGTGAAGGACTTATAGGGTTCCAGTTTAAGTTTTAAATCCTCTATCTGCTGGTCAATATACTGCATTTTTCTCTGTTTTCTTCCTAAGAGAAATTCTAGACCCTCTAAGCTTTTTGTACTTTGTTTGGGGGGTTTCCTAGAGCGGGGCAGGCCTGTTCCCGATTTGTCAAGAACAAGATCAAACACTATGTTCGAATCCCCTACTAGAATGATGATTCCCTCTAACTGAAGTGTGAGTGAAAGCATCATAGAAGCGAAGAATTTGTCTTGGGCCTTATTTGGGGCGTAGTATGAAACAAAGGAATATAACATTCCATCTATGGTGCCCTTTACCAGGATATATCTACTAATGGGTCTTTGGTGACATGCATCATAGCAAAATTTAAATGTTTAGAAAAACAGATGGCTACTCCTTTTGTTTTATTCTCTGCGTTGGAGAGATAAAATTGGGGAAAGTGGTGGTGGATAAACGATGGGTTGTAGGATTTGGGGAAATGGGTCTCCTGAAGCAGGGGGACATCCAATCTTTGGGATTGATAAATCTTGAACAGTTTTCTCCGTTTTTTACTGGAGAGTTAATGCCCTGTACATTATGTGATATTACATGTATTTCGGTTGGTATCGTGTCATTAATGTGCATGGATCAGAGGAGGGGGTAGCTACCATGAATGAGTGGGACCTACCTTGTGCGAAGCTGCAGAAGACCTCCGGAACGGGAAGGAGCGGAAGTCTAGGTGACCTTTGAGGAAGAGAAGGGGAAGGAGTGAAGATTGTAGGGGGAAGATGTGGACCATCTAGGAGGAAGCATGAGAGAAGTAACATGTTAATAAGGAGAAATGGACTGTAAAAATTTCCCCAATTCCCAATGGTGTGTGGGAACCCATTCCTGCACACCCACATCCCTTTTACCACTAACGACAAAGAACAAGCCCCCCACAAGAACAGGGGGAGCTAGCAGAAAAGAGACAAAAAAAAATACCCCTTCCCAGCTAGAGACAGGTGGAGGTGCAGGGCATCCGCACCGGCCGCCTCCAGCGACCAAAACGTTTTAGTGTATGTGGGCAGAGCCCCTAATAGTATCAGTGTTTCCCGACAAGAGAGGTCCCCCCTGACCAATGAGCCGGCCATGGTCCCTTTAGAGGGGGCCATACTGGAACGGCTCAAGGACCAGGGAGGAGCTCGCCTCATTCGGGAAAGGGAGGGCAGCAGGTCAAATACATTGTCGGGGGGGTTAACACCTCCCCTAAGCTATTTCCTTGCGCATTATGAATGACCCGCTATTATAAGACAAACCGTACAAAAAGACCCCTTTCAACATAGAAGAAGGTGTCTATATGTATGTCAGCATGGTAACGAAACCAAAGTAAATAAAACATCTCCAAAGAAGTCAAACAGAACAGGAACAGTTCCTTGGACCTAAAACAACAAAAGAAGAGAAATATAGGACCAATAGAATCGCATGAACTCGAGTGTTCCGTGCATCCCAACTATGGAGTCGGGGTATAGGGTGCTGCGACTGGAGAAGCCAGTGTATCAAGGAGAAAAAGTGTTCCTCAGAGGGTCTGGCCGGATCATATCAGAGCGGGTCTAGATGGAACCCAGGCCCCAAGCCTTGGTTAGGGGGGCCTGGAATCTTTCGATTTTTTGGTGAGGCGCTCCTGCCAGTTAGGGGCGATGGGGCTGGAAGGAGGCAGTCTCTTGGAAGACGATTGGGGACCTCTGTCAGAAGTTGTTGATTCTGGTTCCTGGGAGATGAGGCTGGGACAGTAGCTTTTATCCTTTCAAGAACGACAAAAAGCCATATGGTTTTTGTTGAAGGAGAATGTAAGGCGAAAAGGAAAGGACCATCTGTAGGTGATTCATTTCTGGGTCAGCGCCAGAAGGAATGGTTTCAGGGATCTCCTTTTCTGTATAGTAAAGGGGGAGAGGTCCGTAAAGACTTGTATGGGGTGCCCCTGAAACGTTAGTGGTCCTTCAGCACGCGAGTGTTGCATCACCTCCTCCTTTACTTTGTAGAAATGTGGTTTCACTATAATGTCTCTCGGGAGACCGTCTTGGCGAGGGGGTTGTAAAGCTCTGGGAGCGCGATCCATCTCAAGGCGATGGTCTGGGATGCTGGGGATAAGTTCCTTAATAAATGTTCTTACAATGTGATCAGCGTCTTTGAAGGATTCCAGTACCCCCCGAATGCGGAAGTTATATCTCCTCGAACGATTTTCGAGATTGTCAATTTTGGAGAATGCGTTTTCAAGCTGGTCCTGCAAATCTTGGATTCTGGCGGTGTTCTGGTTCACTCTAGATATTGTTTGGTCTGCTTTGATTTCGATTGTTTCAATTCTTGCGCCTAAAAGCTGTAAGTCAGCCTGGATGGCAGTGGTGATTTGATTAGCAGTTTGTGAGAGACCCTTGGAGAGCATTGTGTCAAACATGGCCATCATGGAGGAAAAATCCTGGGGTGTAGAGGGTAAGCCCTGTGTGTGAGCCCTGCAGGCTTCTGGGCTGGCCATGAGGTCTTCCACAGGGGAGAGGAGCATATCATCCAGGGTCCTGCTAATTAGGGACTCTGTGGAGGCAGGAGACAAGCAGCCATGATTTTGTGTACTCACTATGGGGCCTGCCAGCCCTGAAGAGCAGCCATCCTGATCTGCAATGGAGTCTCCCCTCTCCAGCTCCGTCTCCTGCCTTCCCCCTCATGTGGCGGCATCCAGCGCCATCTTGGCTGAGACCGAGGCTTCCAGTCCGGAGGCTAAAGCACGGGAAGGATCTCTCCTGGCTGTTCCCCCCACCATCCTGGGGCTCCTTGAGTTGTCCCCTGTCTGTGGGGACTGATCGAGGCCGGGGCTCTGCGCTGTGAGCGGTGCCGGAGGGATTAAGTGGCCGGTGCTGTGCGAAGCTCTCGGATCAGGCTTCCATCCGAAGAGCTGCCGTGCATGCACTTCCGGATCAGACTCTGCATTCTAGTCACTCTGCATTCTAGTCGCTGTGACCTATAGGTGCTCACATATTTATATTATTTTTTGGATATCAAATACTGTATATTGAATGTTCATGTTTATCTATTTCCAGCAAGGGAGTTTAGCTTCAGGCTCCTCTTCACAATGTTACCTCTGAAGTCTTAGCTGCATCCAAAAACATTATCATTTCAATTTACAGAATAAAATCTATTAGTATCTTTTTGGTTGAGTTTGTTTTGCATTTATTCCTTTTTTTCTGCAACACTATTTACAGAGATACAACGTGAATGCTGTTAGGTAAAGATAAGAGATTAAGAGTAAAGCCACAAGATACAATCTTGTAGACTGTCATGCATCACATTCCAAGCAGTAGCATATTTTTGTCACTTAATTTGGACCTTTCAGTAACTGTAAAGTCTGTATAGGTAGATTTCTAAAATGTTACAATATATAAAAATTGCATCATTATTCAGAGTGTCTCTACCTTTTACCATTGAAAAGCTGTCCTTCAGCTCCACTCCAGTAACTGGCGAACACCTGAACAGGTGATGTTCGGGACAAACTCATGCTCGGCCCAAACCACTTGCCCATTCCTTGTCATCAGTCTGCTGCAGGCAGGAGGAAGCACTTCCTTAGTCTCTTCTCCCCTAATTATCAGACTCTAACATTGTATGATGTAAAAAATGAGAGGCTGCAGCAGGGGTATATCTATGTAAGACATTTATGAACACAGTCAATAACCTCACAAACATGATGTTTGTGTCATCTCTGAGCCAGGATCCCAGTCCAAAAAAAGTACATTGGGTGATGCCCAGGGCTTTTTTCTCAACGTATTGGTGCAGGAACTCAACCACACAACCCCACACAGTGTAGGTGGCTCCAACATACTCACTTGTAGGGAGATCATTAATTGGGGGCATCACCATCTGGGCACCAGAAAAACATGGAGATTACACAGGGTGCAGTCTACTATGCACCCTCTCCCACCCATACTGCACTGCACCCCAGGCACCTGCATGTCCACTGTGCCTGTCCAGCACTCAGTGGGATTTAGGAGATCTGATGTTTAGGAGATCCGATCTGTGGGAGCTACTGGGAGACAAGCTATCACTTGTAAACACAGAAGCTAGACGTCTGTGTTTACAAGCGATAGTGATGAGCAGGGAACAGAGGGACAGAGCTAGAAGTAATGGAACTGAGTTCCACCAAGTTCCAGCTGAAAAAAAAAGCCCTGGTGATGCCTAAAAAAGATAGAACCATCCTTCTGGGAAGAACACCAAATGAATGCATTGTTAGGAGGTGTTCTGTGAGCTCTGTGGGAAATAATACATATTTTAAAATAGATCATAAACCTAACTAGATTTTATTAATTTGCTAAAGAACCATGCCAGTGGGGCAGCACAGTGGCTTGGGGGCTAGCACTCCTGTCTTACAGCAATAGGGTCCTTTGAAACCCAAACTGGGCACTATCTGCAAGTGTTGCATGTTCTTCTTGTGCTTGTCCATGTTTTCTCCCACACGCCAAGACATGCTGGTAGGTTAATTGGCTGCTGTCTAAATTGGCCCTAGTACGTGTATGTGAAGTTGGGACTTTAGATTGTAAGCTACTTTGGGGCAGAAGTTGATGTGAATGTACAATATGTAAAGTGTGCATAAATACCTCTAAGGGCTCATTCACATTGGCGCATATAAAAAATATTTTACACAGATTTCTGTTGTCAGCAAGATCCTGAATAACAAGTGCCCCATATGCATGTAATGTTTGAGCAATGATCACATATGTAGAGCTTAAATGCACTCTATTAGAGCTGACTATATCCAATCAGGTCCACTCTAAAGACTAGTGAAATAAGCCATTTCTGCTCTGTAGGGTCAGGGCCAATAAAATTCTACACAGACAGAAATGGCTCCTCCTATTGGCCATCAGAGCAGACCTGATGGGACATGGGGGGTGGTGTAGCAGTTCCCTGTCTGGTTTGCTTAGACAACTGATGGGAGGAGCTGTTTCTGTCTATTCTGGGGAGAAGGCTAATGAAATTCTTCACAGGCAGAAATGACTCCTATTGACCAACAGAGTGGACCTGATGGGGCATGAGAGGGGTGGAGCCAGCATGGTATTGGTTCTTCTTCAGGTCTGGTCGGATGACTGGTGGGAGGAGCTGTCTCTTCCTATGTAGAATTTACTCCTACTAGTAATCAAAGTAGATCTCATTGGACATGAGGGTGGTGCCAGCATGGTGTTGCAGTATTACAGTTTACCATCTGGTCCACCTACAGACCTTAATCTTATAACATTGCAAGTGTAACCTATTCCTTTTTCTTTAAACCAAATTGCACGCTTCATTTACATCTCCTAAATATGTTCCTGGTGCATTAAAGCAAGAAGTGTATAAAGTATTACAGTTTGTTTTCATTAGAGAGCAATCGCTGCCTGAGTAGAAAAGACTACTCCCTTCCAGCATGCTGCAGAGAATGACCATTGCTCTCTGGTCTCTCTGCAGAGGCCCAACACACCCCCTGAGTCAAAGTTCTCTAAGTAGTCAACAATATGAACTTAGCTGTTTGGAGAACTTTACCTCTGACTTCTATTTTTATTTTCTATTTTTTTTCCCACTTGCCGCTCATCTGCAGTACATTTACTGCAGACAGGTAGCACAGCCAGTATAGGCAACGTACTGGTACGTCGCCTAGGACATGTACACTAACGTGCCCCCAGAGATCACAGCGGATCATGGCACTCAATACACAGCTTCCATTCATGACTGTTTTGCTTACTATTGTGATACATTGATTGGCCCACAGCTATCACATGGTACCTGGGCCAATCACAGGACCCTGTACCATGTGGTTAGCTGTAGCCAATCCCTGCATGTCAGCAGTAAGCAAGTCGTATACTTTCCAAAAAATGGGTCTTTCGAGGGGTATTTGTGCTGTTCTGGAATTTTAGGGCCTTAAAAATGAGTACATCAGGATTGATCAATATTCAGATATATACTATATGTTTGTAGACTCTATAACTTTCAAACAGACTAAATAATATACACTGATTTGGGTTATTTTTACCAAACAAATGTAGCAGAATATATTTTGGCCTAAATTTATGAAGAACAATTATTTATTTGCATTCATTTGCATTTGTTTTATAATAGAAACAAAGAAAACATGATTGGGGTTACAGGGGAGGGGGAGTAGTGTTAGTATAAAGGCATTGTCATGGTTATGCAATAGAGTTTTCTCTGTAGCTTACCTGTCTCCATGTGTTCATCTCTAGAGACCAGCTGCCTCTCACCTGACTGGTTTTATAACCTCTCCTCTAAGCATGGCCCCACCCCAGGCCCTATCAGGGAACCCTATATTAACCTGTGCACTGCAAGCCAGCAGTGCTGATCAACCATTGTGTCTTAGCTTCCATGTGTACTTGCTGTGTTTCCTACATCTGATTCCTGTTACCGTCTTTGGCCTGTTCTCGACTCTCCCTGTCTGCTTGTTACCCTGACCTTTGGCGTGTTATGTTTATCCTTGTCTGCTAGTCGCCCTGACCTTTGGCTTACCCCTTACTTCCCTGTCATGCCAGCCTGCTGCCTCCTTCCTCTTCTCCTGTAAGTCTACGGTGAGTGTGAGCTGTGAGACCCTGGGGGCCGCGACCTGGAGCCAGACTGCAGCGCAGTCCATCCTCACCACTAGAGGCTCTGGTGAACAACCGCTGGCTCTTAGACTCCGCGCCCTGGGGAATCTATGCTCTAGCTCCCACTGGGATCCATGTTAGTTATCCTGTAGACCTGCTTTCTGAACCTTCCAGGGTTCAATCCACAGCAGTCAGTCCTAGGGTCCACTACCTTAGCGGTGCACTTCTGACTCCTACAGAGTGCATCTGTCACCTGGTCTCAGGTGACCTGACAGGCATGTTAGGGATGCAGTTAAATGGTGGATTAGTGTGATGGGGTGTTATGGATGGTATTACAGGCAAGGGTTAGGGTAAAGGGGATGTTAGGGTTTGGGGCTACAGAGAGGCTTAGTATGAAGAGTGTGTTAGTGTTGAGGTCCCACAGAGGGTAATGTGAAGGGGGTGTTAGGGTTGGGGTTACAAGGTGGGTTAATGTTAAGGTATGTTAGGGTTGGAGTTACAGGGAGGATAGTGTGAAGGGATGTTAGGGTTGGGGTTGCAGGGTGGGTTAGTGCAAAGGGGTGTAAGGGTTGAGGCTATAGTGAGAGTTAGTGTAAAGGGATGTTAGAGTTGGGGTTATAGTGAGGGTTGGTGTAAAGGGGTAAAAGAAAAGAGGTTTGGGATTTTGTGTGAGGCCAAGATATAGAACATCAGGTGCCTCC
This sequence comes from Aquarana catesbeiana, assembly GCA_037953035.1. Taxonomy (NCBI): domain Eukaryota; kingdom Metazoa; phylum Chordata; class Amphibia; order Anura; family Ranidae; genus Aquarana; species Aquarana catesbeiana. The sequence goes on from JBBHAA010000956.1 coordinate 1,109,023, forward strand.
ATCCCTGATTGCTATTAGCATAAGAAGATGGGGTACCCTCCATCCAATTAGCCGCCTGCGTGACATTGGCGGTCACCCATTGGCGGCATTGGAGTATTTATACTCCTTTTAGTTGGACTGTTTATTCCCAGTTGGGCATCATGTCAGTGGTCAGTGTGCACCATTTGGTCTATATGAAATCACATGGGAATTTTAGGTATTACTATGGCAGATATGTTGTCTTTGTTTTTTGTCCCTACATTATTTTGGCCCTTGTTCCCCAAACTCGTTTACACTGTGTCACTTTTGTATCTATTATTCACACTTACCATCAGGTTCACCATCAATACACCACCATAAGTATACATTGTTGGTATTAGTACACTTTTGCCTATATTGATTACTGTGTGACTTTCTCCCTTATAATTTCATAGTTACTCTATAGTATTCTATATTTATATTGTTTTAGGTACATGGTGATGTGGCTATATCACTTTCTAAGCTATATGGGGGAGCATTCTCCAAGGATATCTATTTCCTACTGGCGTTCCATCTACTTGCCCTTGGGGTCATCGCCTCATTTCCCGGGACCGTTGATATGTTTCTCCCCCGGAGGATTTCAGCCCTTGACATCCTTAACTCATACACACAGGTCATCTGTAAGTAACAATGGATGATTTAAGGTTATCATCCTCATTTCAATATATATTCATTTTTCCCTCTGCCTGTCTTCTGTTTAGTCCTCAATATATTTTACCGATTTTTAATAGATAGCGATATTGCATCTGCTCCTAAATAGTGGAGGTTATCCATGAAACGCGTTGAGCTATATAGGTGCTACTACGATCATATAATTAAAGAGTGTTTACCAACCATTTAATATGCTACACCGGCCTATACCAATGTGTCATGGTTTTGTTACCATCATGTGTGCATGCATCTTTGAGTCTGGTGTTTTTATTAATATTATTGTGTCAATATCATTAATTTACATGCTATTATGCTACCATGTTGTTATGTGATGTATATTTAATAAATTCAATACTAATTTTACATAATGTGTTTATGTTATGCTATTGTATATATGATACGACACAATGTTATTAGGTTATTTTTCACTTCATAACAGCCAGCCACTCCATGTTCATTTTGCCAATTCGGCCGCATACTTCATATAAAGTCCCAAACTCTCTTAGTGTAAAGGGGTGTTCCGGTTGAAGTCGCAGGGTATGTTATACTGAAGGGGTGTTAAGTCTGGGGTTACAGAGAGGGTTAGCATGAGAGTTAGAAGTTACAGGACAGGTCAGTGTTAAAGGGTCACAGGAAGGGTTTTTACTGGTAACATCGCTGGTGCACAGATTTTTGACACCCTAGGCGAAAGCTCAATTTTTCCTGCCCCCCTGGCTCCAATCCTGACTCCACCCCCTTTGCCCTGCCCATGTATACCCACCTTTTTAATGAAGTGCCCAACAAATGCAGCCTCACCAGTGCCCATCAATGAATGTTTGCTTGCTTCCATTCATTCGGGAGTCGGGACACAGACACAGTCTTCCGCTGCTCCTCTGACACTATGTGCGAACGGAGCGGAAGCTGCCCCCTGATGCTGAGACTTAGTTGTTTGCTGCAGAGAGAAGAGAGTACGAACACCAGTGGTCGGGCGCCCTAGACAGCAGTGCCCCCTTGGCAGCTGCTTAGTTTGCCTAGTGGTAGCATCGGCCCTGGCTAGTAAACATAGATAACAGAGGGATGTTCAGTTTGGAATAAATAGAAAATGTGGACTACATAATGTTTAAGAAAGAAAAGATTTTCTAAAGCTGGAAATCATTAGAGAAGAGGTAAGCATTGCAGCCAGAACTGTTTTTTTTTTCATCCCATGGGCCTCATTTTTTGTTTTATTTTAAAAAGAGTTACATTAAAGGAGTTGTAAAGTCTCAAGGTTTTTCACCTTAATGCAAAAAGAGGGGCTCTGGGGGCTTGGGGAAGCTGCAACACAGAAGGTTTTTCACCTTATGCATTAAAGTGAAAAAGCTTCTGTGCTGCAGCTGCTCCTCAGAGCCCCTTTTTCTTACCTGAGTCTGATCTTTTCAGCGACAAGCACGAGCCCAGCAGCTCCAGCCACTGTCTCAGGTCCTCATTGGATAGATTGATAGCCATTGGCTCCCGCTGCTGTTAATCAAATCCAGTGACACAGGAGCCGGGGGTGGGGCCGAGTCCTGCTGTCTGTGTCAATGGACACAGCAGCAGGACTTGTGAGTGTGCCCGCACAGGTGCCCCCATGGAGATCAGCTCTCTGTTGGGGCACTCGGTAAGGAGGAGGAGCCAGGAGCACTGCTGGGGGGACCCCAGAAGAGGAGGATCGGGGCCACTCTGTGCAAAAAAAAATTACAGAGCAGGTAAGTATGACATGTTTGTTATGAAAAAAAAAAACAAAAAAAACATGAAGCTTTACAATCACTTTAATCTTTAATTGTTTTTACTTTGTACACTGATAATGAATGCTTCATATGTATATATTTCCATTCAAGGGAAATGTAATTTCATTTAATTCCAGGCTTCTTTCGATATTTTTATATGTCCAGTCTTATCCATACCCAAAAACATAATTTCCCTTAGAAGGAAAAATTCTACCATCGTGTTGATCTTCACCTAGTTCGTGGTTGTTTTTTGTTCCTCTTTATTCCGATTTTTGTGTCATTAATCACAGAGGATGTATAAAGATAAACATCTTGTATACCGTTATGTAAAGATACGAGATTATATGGAAAGCCACAAGATACAATCTTGCAGTCATATGAACAAACTCCAACCAAAAACAAATTTATCTTAGTTAATGTTTACCTACCAGTAATTTTACAAGTCTGCATAAATATTTACATGTCACAATATATAGCAACTGTAATCTTTTTTCTATAATCTCTATTTAAATTCTCTTTTTTACAATCAGTTGACAAACATAATCAAACAAACATTAAAAGACTACCTCATGCAAATCCCCCAATACAGTCACCCATTGATGTCATGGGCGTCCGCTGAACGTTTTTCAGGGGGGGCATCATTAAGGTCATGTATTGCAATTTGCAATACAAAAAGATGTACACAGTGGTGTCGTTGTACAGGCACTGCTGTTACCTGTGGTTCTTCAGCGATAGGCCCAGGACAGGCACTGGCAGCCAGGCAGTGTATTCTCTGTCATCTCGACCATTGCATGCCACACACCTGTGACCTGTGGGAGGAGCCGGCACCGCGCCGGCTGGATCGGCATAGGCACAACATACATTTACACAGGCAGAGGCAGGCTGAGGCAGCAGCCAATCACGAAACAGCCGGGTCACGGTGATGTTAAGCAGAGGCCCGAGCGGCAGAGCCAATCTGATGCTCTGGCCGGGGGGTGAGGAGGGAGGGATGGATGTGTAGTCGGAAAAGACTGAGAGCAGCCACAGCCCCCAGGCCAGCAACAGACTTTGAAAAAAAAGTCCACGGCTGCCGCGGAGGCGGCCGTGGTGGCCATTGCAACACAGGGGGCAAGTGTCTTCATTCTGACTTCAACAATCTTAAGATTCTGAAGGGGGGGGTCAATTGACCCCCCTTGCCCTATAGTGCGGACGCCCATGAATAATATATATATTAAAAAAAAAAGCATCACCGAGTCTTTTAGTACTGCAACATAATAAGATTCCGGAATTCACAATAGGAAAATTACCACATCCGGGACAAAAAAAAAAAGACATGTGATGTCTGACTTCTGGAAAGTTTCATTTTGTATAATTCTGGTCTGCTTCTGTTCAGGTCCTAAAAAGGGAAAATTACTAGTGTTTAACCATTTCACCTCTCACACCTGTTCTCCCCCTGTGGACCAGAAGCAATTTTTACATGTCTGCTATGGACCTGTTTATTTGGCGATAACTTTGTCATTACTAAAGATAACAAGGTAATACATATATTATTTTTTAAGGAGAATCAGAGCTTTCTTCTCATGATACAGTTTTGCAACAATGCTTTTTCTTTATTTATTTTTTTTGCAATTCTTAGACAATAGAACACAACAAAACTAAGCAAAACACACTTTCTCTCTTTTTTTTTTTTTTTTAGCAAGGTTTAACCAATTAAGGACCGGGCTTCTTTCTGAGATTTGTTGTTTACAAGTTAAAAACAGTTTATTTTGCTAGCAAATTACTTAGAACACCCAAACATTATACATTTTTTCCTCTAACACCCTAGAGAATAAAATGGCAGTTGTTGCAATACTTTGTGTCACACCATATTTGCGCAGCGGTCTTACAAGCGCACTTTTTTTGGAAAAAATACACTTTTTTGAATTAAAAAATAAGACAACAGTAAAGTTGTCCCAATTTTTTTTATTATGTAAAAGATAATGTTACGATGAGTAAATTTATACCCAAAATGTCACGCTTCAAAATTGTGTCCGCTCGTGGAATGGCAACAAACTTTTATCCTTAAAAATCTGCATGGGTGACGTTTAAAAGATTCTACAGGTTTCATGTTTTGAGTTACAGAGGAGGTCTAGGGCTAGAATTATTGCTCTCACTCTACTGATCGCGGCGATACCTCACATGTGGGATTTGGACAAGAAGAAGGAACATGTGCATGTTTCCATCCATTATATGAATACAATTAAAAAAACTGAGCAGCAGGGTGGGACTTTAAATGAGGTGCGAGGTGTGTAGAGCCAGGCGCCTCCATCCCCGATAATTTGGACAAGAAAAAGGAACAAAAAAGTGGGACTTTAAATGAAACATGCACTCCAGGAGACAACACAACAACCATGAACATGGCAGGTACCCAAAGATAGAATAGAACCAAAAACGTTTTTTTTTTGTCCTTCTCTTCCCTCTTTTTCTCTTTTTTTCCCCCCTTGTGCCTAATTTCCCCTATCATTTTACACTGTTTCCACTTTTTGTCATCCTTCCCTGTTTTTGTCCGATACCTGCACCAACATACTTTTCCTACTACTCACACTAGATGCATTTCCTATATATATATATATATATATATATATATATATATATATATATATATATATATATATATATATATATATATATATATATATATATATATATATATATATATATATATCTCTACCATTTATCCCCCTTCTTTTAGATGGCTACCACGTGGATCACACCAATTTTCATATTTATGGGGATGTATCTCCGGGGACTGGTGTCTGTTACCGGACTTCCATCTGTGTGTTCTGGGTCAGTCCACCTCAGCTCCCAACAGGCTGATGTTCCGCTGGTTGGCCCCCAGCCTTCCATGCCCATACCCAACCTCATAGGATTACCTGTAAGTAGTTTAGAGAATCGGGCTCTACCCCCCCTTTTCTCCTCCCTCCCTCCTCCCCATTTACATAGACTAACTATACAATTTTCTTTAATGTAGATGCTTTTAATATTTATAGACACCTACCTCATACTTGCGTAAAGAAAGTTGGAAAGAGGAAAAGGGATTGGGAACAGAGGGTAACGTGAGTATCTCCTGTACTGGGTCACGATAATCGCGATTACCCGTACCCTGTGCTTTACCCATTAGGGTATTGTTGCTGTAACCGTATTGTTCACTGTAACAAAAGAAGGGGAGGTGGGGGGAGGGGTAAACCCAATAGAGGTGGGTTTTAAAGGGCTTACTCTGTGCAACAATATAATCAAAGATCTTAGTTATTAAAATAATTCTGTTTTATTCAAATATCTTGACATGTAAAATCGCATTTAAAGATAAGTACTGCAAATGAACACAACTATAATATACATGCGGCCACTAGTAACAAGACAAACAAGACAAACATTACAAGGGACAACATATAAAGCTACTCAGTCAGGGCATGTTGCATTATACCCTGGTGACCATCAAGAGTCGTCAAATAGCCAAATAGTGGTGTACAAGTACCCCTAGGTTAATGGTTCTATATCATTTAGATTTTGGCTTTTACGGTCATACGTGGTATAATGCAAGTGAGGATGGAGAGTGCAATAGGGTGGAAGCACCTGTGATAAACCTAGATGATGATGTACTGAGCCTATTCACATCTATTGGATCTGGGTTTAGGTTAGAACAATATTCAGAATCAAGTTAGGAGGGTAAAAAACAAAAATTCCCCTTGTATGTGAATAATGGCTGAATGGCAATTAGTGAGTCATTTGTCAATCCTTGTCCAAGTTATACAGGTTCCTGATTCAAACAATTGCCAAGCAGAAGGTAGGATCATGGATATGCAATCAGCACATCTTAATGGGTGTTATTGGAGACGGTTACGTTATGCAGTATGTTAATGTGACTTGCAAGTAGAGTTGCTAAGACAATCAGTCCTGTTAAAATGGCTGTACGGTACCGTCTTCACCATTACTGCAAGACTCCTTGGCAGTGCGATCCTCTAGGCTTGGATGTCAGTGCTTCCCTTGTCCCACATTGGGAATCCCTTAGGTGGCTGCTGGGAACGGCCGTCGGTGCTAGTATAGTGGCTCCTCGAGAGGTTCGGCTGCGGTGATCCCGGTACTGAAAAAAATCCCTTAGTCAGTGTAATGTCCGTCTAGTATCTGCCGCTCATGGAGCCCACCGCTAGCTAAGAATTCCAGCTAGAATAAGCCGCCGTACACTCTCCTCTTAGCCCGTAACGCATGGACCGGGGAGCGTTGTGACGTCAACGCGCTTCGCCGTGGTTCACTAACGTAGCTTCATCTTGGACGTTCCATATATAATGGTGAAGACGGTAACGTACAGCCATTTTAACAGGATTGATTGTCTTAGCAACTCTACTTGCAAGTCACATTAACATACTGCATAACGTAACCGTCTCCAATAACACCCATTAAGATGTGCTGATTGCATATCCATGATCCTACCTTCTGCTTGGCAATTGTTTGAATCAGGAACCTGTATAACTTGGACAAGGATTGACAAATGACTCACTAATTGCCATTCAGCCATTATTCACATACAAGGGGAATTTTTGTTTTTTACCCTCCTAACTTGATTCTGAATATTGTTCTAACCTAAACCCAGATCCAATAGATGTGAATAGGCTCAGTACATCATCACCTATGTTTATCACAGGTGCTTCCACCCTATTGCACTCTCCATCCTCACTTGCATTATACCACGTATGACCGTAAAAGCCAAAATCTAAATGATATAGAACCATTAACCTAGGGGTAATTGTACACCACTATTTGGCTATTTGACGACTCTTGATGGTCACCAGGGTATAATGCAACATGCCCTGACCGGGTAGCTTTATATGTTGTCCCTTGTAATGTTTGTCTTGTTTGTCTTGTTACTAGCGGCCGCATGTATATTATAGTTGCGTTCATTTGCAGTACTTATCTTTAAATGCGATTTTATATGTCAAGATATTTGAATAAAACAGAATTATTTTAATAACTAAGATCTTTGATTATATTGTTGCACACAGCAACCCCTTTAAAACCCACATCTATTGGGTTTACCCCTCCCCCACCTCCCCTTCTTTTGTTACCTCATACTTGCTCCTGAAGAGTGGCGGTCACCACGAAACGCGTCGAGCCAATAGATGCCCTCCCGTTTATACTATACTTTTATCACTCTACTACTGCATACATACCAATTGGACTGTACCAATCAACTATGACTATAATGATCTACCATGGAGACACACTTCAGTGAATTTGGCTATCTACAATATGTATGGCATGAACCAATTAGGTTGTTTCACTATGGGATTGTGAGCTAATATTTGCCCCCCTATGTCTATAATTGCATCACTTTTTTATTTTACATTTAATTGAATTTTACCAACCAACTAAGATTACAATTTATTATTATGAAGACCTACTTTTTATGAAACTGTCTTTTACAGCGTTTACAATATAAACTAATGATGTTATTACATTGTATTTCTGCCACATTTTATGTCTAATGTAAGACTTGCCTTTTATGGATCTTGGGTTTCTATAGTACCAGCATGGATCATGTTACGATTTGTATTTTTGTTATAATTTTATACTATTAAACCATTCAATGCCAATTGATGTCATGTGATGCACTCAACGTTTTTGGTTCTATTCTATCTTTGGGTACCTGCCATGTTCATGGTTGTTGTGTTGTCTCCTGGAGTGCATGTTTCATTTAAAGTTCCATTTTTTTGTTCCTTTTTCTTGTCCAAATTATTGGGGATGGAGGCGCCTGGCTCTACACACCTCGCGCCTCATTTAAAGTCCCACACTGCTGCTCAGTTTTTTAATTGTACACATGTGGGATTTGAACACCGTTTTCATATGCCTGCGCTACTCACGTATGCGTTCGCTTCTGCGTGCGAAAAGGATAAAGCATCAGTGGAGAGGAGACACGTTTTTCCCATATTTACTCTTACAGGAGAGAATTTCCTTTCCTAGGGATAGATTTCATCTCATTTCCTGTTGTCTCCTTCCGTTTGCAAGTAGAAATCGATTGTAAGTTGGATGTTTGAAAGTAGGGGCCTGCCCTATATACTCTGCAGAAATTTGGGCCTTAGGTGTTGGTGTTGCCACAACACTGTAGGCCCTCACAGTTACTTTTGGTGGGCGCAGGAACGGGCCCTGCTGTGAAATATTAGATCAAGAATTGTAATTATATTCCCCTGTTGAACAGGGTCAGAAAAATTGGGCCTTTGGTGGTGGTGGTGGTGGTGCTGGTGCCACAACACTGTAAGTCCTCACAGTTACTCTTGGTGGGCGCAGAAACAGGCCCTGCTGTGAAATAGTAGATCAAGAATTGTAATTACATGCACCTGTTGAACAGGGGCAGAAAAATTGGGCTTTTGGTGGTGGTGGTGGTGTTGCCACAACACTGTAAGTCCTCACAGTTACTCTTGGAGGACGCTGGAATGGACCCCGCTGTGAAATATTAGATCAAGAATTGTAATTACATGCACCTGTTGAACAGGGGCAGAAAAATTGGGCCTTTGGTGGTGGTGTTGCCACAACACTGTAAGTCCTCACAGTTACTCTTTGTGGGCGCTGGAACGGGCCCTGCTGTGAAATATTAGATAAGAATTGTAATTACATGCACCTGTTGAACAGGGGCAGAAAAATTGGGCCTTTGGTGCTGGTGGTGCTGGTGCCACAACACTGTAATGCCCCGTACACACGGTCGGATTTTCAGACGGAAAATGTGTTATAGGACCTTGTTGTCGGAAATTCTGACCGCGTGTAGGCTCCATCACACATTTTCCATCGGATTTTCTGACACACAAAGTTTGAGAGCAGGCTATAAAATTTTCCGACAACAAAATCTGTTGTCGGAATTTCCGATCGTGTGTACACAAATCCGACGCACAAAGTGCCACGCATGCTCAGAATAAATAAAGAGATGAAAGCTATTGGCTACTGCCCCGTTTATAGTCCCGACGTACGTGTTTTACGTCACTGCGTTCAGAATGATCGGATTTTCTGACAACTTTGTGTGACCGTGTGTATGCAAGACAAGTTTGAGCCAACATCCGTCGGAAAAAATCCTAGGATTTTGTTGTCGGAATGTCCGACCGTGTGTACGGGGCATAAGTCCTCACAGTTACTCTTGGTGGGCGCAGAAATGGGCCCTGCTGTGAAATATTAGATCAAGAATTGTAATTACACGCCCCTATTAAACAGGGGCTGAAAAATTGGGCCTTAGGCACTGGTGCTGGTGCCACAACACTGCAACCTCTCACAGATACTCTAGTTGGAGCGCAGGAACAAGCCCTGCTGGAAAGTATTGCATCAAAAATTGTAATTACACGCTCCTGTTAAACAGGGGCTAAAAAATTGGGCCTTAGGCACTGGTGCTGGTGCCACAACAATGCAACCCCTCACAAATACTCTAGTTGAGCGCAGCAACGAACCCTCCTTGCAAAATATTGCATCAAAAATTGTAATTACACGCCCCTGTTAAACAGGGGTTGGGCCTTTGGTGCTGGTGGTGCTGGTGCTACAACACTGTAGGTCCTCACAGATACTCTAGTTGGAGCGCAGGAACGAGCCCTGCTGCAAAGTATTGCATCAAAAACTGTAATTACATGCCCCTATTAAACAGGGGCTGAAAAATTTGGCCTTTGGTGCTGGTGGTGCTGGTGCTACAACACTGTAAGTCCTCACAGATACTCTAGTTGGAGCACAGAAACGAGCCCTGCTGCAAAGTTTTGCATCAAAAATTGTAATTACACGCTCCTGTTAAACAGGGGCTAAAAAATTGGGCCTTAGGCACTGGTGCTGGTGCCACAACACTGCAACCCCTCACAAATACTCTAGTGGGCCTTAGCCACTGGTGGTGGCACCCAGACAGAACCAAAAATATTCTTACAAGCTATCAGCATGATCATTGAGGAGGAAGAGGATAGTCACTCAGCATAACAGGATAGTCACTCAGCATCAGCATATGCAGTCTTGAAGGGATCTGACATTTCAAAAAAATTATTCGGTTAAATCAGCATCAGGTGCTTGGTAGCTGGTGGTGATCCAAGACTGATTCATTTTTATGAAGGTCAGTCGATCGACCTGTGCACCCTGTGATCGGTTACAAAGCCTCCAGCTGCACTGAATGTGCGTTCCAAAAGAACACTGGATGCAGGACAGGCCAGTAGCTCAATTGCATACTGTGCAAGCTCTGGCCAGTGATCCATCCTCAAGACCCAGTAACCCAGAGGATTTTCAGTGGGAAAGGTGTCCAAGTCAGATCTTGCCCCTAGGTATTCCTGCACCATGTAAAATAGACGCTGGCGATGGTTGCTGGAACCGATCATACCTTGGGGCTGTTCTTCCTCAAGTGCCCTGTCCATTATTACACGCAGCGTCTGCTCCAACAGGTGGACAAGGGGGACAGTGTCACTGATGCATGCACTGTCACTGCTCACTATCCTCGTGGCCTCCTCAAATGGTGACAGGACAGTACATCCATCCCTGACCATGGCCCACTGGCATGGGGAAGAAAAACCAAGCTCCCCTGACCCTGTCCTGGTGCCATAGTCGCACAGGTACTCATTGATGGCCCTCTGCTGCGTGTGCCAATGTTGAGTTCCATCTGGTGGGAATGTCACAGATTAGGTGGTTGGTGGGCAGGTTAAATTCCTTTTGGAGGTCAGTCAGTCGAGCACTGGCATTATATGACCGGCGGAAATGCACACAGACTTTGCTGGCCTGCCTCAGGACATCCTGTAAGCCTGGGTACCTGCCCAAGAACTGCTGCACCACCAAGTTAAGGACGTAAGCCAAACAGGGCACATGGGTCAGTTGTCCCTGTCGGAGGGCAGAGAGGAGGTTGGTGCCATTGTTGCAAACCACCATTCCTGGCTAAAGCTGGCATGGTGTCAACCACCTCTGAGCCTGCCCCTGTAGAGCTGACAGAATCTCTGCCCCAGTGTGGCTCCTGTCCCCCAAGCACACCAGCTCAAGCACCGCATGACATCTTTTGGCCTGCGTACTTGCGTAGCCCCTTGAATGCCTACGGAGCACCGCTGGTTCCGAGGACAAAGCACAGGAAGAGGCCATGGAGGAAGAAGAAGAGGAGGGGGTGGAGGAGAGAGGTGTGTCAGAATCACCAGTAGTAGCATTTTGGAGGCGTGGTGGTGGAACAACCTCCAACACTACTGCACCTTGTCCTGCATCCTTCCCAGCTGCCAGAAGAGTCACCCAATGCACCGTGAAAGATAGGTAACGTCCCTGTCCATGCCTGCTGGACCATGTGTCAGCGGTAATATGCACCTTACCGCTGACCGCCCTGTCCAGCGAGGCCAAGACATTGCCTTCCACATGCCAGTAGAGAGCCGGAATCGCCTTCCGTGAGAAAAAGTGGCGTTTGGGAACCTGCCACTGAGGAACCGCACATTCCACAAACTCACGGAAGGGGGCCGCGTCTACAAAGTGAAAAGGTAGCAGTTGAAGTGCTAGCAATTTAGCCAAGCTAGCATTCAACTGTGCATGTGGATGGCTGGGAGCAAACTTCTTTCGGCGGTGCAGCAGCTGGGGCAGGGAAATTTGCCGGGTACAATCTGACGTCGGTGTACCAAAAGCAGATTGCCCACAAGTACTTGGCTGTGACACACCTAATTCTACACCTTCATTCCTCTCAGTGCAGGTCTCAGAGAGGACTGAAGGTCTAGTGGGGTTGGAAATCTCAGCTGATGAGGAGCAAGGAGAGGTCCTCTTTGTTCTTTGGTGTGGGTCTTTTAGATACGCTTGCCAACGAACTGCATGGCAGGTCAACATATGTCTGGTCAAGCATGTGGTACCCAAGCGGGAGATGTTTTGGCCACGCGAGATACGCTTGAGACATATGTTACAAATAGCAGCAGTGCGAACTGATGCACTCATCTCAAAAAAGGCCCACACCAAAGAACTTTAGCAGTTGAAGTGCTAGCAATTTAGCCAAGCTAGCATTCAACTGTGCATGTGGATGGCTGGGTGCGAACTTCTTTTGGTGGTGCAGCAGCTGGGGCAGGGAAATTTGGCTGGTACGATCTGACGTCGGTGTACCGATAGCAGATTGCCAACAAGTACTTGGCTGTGACAAACCTAATTCTACACCTTCATTCCTCTCAGTGCAGGTCTCAGAGATGACGGATGCTTGCCAACGAACTGCAAGGCAGGTCAACATATGTCTGGTCAAGCATGTGGTGCCCAAGCGGGTGATGTTTTGGCCACGCGAGATACGCTTGAGACATATGTTGCAAAGAGCAGCAGTGGGATCTGATGCACTCATCTCAAAAAAGGCCCACACCAAAGAACTTTTGGAATAATGCGCAGAGACAGCAGCGCCATGCACATGCAGAGCTCTGCAGTGTGATGCAGTCAGTGTGCTGCCCTTAAGCTGGCCCCTGGAGGGCATCCTGCCTCGTTGGTGATGTGTCTCCTCCTCCTCTCTCCTATCAGGCACCCACGTGGAGTCAGTGACCTCATCATCCCCTCCCTCCTCATCACTGGAGCAAAGCTGGCAGTATGCTGCAGCTGGGGGAACATGACTGCCAGATTTCTGTCCTTCTTGGACACCCCCTCTGTCTGGGCTCACGTTACTGCCTTCCACTAGCTAGCTGAGTACCATCATCAAAGCCATTAAAACACTGGGTATCCTCCTGGAGCATGTGGTCAAACAGTTTGGGGGACTCCTCAGGAGGACATGGTGGGGCTAGGGAAGGAATGACTGATGCCATTGAGCCGAGGGAAGAGGCCGCGTTGGCAGCTGCTTTGCCAGACAATGTACCCCGAGCCTGGGTGAGAGAGGATGAGGAGGATGAGGACGGCTTGGTCATCCACTCTACCAAGTCTTCTGCATGTTGTGGCTCAACGCAGCCATCTGCTGAAAAAGGACAAGCGTGCTGATGAGGATGCACCATGTCCACGACCAGCACTGTTGCCTCTAGACACAGAGCCTGCTTGCCCTCTTTTATTGGCTTGTGACTGTCTGCCTCTCCTTGTTGGCCTTCCAGACATACTAATGGCCTGCACTGCAGTGAGATGTATCTGCACACAGCTGGGATGTATATATATATATACTGATTATACAGCAGCTAGCAGAATGGCTGCCTGTGGTATAAATAGGATCAGAAGAAGCACACCAGCACTTGTCTTCATTTAGCTATAGGTGCAACTGTGCAGGGTACACAGTACACTAACTGGAAATACTTTAAGAGCCTGCCTGTGCTATTAATAGGATCAGAAGAAAAACACAAATACTTGTCTTCAGGTAGCTATACTGTAGGTGCAACTGTGCAGGGTACACAGTACACTAACTGTAACAACTTCAAGAGCCTGCCTGTGCTTTTAATAGGATCAGAAGAAGCACACAAGCACTTGTCTTCACGTAGCTATAGGTGCAACTATGCAGGGTACACAGTACACTAACTATACATACTTCAAGAGCCTGCCTGTACTATTAATAGGATCGGAATAAGCACACAAGCACTTGTCTTCAGGTAGCTATAGGTGTAACTGTGCAGGGTACACAGTACACTAACTGTAAATACGTCAAGAGCCTGCCTGTGCTATTAATAGGATCAGAAGAAGCACACAAGCACTTGTCTTCAGGTAGCTATAGGTGCAACTGTGCAGGGTACACAGCACACTAACTGGAAATACTTCAAGAGCCTGCCTGTGCTATTAATAGGATCAGAAGAAGAACACAAGCACTTGTCTTCAGGTAGCTATACTGTAGGTGCAACTGTGCAGGTTACACAGTACACTAACTGTAAATACTTCAAGAGCCTGCCTGTGCTATTAATAGGATCAGAAGAACACAAGCACTTGTCTTCAGGTAGCTATAGGTGCAACGGTGCAGGGTACACCGTACACTAACTGTAAATACTGTAAAAACACCTATAGTAAAGAATGAAACAGAGAAGGCCAAAAAGGATAACACCACATCCCAAATAAATATTAATGGAAAGAAATGGGCTTTGAGGCTTATTAAGCCTCGGGACTTTATTGCGTGTTAAATTTGCAATGTTCAAAACATATCAATGCAAAAATTATATTTTGTTAAAACAAAATTTTTTTTATTTGGACAACATTTAAAATGTATAGGACTAGGGATGAGCTTCGAGTTCGAGTCGAACTCATGTTCGACTCGAACATTGGCTGTTCACAAGTTCACCGAACAGCGAACAATTTGGGGTGTTCGCGGCAAATTCGAATGCCGCGGAACACCCTTTAAAAGTCTATGGGAGAAATCAAAAGTGCTAATTTTAAAGGCTAATATGCAAGTTATTGTCATAAAAAGTGTTTGGGGACCTGGGTCCTGCCCCAGGGGACATGGATCAATGCAAAAAAAAGTTTTAAAAACGGCCGTTTTTTCAGGAGCAGTGATTTTAATAATGCTTAAAGTCAATCAATAAAAGTGTAATATCCCTTTAAATTTCGTACCTGGGGGGTGTCTATAGTGTGCCTGTAAAGGGGCGCATGTTTCCTGTGTTTAGAACAGTCTGACAGCAAAATGACATTTTGAAGGAAAAAACTCATTTAAAACTACTCGCGGCTATTGCATTGCCGACAATACACATAGAAGTTCATTGATAAAAACGGCATGGGAATTCCCCAAAGGGGAACCCCGAACCAAAATTAAAAAAAAAAAATGACGTGGGAGTCCCCCTAAATTCCATACCAGGCCCTTCAGGTCTGATATGGATATTAAGGGGAACCCCGGCCAAAATTTAAAAAAAAAAATGACGTGGGGTTCCCCCTAAATTCCATACCAGACCCTTCAGGTCTGGTATGGATTTTAAGGGGAACCCCGCGCCAAAAAAAAAAAAAAAAACGGCGTGGGGTCCCCCCAAAAATCCATACCAGACCCTTATCCGAGCACGCAACCTGGCAGGCCGCAGGAAAAGAGGGGGGGACGAGAGTGCGGCCCCCCTCCCTCCTGAACCGTACCAGGCCACATGCCCTCAACATTGGGAGGGTGCTTTGGGGTAGCCCCCCAAAACACCTTGTCCCCATGTTGATGAGGACAAGGGCCTCATCCCCACAACCCTGGCCGGTGGTTGTGGGGGTCTGCGGGCGGAGGGCTTATCGGAATCTGGAAGCCCCCTTTAACAAGGTGACCCCCAGATCCCGGCCCCCCCCCTGTGTGAAATGGTAAGGGGGTACATAAGTACCCCTACCATTTCACGAAAAAAGTGTCAAAAATGTTAAAAATGACAAGAGACAGTTTTTGACAATTCCTTTATTTAAATGCTTCTTCTTTCTTCTATCTTCCTTCATCTTCTGGTTCTTCTGGTTCTTCTGGCTCTTCTGGTTCTTCCTCCGGCGTTCTCGTCCAGCATCTCCTCCGCGGCGTCTTCTATCTTCTTCTCCTCGGGCCGCTCCGCACCCATGGCATGGGGGGAGGCTCCCGCTCTTCTCTTCTTCTTTTCTTCTCTTCTTCTCTTCTTCTTTTCTTCTTTTCTTCTCCGGGCCGCTCCGCAATCCATGCTGGCATGGAGGGAGGCTCCCGCTGTGTGACGGCGCTCCTCGTCTGACAGTTCTTAAATAACGGGGGGGGGCGGGGCCACCCGGTGACCCCGCCCCCCTCTGACGCACGGTGACTTGACGGGACTTCCCTGTGACGTCACGGGGAATGCCACAGGGAAGTCCCGTCAAGTCACCGTGCGTCAGAGGGGGGCGGGGTCACCATTATTAAAATCACTGCTCCTGAAAAAACGGCCGTTTTCAAAACTTTTTTTTGCATTGATCCATGTCCCCTGGGGCAGGACCCATGTCCCCAAACACTTTTTATGACAATAACTTTCATATAAGCCTTTAAAATTAGCACTTTTGATTATTCATGTTCGTGTCCCATAGACTTTAATGGTGTTCGCATGTTCGAACGAACTTTTTTCCTGTTCGCATGTTCTGGTGCGAACCGAACAGGGGGGTGTTCGGCTCATCCCTATATAGGACCAATAGAGATACAGAAATTTCCTAAAATGCAGTGACAAATCATGATAAGAATACCACTTTTCTCAACATGTTTCGCTCACCAGAGCTTCTTCAGGAGACTTAGTATGTGGCATCATTGTTGTACTAAAGGTTATACAAGGAGAAACAAAACAAAAGAATCAATTATTAGATACACCATTGGTTAGGTATACATAGTTTTTCATTTAGACAGAAAGGAAACTTGTATATATAGATATGAAATATATTTAATATTATCAAAACATAATGTAAAAGCATGAAGTCTACATTTTGTGTACAAGCAAAATATTAAACTGCTATATGGAAATGAACCTTACCTAAAAAATGTATTTCAATGGATTACACTCAGGGCTAGAGATCCTAGATGTTTTGGGTTCTACTCCATGGGTTGCCTCCCCCCATAGCCTGGTGCCTCACAAAAAAGGTTTGCAGAGGTAATACAATGGCGATCAAAGTTGAAAAAGCCCTTACTGACAAAAGGACCAATGAAAATAGAATCAGTATATATATATATATATATACATGCACATATACATATACACACATATAAATAATTTGTACATATTTTTTTGTTATATATTATATAAGGTTCAAGCCCGGTGTTTAATTACATTTTCTATAGACCCATTTTTTTAGGAACAGCCTGGGCTTTCACATGGGGCATATTGGCAGGACCTTCCACACAGGGGTCTTCAATGTCCTGCAGCGCCTTTTCTAATTCCTCCATTTCCTGCTCCCTCCTGCTTTGAAAGGTCATAACCTGCGGCACTTTCCCTGTAGCTGACAGGTCACTTATATATAGCTGTGTATTATATAATTATATAGTTTTATTTTCTTTTGATTGTTAATGTAAGCGGAAGCCTACAATGACAAGCCACAGCAAATATAAGATCTTTTGTATACCACAAATCACTTTCCAGAGAGACAAGAGACATGTACTGTGTAGAAATACACTAAAATATTAAAATGAGTTGAAATTTATCAGCTGTCAAAACACAAAAGGGACTTTAATAGCTTTTCTGAACAGATGTTGTGCTCCCCCCACTGGAGAGCCTCTAATAGTAATATAGTATAGTAATAGTAATATCCCCACATGTATCAGCACACTTATGCCTCGTGTCTCCATACCAGAATGTTGCTCCAGTCACAAAAAAGCCCCCCTATCTCCCACCGCAAGCTATTTCACTAAGGAGGGCAAGGCTCCTCTTTCCTCCACTCCTTACTTCTCCACTCAGGTACAGCATCTAATTGCTATCCATCTATCCAAGCCAAAAACTGTGATTGTAAGTTAGTTTTGGTAACTTGTATACTTGTAGGCTTGCCTTTATGACCCTTGTAAGCCTCCCAGTCAGCAGGTCCATGGAACAGCAGGTCAGAGGGACCAGAAGTCAGCGGTTTGGCAAGCTGATGAGATGACAGATGACAGAATTGAATAACAGAAGATTAACCAGCAAGTTAGGATGGTAACAGTAACCTGAAGCAGGATGTCCAGGAACAGGATGGAGGTTAATGAGTCGGCGGGATGATGGGTTGACAGTGTCCTGGAGCACGTTGACGGCTGGTAGGCAGCTGGAGCGGATTAGCGGCTGGTAGGCGGCAGGAGCGGGGTGATGGCTAGTTGGCAGCTGGAGCAGGTTAATGGGCGCCGGCATGTTGACAGGCTGATGAATTAGCCCTTCAGCCAATGGAGAGGCTTGGGAGACAAGCAGGAGATCAGCGGGATGGCGAGATGATGGGGTGGCGAGTTAGTGGGCTGACATGATGGTGAAAGCCAGAATCAGCCAGAGTCAGCACTTCAACTGATGAGCCGATTGAGGGACCTGGAAGTCCAGTGGGATAACGGGTTGATGGGATGGCGGAGCCTGAAGCCTGGTTCCAGGAGGTGTCGGCATTAAACAGGATGGTCACGTTATGCTGCGAACTTGGGAGCAACGCTCAACTGCTCACCTAACATCCGAGCCGTGGCTATTTCCTCCCATAAACTGAGCACTATAAATGATTTTTGGTGACTGAATCAACAATCAATAGATCTCTTTTCATGAATCATAAACTATGACAGCTTATCACTAACAGAAGTCCCATGTTTTGAGACATTTTGGAGACTTGTCATTTACAAGATAACTGGTGATCACTTTAAATCCTGTATGGTATTTTTTCAATAAATCCAATTTTTGACCTACACCATGTGGAGCTTCCTTTTTTCTTCCCCCATGGTTCCATGTTGAATCGCCCCTCTGGATCACCCCACTCTACAACTGGAGAACGTGTGCGCTAGTGGTCTAACTTCCATCTACAACCACCATCTTCCATCAGTGTCCGTGACCCACAGGACCCTGTCCGGTTTGCCACCACGGGAGTGTATCCCTATGCCTATTTGACGCATTGCTATATGGTATTTGCGTCCTACACATCTGGTAAGAGTATCCACTTACTTCTATTCAACATTTGTTTACCTTGACACCTGCTGTCTCCTCTCCATCCGAGGATCCATACACCTTCCAGTGCCTACCGGTGCTCCCCCGTTGGAGAAGATACTCTTTTACCTTGCAATATATAGACTTCCACCTTTTGCTGTTCCATATTTCACTATTGACACTTTGATTTTTATTGCTGGTTTTTACAGCTGTTTTCCACATTTATATGTTGATTTTTTATTTTTATGTGTCCTTCTTAGCACACCATTTATATATCACAATACACATTTCCCACATGTATATACATGTTGGATGCTTTTAGCGCTGCACTTTGTATGTTTAAATAGCTCTACATAGAAACCAATCAGCTTCTAACGTCAGCTTGTTCAATGAAGCTTTGGAAATAAAACCTGAAAGCTGATTGGTTTCTATTTAGAGCTGCACCAGATTTTGCACTCTTCAGTAAATCAACCCCAAAGTTCTTTTTTGTATCTGGCACTAACTGACACTTTTTGTAATGCGGCACTGCGTTACTTTAACTAACAATTGCGCTGTCATGCAACGCTGTACATAAATGAAATTTATGTCTTTTTTTTCCCACAAATAGAGATTTCTTTTGGTGATGATATTGGATCATCACTAGGTCTTTTATTTTTTGTGCTAGTTTTTTTAGACAAAACATTTATAACAAAATGTGCCGGGTTAACAAATCTTATGATAAACAATGTGATCACAATTATTTTTTTAATCTGTTTTCCAGACATGGTAAAATGAAGGTTAGAAAACAAAACGTGTAGCGCTAAAGGAAGAAAAAAAAGAAAAAAGAAAAAAAATTATGGCACCTACACACTGGTACGGTATGGAGCCGGTGCCCTACAAACAGCTTAACTAAAACACAATAGAATATCTCACATTATAAAATATGAATCCATATACAATAAAGAGTCCAAGGGTGAGAAATTAAAAAGAATATTGCTTGTGAGTGATATGTGAACCACCTTCACCAGCGTAGGGCACTATAGTCTCTGAATAAATGCTAAACAGCAGATTATTAAAGTTCCAGATTGGATGATGTATGGATGAATCAACTCTAAAACATCACACCACAGTGTCTTCACAAACGTGCAAATCACTCAAACGGTAAAGTTGGAGGCTTACCGGAGGGTTTGAACCCAAAACAGTATATACTGTGAGGGTCAAACCAGCTTTTATTGCATAATGGCAATGGTGGGAAGACCTTGACAGCGTGAAGGGATCACAAGGGGTTCATAAAGATGTGTCTTCTCCAAACGTAACAGAGGATCTCCCCGTATATGGCTCATAAAGAATATAAAAAAGGCCACATAGTGTGATACCGTAAAAACCGTAATTTATTTAAAAGGAAATACACTTACATGATAAGCATGATAAAAAGCGCTTGTACATAAAAGAAGGCGGCAGTGGAGTCCTCCCGACGCATTTCGTCTGAGTAGACTTCGTCCTGGGGTACCCTCCACTGCAGCCTGACTCCTTAATATAGGAACTGTAATCGTCTTGAAGTGACTCCAGCCCATTCAATTGGTAAATTAGCACTTCCGGGTTCCCAAGATGGCGGACCCGCGTGCGTTCCAGGCCTCCCTTTGGTAGGTGTGCTATGCGTTCCACCCCCTAGTGTTATGGCCTAGTGATCCCCGTATATATATCTTTACAGCAGTTCCCATTTCCAGGACATATGGAGGTCGTGTGGATATGGGTAACGCCCCGTGTTTGTGATTTTTAGAACCTTAGTCCGTTCCCGATGTGTACGGAGACACATCCCGGTCAATCTCGCGACACGACGCTGTACCGTCATGACGCGAAGGAGGAAGTGTGTCTCAGTGGGTCCCGGAGTTTGCGTTCCACCTGTGGTTGGCCGGAAACGCTCAATATTACAAATCCCGGTAAGTCTCGCGACATGACGCTGTGACGTCACGTCGCGAGAACGGAAATGTACTACCATAAACACCAGGGTTTGCGTTCCAGCAATGATTAGCCGGAAATTCTCCATGTGACACCAGATAGAGAATAGCCTATATCAGACGGCTTACGTTCCATTTTAAAAGTGGCAACAGGAATGAACGTTCCACAGAGTGTCAAAAAAATAATGAAAGCAAAATGATGCAAACAGCCGTATATCTACATGGTTGTTCATAGGAGACACCTGTTAATAAATGCTCTGTCTAAATGGTTTTTGAGAATCAGTAATAGGTAATCAAAAAAATTTGTCTACATATAAAAAAGTATGAGATCTGTGTAACTCATACAGAGGGGTTTAAATAAACTCCATGGTTATATCTGGTCGTGTATAAAGTCATGAATGGCAAAAAAAGGTGTGTATGTATAGAACCCATAAAGCCAGATTAATGAGGGAAATTAAATGAACTGGATTCACTAGCGTCTACATAATTAGCATCTATAACCTCTATGGTAGCCCTCTAATGTGGAACATAATTAAATGAACTAGATTAACTCATATCTACATAATTGACATCTATACCTCTGTGGTGGCCATCTGATGCAAAACCTCCTCAAAACCATTTTCTATAGATACAACAGTGAACCATACATAATGACCCCATAAACTATTAACCTCATGATTCATCTAAGAAAGCGTTGACATCTATCTCTACATTAAGCCCAAGAGGAGAGAAAGTCTGTAACTCATAAGCCCAGAACATTTCCAGGCGGGATACTCCTCTTGTTTTCGCACCCCCTCTCCAGGGTGGTGTATATTTGTCAATGATGACAAACTGTGATCCATCAGGATTACCACCATGGAATTCTTTATAATGCCTCGGGACCGTATGTTTCGGGTCCCTGCTTTTAATTAAGGCAATGTGTTCACTCACCAATGGTAAAATGAAGGTTACATTTAACCGTGTATTACACAAATTGAATATCCTTTGATAGTGGAAACAGTGCATTTAAAAAAGGGAAATTAAGTAAAATGAAATAATAATGATTATTTATTTCTAATATGAGTTTAACAATTTTATTAATAATATAGATATATTGAAACTAGTTTAGACAACCTTTGGTTGGAAATGAAATCCAGGTTATTGGGGAAATTTGTAATGAATGGAATTAGTTTAGATTAAGATAATAATTTTGTAATTTTACATTTATACAATAAGCCCTTTTTGAGAGAAAAAAGATTAAGGATGAGGTTGTTATTTGGAATACAGCTGCCATAATATTTAACAAAGCCAAGATGGATGGGATATATAAGAAGTTTTTCTACAAAAAATGAATGTTTAAGGTTTTTGATAATAACTTGATGTGCGGTCCATGATGTGCGAGTTATAATACATAAAATGTAAATATAACAGACCCATCACATCAAGTCCACACACCCTGTTAGGATAGATGCCACCTGCAGCCAGTTGTTTTATAGTTTTTGATGCTTTCTGGCCCATCATACAGATTGTTGGTCCTTTTGTTTTTATTTATTTTTATTTTTGAAATCCAAAGCAGAATGTGTGGATTGTGAAATGATGTGCCCCTTTTCCTTGTAAGTGCCGTGGTATAAGCAGAAGAATATTTTGGATTTATAGACATCTCTCCATGACCGCAGGGTATTGTTATCATTTATTATAATATTGCCATCAAAAAGTTGTCTTTTTGAAACATGAAACTGGAGTTCTTACACAAACAGCATGATAGAAAACAAGCCATTGTAATATATTTATGCAAGCTGGACCCAGTAATGAAGGGTTCATCCTGACATATCAGAGCTGTAGCTTTTATGAAAAGGTGCTATTAGACAAAGTTCAGTAATTGTTTTGGTCAAACATTTAATTTGTAATGGTCCGACATTCTGCGCAGCAAATATACAGCTAACTAAATGTTTGTCTAATGAAAGGTTTAAAATATGAGTTTGTTTATGTACAAATCTAACAATGAAAAATGCGTACATTTGAATCCAGCCACCTTATTGCCTCTGTTGGAGGAGGCTGGAGACAAAGGAAGCCACATGTGTTAAATTGATGGTGTGGGAATCAGCTGCTGTGAGCCCAGTGCAGGACACACTCCCTGAAGACCCAGATATTACATTTTTTGTAGATTTGATCCCAGTTTTATACTGAGTATGCAGTTTATCACCCATAAGGATACTCTGTATTCAAAGTCATTGGATCCTTTTTTCCCCAGCTCAAGAAGCAGAGCTCCATGTTTTAGCAAAGCCTGTGAGCTATAAAAATCGTGTATATTTATATGTATAGTCGAGATATCGAGAGCTTTTGGTTCCATTTGAAGGGCCAAAAGTTTGTTTTTACTTCGGCAGGTACACCAATCAAGCATGCCAAGTTAATTTGACTGGCTGTTTTCAGCCTTCCAGGTTCTTGCTGCGGTAGCCATATTAACTTTAAAACTCACACATGGAAGCAGACCAGGTGATTAAGGATGCTGCATTTACAGCCCTGGACACCTGATGGGTCTGTGCAACTCACAGATTCCACCCTAGTTCTGGCCCAGTATAGCTGGGATTAATAATTCAACTTTAAGGACCCCAGAACGAGAAGAACAAGTGGTCCACAGGGGGCAACTTCTTATGAAATAGGACTTTGGAAAAGGTGATCATTTATGTCTGCCAGTCACTCTTTTCCCTCCAGCTTGACACATGGACCGTGTCATCAGTCACAAGCAGTTATGGCTGCCTTAGTAAATGAGCATGGGATAGAGCCAGGGTTCACCACAGTTGTTTTAATAACATACCACTTCTTGTTTTACCTGCTACCAAAGGTGTTACCATAAGGTGAACATTCCTTCCAGAGATTACAAAAAGATATATCCAGATGCCCAAGTCAGGATCTAATGAGTATGCATTTTGTCTGTATGGACAAGTTTTCTGGATGTCCAGTGGCAAATGCTACTGCAAAGGCTACAGTAAATAGTGTTATCAGAAGTAGTTTGTAAGTACAGGGTGCAGAATCTACAGAGAGTAGGGATGAAGCGAACACCCCCCGGTTCGGTTCGCACCAGAACCTGCGAACGGACCGAAAGTTCGCATGAACGTTAGAACCCCATTGACGTCTATGGGACTCGAACGTTCAAAATCAAAAGTGCTCATTTTAAAGGCTAATTTGCATGGTATTGTCCTAAAAAGGGTTTGGGGACCCGGGTCCTACCCCAGGGGACATGTATCAATGCAAAAAAAACTTTTAAAAACGGCCGTTTTTTCGGGAGCAGTGATTTTAATGATACTTAAAGTAAAAAAAAAAAAAAGTGAAATATTCCTTTAAATATCGTACCTGAGGGGTGTCTATAGTATGCCTGTAAAGTGACGCGTGTTTCCCGTGTTTAGAACAGTCCCTGCACCAAATGTCATTTTTAAAGGAAAAAATCTCATTTAAAACTGCTTGCGGGTTTAATGTAATGTCGGGTCCTGGCAATATGGATGAAAATCAGTGAGACAAAAGGCATGGGTACCCCCCAGTCCATTACCAGGCCCTTTGGGTCTTGTATGGATATTAAGGGGAACCCTGCACCCAAATTAAAATAAGGAAAGGTGTGGGGCCACCAGGCCCTATATACTCTGAACAGCAGTATACAGGCTGTAGGTTTGTTGTTAAGTAGAATCTCTTTGTAATTTTGAACGGGTACATTTTTAACGTGTTTAGCTCCAGCCAAAAAATCTTTTTTAAGCTTTTTGGAAAACATAGGGAAGGGTTATCACCCCTGTGACATTTGTTTTGCTGTCTTTCCTCCTCTTCAGAAGATTTCACCTCACTTTTTGTCCCAATGGATTGGAAAGCATCAGTGGAAAGGAGAAATGTTTTTCCCATATTAACTCTTACAGGAGAGAATTTCCCTTCCTAGGGGTAGATTTATTCTCACTTCCTGTTGTCTCCTTCCGTTTGCAAGTAGGAGTCGTTTGTAAGTTAGTTGTTTGAAAGTAGGGTCCTGCCCTATATACTCAGCAGAAATTTGGGCCTTAGGTGTTGCTGCGGCCACAACACTGTAAGCCCTCACAGGGCTCTGCTGTGAAATATTAGATCAAGAATTGTAATTACATGCCCCTGTTGAACAGGAGCTGAAAAATTAGGCCTTAGGCACTGGTGCTGGTGCCACAACACTGCAACCCCTCACAGACACTCTAGTTGGAATGCAGGAACAAGCCCTGCTGCAAAGTATTGCATCAAAAATTGTAATTACACGCCCCTGTTAAACAAGGGCTGAAAAATTGGGCCTTAGGCACTGGTGCTGGTGCCACAACACTGCAACCCCTCACAGACACTCTAGTTGGAATGCAGGAACGAGCCCTGCTGCAAAATATTACATCAAAAATCGTAATTACACGCCCCTGTTAAACAGGGGCTGAAAAATTGTGCCTTAGGCACTGGTGGTGGCACCCAGAACCAAAAATGTTCTTACAAGCTATCAGCGTGATGATTGAGGAGGAAGAGGATAATTACTCAGGGATAGTCACTCAGCATCAGCATAGGCAGTCTTTGAAGGGATCTGAGATTTCAAAAAAAATTATTCGGTTACATCAGCATCAGGTGCTTGGTAGCTGGTGGTGATCCAAGACTGATTCATTTTTATGAAGGTCAGTCGATCGACCGAGTCAGTGGACAGACGCACCCTGTGATCGGTTACCACGCCTCCAGCAGCACTGAATGTGCGTTCTGAAAGAACGCTGGATGCAGGACAGGCCAGTAGCTCAATTGCATACTGTGCAAGCTCTGGCCAGTGATCCATCCTCAAGACCCAGTAACCCAGAGGATTTTCGGTGGGAAAGGTGTCCAAGTCTGATCTTGCCCCTAGGTATTCCTGCACCATGTAAAACAGACGCTGGCGATGGTTGCTGGAACCGATCATACCTTGGGGCTGCGGACCAAAAAATTGTCTGAACGCATCGGTCAGACGGCCACCTTCTCCACCGCTCCTTCTTTGACTGACCGAAGCCTCAGCAACACGTTGTCCAGAAACAGGAGTTTGTAACCTCCCAGTCTCTGGGAACGCGTTGCACAGACCTTTCTGCAAGGCCTCCCGAAGATGTTTCATGCTCTGCTCCCTCTGCGATGGCAAGATAAGGTCCACAACCTTACCCTTGTAACGTGGATCAAGGAGGGTTGCCAGCCAGTATTGGTCCTTCTCCTTGATACCACGAATACGAGGATCCTTACGCAGGCTTTGCAGGATCAGGGAGGCCATGCAGCGTAGGTTTGCTGAGGCATTCGGTCCGGAGTCCTCTGGGTCACTAAGGACGACATGGTCCGCAGCCACCTCCTCCCAGCCACATACAAGTCCATGTGTTTCTTGGGACTGATCCCTTAAAGACTGCTGCTGATGCTGAGTGCCAGGCTCCACCTCCATACTGACACAATCTTCCTCCTCCTCCTCTTCCTCCTCGTCCTCTTCCTGTGTGATCGGCGGGCACGCAGGAACACTGTCTGGACAAAGGGGGCCTTGAGAGCTAAGGAAGTCCTCCTCTTCCTGCCTCTGTTCTGCCTCAAGTGCCCTGTCCATTATTCCACGCAGCGTGTGCTCCAACAGGTGGACAAGGGGGACAGTGTCACTGATGCATGCACTGTCACTGCTCACCATCCTCGTGGCCTCCTCAAATGGTGACAGGACAGTGCATGCATCCCTGATCATGGCCCACTGGCGTGGGGAAAAAAAAACAAGCTCCCCCGACCCTGTCCTGGTGCCATAGTCGCACAGGTACTCATTGATGGCCCTCTGCTGTGTGTGCAACCGCTGCAGCATGGCCAACGTTGAGTTCCACCTGGTGGGCATGTCACAGATTAGGCGGTTCTTGGGTAGGTTAAACTCCTTTTGGAGGTCCATCAGCCGAGCACTGGCATTATATGACCGGCGGAAATGCACACAGACTTTCCTGGCCTGCCTCAGGACATCCTGTAAGCCCGGGTACCTGCCCAAGAACCGCTGCACCACCAAGTTAAGGACGTGAGCCAAACAGGGCACATGGGTCATTTGTCCCTGTCGGAGGGCAGAGAGGAGGTTGGTGCCATTGTCGCAAACCACCATTCCTGCCTTAAGTTGGCGTGGCGTCAACCACCTCTGAACCTGCCCCTGCAGAGCTGACAGAACCTCTGCCCCAGTGTGGCTCCTGTCCCCCAAGCACACCAGCTCAAGCACCGCATGGCATCTTTTGGCCTGCGTACTTGCGTAGCCCCTTGAACGACTACGGAGCACCGCTGGTTCCGAGGAAGAGGCCATGGAGGAAGAAGAAGAGGAGGGGGTGGAGGAGAGAGGTGTGTCACAATCATTAGCATTTTGGAGGCGTGGTGGCGGAACAACCTCCAACACTACTGCACCTTGTCCTGCATCCTTCCCAGCTGCCAGCAGAGTCACCCAATGCGCCGTGAAACTTAGGTAACGTCCCTGTCCATGCCTGCTGGACCATGAGTCAGCGGTAATATGCACCTTACCGCTGACCGCCCTGTCCAGCGAGGCATGGACATTGCCTTCCACATGCTGGTAGAGAGCCGGAATCGCCTTCCGTGAGAAAAAGTGGCGTTTGGGTACCTGCCACTGAGGAACCGCACATTCCACAAACTCACGGAAGGGGGCAGAGTCTACCAACTGAAAAGGCAGCAGTTGAAGTGCTAGCAATTTTGCCAAGCTAGCATTCAACCGTTGGGCATGTGGATGGCTGGGAGCAAACTTCTTTCGGCGGTGCAGCAGCTGGGGCAGGGAAATTTGCCTGGTACAATCTGACGTCGGTGTACCAAAATCAGATTGCCCACAAGTACGTGGCTGTGACACACCTAATTCTACACCTTCATTCCTCTCAGTGCAGGTCTCAGAGAGGACTGAAGGTCTAGTGGGGTTGGAAATCTCAGCTGATGAGGAGAAAGCAGAGGTCCTCTTTGTTCTTTGGTGTGGGTCTTTTAGATACGCTTGCCAACAAACTGCATGGCAGGTCAACATATGTCTGGTCAAGCATGTGGTACCCAAGCGGGAGATGTTTTGGCCACGCGAGATACGCTTGAGACATATGTTGCAAATAGCAGCGGTGCGATCTCATGCACTCGTCTCAAAAAAGGCCCACACCAAAGAACTTTTTGAATAACGCGCAGAGACTGCAGTGCCCTGCACATGTGGAGCTTTGGGGTGTGATGCAGTCAATGTGCTGCCCTTAGGCTGGCCCCTGGAGGGCATCCTGCCTCGTTGGTGATGTGCCGCCTCCTCCTCCTCCTCTCTCCTATCAGGCACCCACGTTGAGTCAGTGACCTCATCATCCCCTCCCTCCTCATCACTGGAGCAAACCTGGCAGTATGCTGCAGCAGGGGGAGCATGACTGCCAGATTGCTGTCCTTCTTGGGCACCCCCTCTGTCCGTGCTCGTGTTACTGCCTTCATCGAGCTCAGTATCATCATCAGAGCCTTCCAAACGCTGGGCATCCTCCTGGAGCATGTACCCACTGTGGTCAAACAGTTCGAGGGACTCCTCAGGAGGACATGGTGGGGCTAGGGAAGGAGTCACTGATGACATTGAGCCGAGGGAAGAGGCCGCTGCTTTGCCAGACAAAGTACCCTGGGCATGGGTGAGAGAGGATGAGGAGGATGAGGACGGCTTGGTCATCCACTCGACCAAGTCTTCCGCATGTTGCGGCTCAACATGGCCAGCTGCCGAAAAAAAGGCCAAGGGTGTCCCATGGCCACGCGCTGATGAGGATGCACCGTCTCCACGACCAGCACTAGACACAGAGCCTGCTTGCCCTCTCTTATTGGCTTGTGACTGTCTGCCTCTCCTTCTTGGCCTTCCAGACATACTAATGGCCTGTAGCTGCACTAAGCTGGGATATATATATGTACTGATACTGCAGCTAGCAAAATCAACTGCCTGCCTGTAGTATGAGAACACCACCAACCTTCTACAGGTAGCTTTAGCTGAACACTGTGAGGTGGACGCACCCCACTAACTTGTAGGTTTAGCAGAACACTGTGAGCAGGATGCACTGCACTAACTGTAAATAGTCTAGCTGCCTGACTGTGGTACTAATAGGATCAAAAGAACACCAGCAATTTTCTTCAGGTAGCTGTATTTACTGTAACAAGACAAGCCTGCCTGTCAGTAAGAAGATAACAGAAACGGATCTAGCTGAACACTGTGAGCAGGACGCACCCCACTAGCTTGTAGGTTTAGCTGAACACTGTGAGGTGGACGCACCCCACTAACTTGTAGGTTTAGCTGAACACTGTGAGCAGGACGCACCCCACTAACTTGTAGGTTTAGCAGAACACTGTGAGCAGGACGCACTGCACTAACTGTAAATAGTCTAGCTGTCTGACTGTGGTACTAATAGGATCAAAAGAACATCAGTAATTTTCTTTAAAATACTGTAACAAGACAAGCCTGCCTGTCAGTAAGAAGATAACAGGAACGGATCTAGCTGAACACTGTGAGCAGGACGCACCCCACTAGCTTGTAGGTTTAGCTGAACACTGTGAGGTGGACGCACCCCACTAACTTGTAGGTTTAGCTGAACACTGTGAGCAGGACGCACCCCACTAACTTGTAGGTTTAGCAGAACACTGTGAGCAGGACGCACTGCACTAACTGTAAATAGTCTAGCTGTCTGACTGTGGTACTAATAGGATCAAAAGAACATCAGTAATTTTCTTTAAAATACTGTAACAAGACAAGCCTGCCTGTCAGTAAGAAGATAACAGGAACGGATCTAGCTGAACACTGTGAGCAGGACGCACCCCACTAGCTTGTAGGTTTAGCTGAACACTGTGAGGTGGACGCACCCCACTAACTTGTAGGTTTAGCTGAACACTGTGAGCAGGACGCACCCCACTAACTTGTAGGTTTAGCAGAACACTGTGAGCAGGACGCACTGCACTAACTGTAAATAGTCTAGCTGTCTGACTGTGGTACTAATAGGATCAAAAGAACATCAGTAATTTTCTTTAAAATACTGTAACAAGACAAGCCTGCCTGTCAGTAAGAAGATAACAGGAACGGATCTAGCTGAACACTGTGAGCAGGACGCACCCCACTAGCTTGTAGGTTTAGCTGAACACTGTGAGGTGGACGCACCCCACTAACTTGTAGGTTTAGCTGAACACTGTGAGCAGGACGCACCCCACTAACTTGTAGGTTTAGCAGAACACTGTGAGCAGGACGCACTGCACTAACTGTAAATAGTCTAGCTGCCTGACTGTGGTACTAATAGGATCAAAAGAACACCAGCAATTTTTTTCAGGTAGCTGTATTTACTGTAACAAGACAAGCCTGCCTGTCAGTAAGAAGATAACAGGAACAGATCTAGCTGAACACTGTGAGCAGGACGCACCCCACTAGCTTGTAGGTTTAGCTGAACACTGTGAGGTGGACGCACCCCACTAACTTGTAGGTTTAGCTGAACACTGTGAGCAGGACGCACCCCACTAACTTGTAGGTTTAGCAGAACACTGTGAGTAGGACGCACTGCACTAACTGTAAATAGTCTAGCTGCCTGACTGTGGTACTAATAGGATCAAAAGAACACCAGCAATTTTCTTCAGGTAGCTGTATTTACTGTAACAAGACAAGCCTGCCTGTCAGTAAGAAGATAACAGAAACAGATCTAGCTGAACACTGTGAGCAGGACGCACCCCACTAGCTTGTAGGTTTAGCTGAACACTGTGAGGTGGACGCACCCCACTAACTTGTAGGTTTAGCTGAACACTGTGAGCAGGACGCACCCCACTAACTTGTAGGTTTAGCAGAACACTGTGAGCAGGACGCACTGCACTAACTGTAAATAGTCTAGCTGCCTGACTGTGGTACTAATAGGATCAAAAGAACACCAGCAATTTTCTTCAGGTAGCTGTATTTACTGTAACAAGACAAGCCTGCCTGTCAGTAAGAAGATAACAGAAACGGATCTAGCTGAACACTGTGAGCAGGACGCACCCCACTAGCTTGTAGGTTTAGCTGAACACTGTGAAGTGGACGCACCCCACTAACTTGTAGGTTTAGCTGAACACTGTGAGCAGGACGCACCCCACTTACTTGTAGGTTTAGCAGAACACTGTGGGCAGGACGCACTGCACTAACTGTAATTAGTCTAGCTGCCTGACTGTGGTACTAATAGGATCAAAAGAACACCAGTAATTTTCTTTAAAATACTGTAACAAGACAAGCCTGCCTGTCAGTAAGAAGATAACAGGAACGGATCTAGCTGAACACTGTGAGCAGGACGCACTGCACTAAATGTAAATAGTCTAGCTGCCTGACTGTGGTACTAATAGGATCAAAAGAACACCAGTAATTTTCTTCAAAATACTGTAACAAGACAAGCCTGCCTGTCAGTAGGAATATAACAGGAACGGATCTAGCTGAACACTGTGAGCAGGACGCACTGCACTAAATGTAAATAGTCTAGAAGATAACAGGAACGGATCTAGCTAAACTGAATACAGTGTATATATATATATATATATGCAACACCTGGGATGCATATATATACACAATACACTTTAAGTGCAGCTAACTGACTGATAGGGATGAGCCGAACACCCCCCTGTTCGGTTCGCACCAGAACATGCGAACAGGAAAAAAGTTCGTTCGAACACGCGAACACCGTTAAAGTCTATGGGACACGAACATGAATAATCAAAAGTGCTAATTTTAAAGGCTAATATGCAAGTTATTGTCATAAAAAGTGTTTGGGGATCCGGGTCATGCCCCAGGGGACATGGATCAATGCAAAAAAAAGTTTTAAAAACGGCCGTTTTTTCAGGAGCAGTGATTTTAATAATGCTTAAAGTCAAACAATAAAAGTGTAATATCCCTTTAAATTTCGTACCTGGGGGGTGTCTATAGTATGCCTGTAAAGGGGCGCATGTTTCCTGTGTTTAGAACAGTCTGACAGCAAAATGACATTTTGAAGGAAAAAACTCATTTAAAACTACCCGCGGCTATTGCATTGCCGACAATACACATAGAAGTTCATTGATAAAAACGGCATGGGAATTCCCCAAAGGGGAACCCCGAACCAAAATTTAAAAAAAAAAATGACATGGGAGTCCCCCTAAATTCCATACCAGGCCCTTCAGGTCTGGTATGGATATTAAGGGGAACCCCGGCCAAAATTAAAAAAAAAAAATGACGTGGGGTTCCCCCTAAATTCCATATCAGACCCTTCAGGTCTGGTATGGATTTTAAGGGGAACCCCGCGCCAAAAAAAAAAAAAAAAAAAAAAACGGCGTGGGGTCCCCCCAAAGATCCATACCAGACCCTTATCCGAGCACGCAACCTGGCAGGCCGCAGGAAAAGAGGGGGGGACGAGAGTGCGGCCCCCCCTCCCTCCTGAACCGTACCAGGCCACATGCCCTCAACATTGGGAGGGTGCTTTGGGGTAGCCCCCCAAAACACCTTGTCCCCATGTTGATGAGGACAAGGGCCTCATCCCCACAACCCTGGCCGGTGGTTGTGGGGGTCTGCGGGCGGGGGGCTTATCGGAATCTGGAAGCCCCCTTTAACAAGGTGACCCCCAGATCCCGGCCCCCCCCCTGTGTGAAATGGTAAGGGGGTACATAAGTACCCCTACCATTTCACAAAAAAAGTGTCAAAAATGTTAAAAATGACAAGAGACAGTTTTTGACAATTCCTTTATTTAAATGCTTCTTCTCTCTTCTATCTTCCTTCATCTTCTGGATCTTCTGGCTCTTCTGGTTCTTCCTCCGGCGTTCTCGTCCAGCATCTCCTCCGCGGCGTCTTCTATCTTCTTCTCCTCGGGCCGCTCCGCACCCATGGCATGGGGGGGAGGCTCCCGCTCTTCTCTTCTTCTTTTCTTCTCTTCTTCTCTTCTTCATTTTCTTCTCCGGGCCGCTCCGCAATCCATGCTGGCATGGAGGGAGGCTCCCGCTGTGTGACGGCGCTCCTCGTCTGACAGTTCTTAAATAACGGGGGGGCGGGGCCACCCGGTGACCCCGCCCCCCTCTGACGCACGGGACATGACGGGACTTCCCTGTGGCATTCCCCGTGGCGTCACAGGGAAGTCCCGTCAAGTCACCGTGCGTCAGAGGGGGGCGGGGTCACCGGGTGGCCCCGCCCCCCCGTTATTTAAGAACTGTCAGACGAGGAGCGCCGTCACACAGCGGGAGCCTCCCTCCATGCCAGCATGGATTGCGGAGCGGCCCGGAGAAGAAAATTAAGAAGAGAAGAAGAGAAGAAAAGAAGAAGAGAAGAGCGGGAGCCTCCCCCAATGCCATGGGTGCGGAGCGGCCCGAGGAGAAGAAGATAGAAGACGCCGCGGAGGAGATGCTGGACGAGAACGCCGGAGGAAGAACCAGAAGAGCCAGAAGAACCAGAAGAACCAGAAGATGAAGGAAGATAGAAGAAAGAAGAAGCATTTAAATAAAGGAATTGTCAAAAACTGTCTCTTGTCATTTTTAACATTTTTGACAGTTTTTTAGTGAAATGGTAGGGGTAAGAACCCCCTTACCATTTCACACAGGGGGGGGGCCGGGATCTGGGGCTCCCCTTGTTAAAGGGGGCTTCCAGATTCCGATAAGCCCCCCGCCCGCAGACCCCCACAACCACCGGCCAGGGTTGTGGGGATGAGGCCCTTGTCCTCATCAACATGGGGACAAGGTGTTTTGGGGGGCTACCCCAAAGCACCCTCCCAATGTTGAGGGCATGTGGCCTGGTACGGTTCAAGAGGGGGGGGCCGCACTCTCGTCCCCCCCTCTTTTCCTGCGGCCTGCCAGGTTGCGTGCTCGGATAAGGGTCTGGTATGGATTTTTGGGGGGACCCCACGCCGTTTTTTTTTTTTTTTTTTGGCGCGGGGTTCCCCTTAAAATCCATACCAGACCTGAAGGGTCTGGTATGGAATTTAGGGGGAACCCCACGTCATTTTTTTTTTTAATTTTGGCCGGGGTTCCCCTTAATATCCATATCAGACCTGAAGGGCCTGGTATGGAATTTAGGGGGACTCCCACGTAATTTTTTTTTTTTTAATTTTGGTTCGGGGTTCCCCTTTGGGGAATTCCCATGCCGTTTTTATCAATGAACTTCTATGTGTATTGTCGGCAATGCAATAGCCGCGGGTAGTTTTAAATGAGTTTTTTCCTTCAAAATGTCATTTTGCTGTCAGACTATTCTAAACACAGGAAACATGCGCCCCTTTACAGGCATGCTATAGACACCCCCCAGGTACGAAATTTAAAGGGATATTACACTTTTATTGATTGACTTTAAGCATTATTAAAATCACTGCTCCTGAAAAAACGGCCGTTTTTAAAACTTTTTTTTGCATTGATCCATGTCCCCTGGGGCAGGACCCAGGTCCCCAAACACTTTTTATGACAATAACTTGCATATTAGCCTTTAAAATTAGCACTTTTGATTTCTCCCATAGACTTTTAAAGGGTGTTCCGCGGCATTCGAATTTGCCGCGAACACCCCAAATTGTTCGCTGTTCGGCGAACTTGCGAACAGCCAATGTTCGAGTCGAACATGAGTTCGACTCGAACTCGAAGCTCATCCCTACTGACTGACTGTCCTGCCTAATCTAGCTAACTCAAATGAAATGACACTGTCTGTCTCTCTCTCTCTCTAAGCACACCGGAACACACTGCACAGGGCCGCCGTGCAGGCGGCCTTATATAGTGTGGGGCGTGTACTAAATCCCCTGAGCCATAATTGGCCAAAGCCTCCTTGGCTTTGGCCAATTATGGCTCTCTGTTAAGGCGGCGCTGTGATTGGCCAAGCATGCGGGTCATAGTGCATGCTTGGCCAATCATCAGCAAGCAATGCACTGCGATGCCGCAGTGAATTATGGGCCGTGACGCGCCACACGAATTTGGCGCGAACGGCCCATATCGTTCGCAATTCGGCGAACGATCGAACAGCCGATGTTCGAGTTGAACATGGGTTCGACTCGAACACGAAGCTCATCCCTAACAGAGAGTAACAGAGGAAATTATTTTTATAGGAGAGTCCTTACTAGAAGTTTTGAGGTTTTATTTTTTGCACTCCCTATTGTCTACAATGTAGCGGACAAAGTAGAGTAAGAAACTAGAAAACTTTTGTCTGATTGTTTTCTTATTTTTTATCAAGCCCCTAAGGGGGATGTTGGACTCTCTCCCTATGGGATTTGGTTTGGGAGTGTGTTACTCACTTGCTTATATTTTGTCTCAGCAGCTGAAGTCCTCCATTTGGATCTCACAGAGAACATTGCTGATCTTTTATGGTTTTTGACAAACTCATTTATGTGTTTTCTCCCCAATTCCAGATCCTAAAAGTTTGGAAGGATCTAAAACTAAAGCCAGGTGACTTGTGGATTGTTAAGAGACGTTTATATATAAGGAAATGTTTAGAGACTCAATACAGCATCTAGGTAGCCATATTAACTTGGGGGACCATCTTATGCGGCCATTCCCTATGAGGACCCTCACCCCGGACCAGAGGGTTTTTAATTACTGGCTGGCCAAAGCCAGAAGAGTGGAGAACACGTTTGGAATAATGGCCAGCCAGTTCCGCCTATTTCTTACACCGATACACATGGCAGAATATAAACTCAATTACATCATCCTGGCTTGCTGTGTTCTCCACAACGTTTTAAGGAGAAATTCTGTGAACTATGCTGGCTCAGTTGGGCCTGAAGCCGGAATTAATCTAAATGAAGCAACCCTGACGGCGCTTGAAACTGGCCATCCTGGCTTCCCCCCCCCCGAGTGCCCGCGAGGTCCGTCTAAGATACATGAAATACTTTGCGGGTAGGGGGGTCATCAATATGCCAATGTGTGAGATGTTTTTTAAATAAAAATATATTTTAAACTGAACAAATATTTGCTTAGCTTTACTGCTTGGCTTTATTTTAGCTGAACCTGACTAAAATTTGGGGAGTCCTGAAAATGGCGTGATTGTGTAAAATTAGAAAGCACTGTTGGGTGTTATTTACTAAAGGCAAATACACTTTGCACTACAATTGCACTTGAGACTGCACTGAAACTGCACTTGTAGTGCAAAGTGGATTTGCCTTTAGTAAATAACCCCCATTGCCACTGAAAACACCAACTTTACAACAAAAAAATTCTTTTGAGCATTGAAAGAAGAAGCCACACATTGTTGATTCTCAATCTTTTTAATCCAAGCACAACCACATGTGCATTTATAAAAGGTTTTTAAAACAAACCAACATGTTTGTTATAAAACATTTTTTTAGGTCACATTAAAAGTAGAAATGTCCTTTTAAGGTAAAACAGGCATGTTTAAAACCAACAAGAAATACACAAATCTGGAACTTACAAAGTTCAACTTTTGTAGAAATTGAAGGCAATATCAGACATGAGTATTTATAAACTGTGTTTGATATTGCGTTCAGCAGATGGGGTGAAGTCACCCCTGGAAAAGCCAAATTTTGAAGATGCACACAAATTGCCTAATGTCAACATGTGCTAGCTGCCATCATGGGGGATCAATGGACATGTATTGTGGGTGCAACTCCTTCCTCTCAGCTACTTTATTATTGAGGAAGGGGTTGCCCCCACAAAACGCGTACATTGATCTCCCGTGATGGCAGATAGCACATGTTGACACACTGTGTGCATCTTCAAAATTTGGCTTTTCTATAATATGTCACAAAATTTTCAAAAAATTGTCAGAAAAACAAAGCAGAAATAAGTCAGGGATTTCGAGGGGTTTTAAATTCTCCCTAAAACATCAATGATGTTCTTCATTTTGTTTTGAACATCATTGATGTTTTGCTTGATGTTTTCCAAGTCCCTATTACACCCCATGATCTCCCCGCTCAGGATCTGGGCACTTTCACTGGTGAAATGACCTTCTTCCACAACATCACGATCACCTAAAAATATATATAAGAAAAAAACATTATTATAAATATGCAGGCATCCATCTCTTACCTGAGCCTGTGGTCGCAGACATTCACCTGTTGTGGTGACAATTTCCACAATGTCTCCCTCCTCCTCCTGTTGTGTTTGTGGAATTTCCACTTCTTCATGAGGTGGGGGGTCTGTTGTCTCCTCTGATGAGTGGTGTCCTCCGAGTCTTTTCTCCCCTATGTAAACAAAAAAAAGGTATACTTAGCACACAGATATTTGATGGCAGAAATAGAAATATGAAACATTGCTTTGAAGTAGGGTACAATTGTCTATTTTGTCAGAGTTCCAAGATGAAGAAATATTTTTTCCCTTTGTCAAACTTGAATCCTTACCTGTTTTGTACAAGCTTCACAGATGGAGTCACCCCTATAGTATACAGTGGAGCACCTGTGTGGGCCCCCTAATAAAAAGGATGTTCTGGTGTCCCACACTAGTGCTCCAGCGTCCAGATGTGTAAACAGCTACTGAGTGTCCTCTCCTTACACAAAATCTATTTTGCATTTCATTCTAGTTACAAACCCATCTAGACAACAAACTTATTTGAAGAGAAGTAAGCCAGAAAAAAATGTATTGAAATGCATCTGGACAAAACATGGTGTTTTACTGGCTGAAGGAAACAATGTTTCCTACGAACGAATAACGTGTCCATGAACATGAAAGTTGCCATTTTAAACTGTACAACAGTAAAGAAAAACACATGGAGCAGCACGAACATAATAAAAATAAACAATAGGAACACTGGACAACTACTTACTTTTTTGCAGCACTCTCCTGATCCTTCTATACTGATCGTGCTCCCTGATTTTGAGGCCCGACCACTGCTTCCTCAGTGGATCCTTGGATCGCCGTACCCCAAAATTCTGGTGCAGACTCTTCACAACTTTCGCCATTATCTTGGCCTTTCTGACATTGGGGTAAGGTCCGTACTTCCCGTCATAGCCGGCCCTCTTCAGTATGTCCACCATCTCCACCATCTCAACAAAGGCCATATTTGATGCCTTAAATCATCTCCTCCGGAATCGTGATGTTTCTGGCTCTGGGCTTTCCTCCTCCTCGTTGCTGTAATTAGCACGCACCTGCTGTGTCTCCGCCATGTGCTCTTCCCCCACTGCGCCGAATGAGAAGGGGCGGGAATAGACTAGAAAGAACGTCAGGGGCGGGCGGAGTTTCACGCATGCGCAGTGTATATAAAGCGTAACACGCGTGCATAGTACTACGATCTGTGAGCGGAGGAAGGAGCATAGGAAGCGCCGATCGTGATAACAAAGGTAACATTTAAACTTGGGCCTTTACTGCTTAGAGATTGAGGCCTATATTGGGACAAGATTAGGAGACTTTAGCCTGACATTAAGGTTTGTCTTGTGTATTGCAGATAAAATGGATGGCTTCAATGACCACAACTTCCTCCCCCTGTTCAAAGACAAGTACAGGGAGCTGCTCTGTCTGTGGTAGGTGAAACACGCGCATTATAGTCATAAACAAAAGAGGCAGGCAGCACTGGAGAAACTGCTGTTGTTGGTGAAGCCGGTGGTCCCCACTGCAACCATCCCCTATTTTAAAGCCAAAATTGGTGGCCTGAGGAGCACTTATCTTATGGAGCGCAAGAAGGTCCAGGATTCCCAGAGATCAGGATTTGCAGCAGATGACGTTTATGTCCCCAGGCTGTGGTACTATGAGAGACTTCTTTTTCTGTCAGACCAGACTGAAGTCAGGGAATCCCTCTCAACCCTTCCTTCCACTCTTTCTTCCACCCTATCTTCCACCCCAGCTGAGGTTTCCGATGTGCAACCTGGGACTTCCAGCCAGGAAAAAGTGGAGGAGCCCAGCTTGAGCCAGGTATAGCATTCTTCTACAGATTTCTGGTCAATAAATGAATGATGTTTCCTAGATGTTATTATTGATCACTAATTGATGATTTAACCGCTTCAGCCCCAGAAGAATTTACCCCCTTCCTGACCAGAGCACTTTTTGCGATTCGGCACTGCGTCGCTTTAACGGACAATTGCACGGTCGTGCGACGTGGCTCTCAAACAAAATTGACGTCCTTTTTTTCCCACAAATAGAGCTTTCTTTTGGTGGTATTTGATCACATCTGCGATTTTTTTTTTGCGCTATAAACAAAATAAGAGCGACAATTTTGAAAAAAACGCATTATTTTTTACTTTTTGCTATAATAAATATCCCCCAAAAATATATAAAAAAACATTTTTTTCCCTCAGTTTAGGCCAATACATATTCTTCTACATATTTTTGGTAAAAAAAAAATCGCAATAAGCGTTTATTGATTGGTTTGCACAAAAGTTATAGCGTTTACAAAATAGGGGATAGTTTTATGACATTTTTATTAATAATTTTTTTTTACTAGTTTTGGTGGCGATCAGCGATTTTTATTGTGACTGCGACATTATGGCGGACACATCGAACATTTTTGACACATTTTTGGGACCATTGTCATTTATACAGCAATCAGTGCTATAAAAATGCATTGATTCCTGTGTAAATGACACTGGCAGTGAAGGGGTTAACCACTAGGGGGCGGGGAGGGGTTAAGTCAGTACTAGAGAGGTGTTTCTAACTGTAGGGGGGTTGGCTTGTGTGTGTCAGTACACTGATCTCTGCTCCGATGACAGGGAGCAGAGATCGAGTGACACTGTCACTAGGCAGAATGGGGAGATGCTGTTTACATCAGCATCTCCCCGTTCCTGCTCTCCGTGAGATGATCGCGGGTATCCCCGCGGCGATCGAGTCCGCAGGACTCGCGACCTGACTCACGGAGCTCCCGGCCAGCGTGCGCACGCGCTGCCGGCGGCGAGCACGCAATGACACGGCGGGAAATTCAAATGGACGTACCTGTACGCCCATTTGCCCAGCCGTGCCATTCTGCCGACGTACATCGGCGTGCGCCGGTCAGGAAGCGGTTAATAAAGTGTTTTACATATCAATAGACAGTAGTGGGCAAAAATAATTGGGACAAGAATAAAAAATGCTGGGCTCAGAATGATAGTCTTTTATATTTCTTAACATTCAATTTACAACAGTCATGAGATGAACATTGTGTGTAATTGATGAAGAAAAAACTAAAACTATGTCCCTTTTTCATACACAGGAAGATCTCAGCCAAGAGGAGGTTGTGGAATGTGGCAGCCAGGAGGAGGCAGGGGTTATTGGCAGCCAGGAGGAGGCGGGGGTAAGTGGCAGCCAGGAGGAGGCTGGGCCCAGTAGGAGCCTCACAGAATCCCAGGTTCCTCCCCTCCACCTTCCAAACAAAGAGGCCTTTGCCTGCATGGCTGCCACCAAACTGCAGGACATGCAGGAGGGTCAACGCCTCATGTGTGAGGACATCCTTTATGAAACACTAACTAAGGGGGTGAGGGGCGAAATCCCACCCAATACCCACCTGTGTGAGTTGCATCATCCTTCTCCTCCTCCTGCCACAACTCCACCACCACAGACACAGCGTGGAAGGAAGATTGGAAGGAAGACAAGAAAGTGATGGCCTGGGTTCAGTCTGGTCTGACAAAAGATGCAGGCTCTTGTATGACCACAGCCTGGGGACATACATGTCATTTGCTGCTGTTCATGATCTCTTGGACTTCTGGACCAGATTGAACTCCCTTATATATGGACTCCTCAGGCAAGCAATTTTTCTGTAAAATAATTGATGTGTGCCCTGGGGGCCAAAGGCTTTGCCAATGTCTGCTGTTTCTCCAGCGTTGCCTCCCTCTTTCTTTGGTTAGGACCCCTTAATACATTTTTGGTTTGTTTAATTATACTCACCTATGTGTGTTTTCCTTCAAAAAGGATAGTTTGTTTGTGAGGAGGCAGGTACATTTAAAAAATACAATGTGAAATTAACAAGAGACACCAACACCAATCAACCGCCTTGAGATTAAATAATACAAGATCATAATGGTGTTGTGGTAACTTGACACACAAAACACACCAAAAACTATTCTGGAGTTAAAAAAAAACAAAAAAAAAAAACACAAGATCGGGATTTAAAAAAATCAAAAATAATTTTTTTTTATCTAAAAATATCAAAAACAAACATTTTTTTCGGTAGATGGGAAAAATAAAAATACTATATTGATGAAATCACGAAAAATGATAAAGAAAGAAGTTTGTGAGAAGTCTGTGTGAATATTATCAGCAAAACAACTTCATTCTTCTAGCATTATAAAGAAGAAGAGAGTGCACTGCATTAAACAATTTAAACATTGCAGCGTGACGAAAGTGCTATATCTATTACGAATGCTAATTTTACCAGACCGAGCAGTTCCGTCTCGGAATTTATTCTGAGCATGCGTGGCACTTTGTGCGTCGGAATTGGCCACACACGTTCGGAATTGATGCAATCAGATTTTGTTTTCAGAAAATTTTATAGCCTGCTCTCAAACTTTGTGCGTCGGAAATTCCGATGGAAAAAGTCCGATGGAGCCCACACAGGGTCGGAATTTCCGACAACAAGCTCCAATCGCACATTTTCCGTCGGAAAATCCGACCGTGTGTACAGGGCATCAGAGTATAATTACACTATATATCCCACACCTTGTTATATTTCCTTGGACATCCCCAATGTTCATACAGGACTTTAAAATATTATAGGATTTGATTAACAGCATGGATCCTCTGGGAGACAGAAGAGGGAGAAGGTTGTATCCATTTAAGGGCAATTTGCCTACAGGCTAGGAAGAGCTTCTCTCTCAAAAACATCCTAGTATACCTAGGCCACTGTTCTTCATCCAATAACTCCATCAGATATACTCTATATTGTCAAAAGTATTGGAACGCCTACCTTTACATGCACATGAACTTTAATGCCACCCCAGTCTTATCCGTAGGGTTCAATATTGAGTTGGCCCACCATTTACAACTATAACAGCTTCAAATTTTCTGGGAAGGCTGTCCATAAGGTTTAGGAGTGTGTTTATGGGAATATTTGACCATTCTTTTAGAAGCACATTTGTGAGGTCAGGCACTGATGTTGGATAAGAAGCCTTGGCTCACAGTCTCCGCTCTAATTCATCCCAAAGGTGTTCTATTGGGTTGAGGTCAAGACTCTGTGTAGGCCAGTCAAGTTCCTCCACCCCAAACTTGCTCATTCATGTCTTTATGGACCTTGCTTTGTGCACTGGTCCAAATCATTTAGTGGAGGGGGGATTATGGTGTGGGGCTGTTTTTCAGGGGTTGGATTTGGCCTCTTAGTTTTAGTGAAGGGAACTCTTACGGCGTCAGCATGCCAAGACATTTTGGACAATTTCATGCTCCCAACTTTGTGGGACCAGTGCACAAAGCAAGGTTCATAAAGATTGAGTTAGGGGTGGAGGAACTTGACTGGCCTGCACAAAGTCCTGACCTCAACCCGATTAAACACCTTTGGGATGAATTAGAGTGGAGACTACGAACCAGGCCTTCTCGTCCAACACTAGTGCCTGACCTCACAAATGCGCTTTTGGAAGAATGGTCAAACATTCACATAGACACACTCCTAAACCTTGTGGACAGCCTTCCCAGAAGAGTTGAATCTGTTATGGCTGCAAAGGGTGGGTTAACGCAATATTGGACATCCTGTAAGCCCGGGTACCTGCCCAAGAACCGCTGCACCACCAAGTTAGGGACGTGAGCCAAAAAGGGCACATGGGTCATTTGTCCCTGTCGGAGGGCAGAGAGGACGTTGGTGCCATTGTCGCAAACCCCCATTCCTGCCTTAAGTTGGCGTGGCATCAACCACCACTAAACCTGCCCCTGCAGAGCTGACAGAACCTCTGCCCCAGTGTGGCTCCTTTTCCCCTAGCACACCAGCTCAAGCACCGCATGGCATCTTTCGGCCTGCATACTTGCATAGCCCCTTGAACGGCTACGGAGCACTGCTGGTTCCGAGGACAAAGCACAGGAAGAGGCCATGGAGGAAGAAGAAGAGGAGGGGGTGGAGGAGAGAGGTGTGTCACAATCATTAGTAGTGGCATTTTGAAGGCGTGGTGGCGGAACAACCTCCAACACTACTGCACCTTGTCCTGCATCCTTCCCAGCTGCCAGCAGAGTCACCGAATAAGCGGTGAAACTTAGGTAATGTCCCTGTCCATGCCTGCTGGACCATGAGTCAGCGGTAATATGCACCTTACCGCTGATTGCCATGTCCAGCGGGGCATGGACATTGCCTTCCACATGCCAGTAGCGAGCCGGAATCGCCTTCCATGAGAAAAAGTGGCGTTTGGGAACCTGCCACTGAGGAACCGCACATTCCACAAACTCACGGAAGGGGGCCTCGTCTACCAAGTGAAAAGTCAGCAGTTGAAGTGCTAGCAATTTAGCCAAGCTAGCATTTGCCTGGTACAATCTGACTTTGTGTACCGAAAGCAGATTGCCCACAAGTACTTGGCTGTGACACACCTAATTCTACACCTTCATTCCTCTCAGTGCAGGTCTCAGAGAGGACTGAAGGTATAGTGGGGTTGGAGATTTAAGCTGATGAGGAGGAAGGAGAGGTCCTCTTTGTTCTTTGGTGTGGGTCTTTTAGATACGCTTGCCAACGAACTGCATGGCAGGTCAACATATGTCTGGTCAAGCATGTGGTGCCCAAGCGGGAGATGTTTTGGCCACGCGAGATATGCTTGAGACATATGTTGCAAATAGCAGCGGTGCGATCTGATGCACTCTTCTCAAAAAAAGCCCACACCAAAGAACTTTTGGAATAACGTGCAGAGACAGCAGCGCCCTGCACATGCGGAGCT
The DNA here is from genome assembly GCA_037953035.1 of Aquarana catesbeiana. Taxonomy (NCBI): domain Eukaryota; kingdom Metazoa; phylum Chordata; class Amphibia; order Anura; family Ranidae; genus Aquarana; species Aquarana catesbeiana. The sequence continues at coordinate 1,152,372 of JBBHAA010000956.1, forward strand.
TTGGGGTGTGATGCAGTCAGTGTGCTGCCCATAGGCTGGCCCCTGGAGGGCATCCTGCCTTGTTGGTGATGTGCCTCCTCCTCCTCCTCTCTCCTATCAGGCACCCACGTTGAGTCAGTGACCTCATCATGCCCTCCCTCCTCATCACTGGAGCAAACCTGGCAGTATGCTGCAGCAGGGGGAGCATGACTGCCAGATTGCTGTCCTTCTTGGGCACCCCCTCTGTCCGTGCTCACGTTACTGCCTTCACCTAGCTCAGTATCATCATCAGAGCCTTCTAAACACTGGGCATCCTCCTGGAGCATGTACCCAACACTGAGGTCAAACAGTTCAAGGGACTACTCAGGAGGACATGGTGGGGCTAGGGAAGGAGTCACTGATGCCATTGAGCCGAGGGAAGAGACCGCGTTGGCAGCTGCTTTGCCAGACAAAGTACCCCGAGCATGGGTGAGAGAGGATGAGGAGGATGAGGACGGCTTGGTCATCCACTCGACCAAGTCTTCCGCATGTTGTGGCTCCGAAAAAAAGGCCAAGCGTGTCCCACGGCCACGTGCTGATGAGGATGCACCGTCTCCACGACCAGCACTGTTTATATATATATACTGATACTGCAGCTAGCAAAATCAACTGCCTGCCTGTAGTATGAAAACACCACCAACCTTCTACAGGTACAGAGCTTGCAAAAAACTAACTTGTAGCTTATTTAGCTGCCTGCGGTAGTGATAGGATCAGGAAAACACCACCAACCTTCTACAGGTAGCTTTAGCTGAACACTGTGCAGGGCTCGCACTACACTAACTTGTAGTTTTAGCTAAACATTGTGCAGAGCTCGAAAAAAACTAACTTGTAGCTTATTTAGCTGTCTGCGGTAGTGATAGGATCAGGAAAACACCACCAACCTTCTACAGGTAGCTTTAGGTGAACACTGTGCAGAGCTCGCAAAAAAAAACTTGTAGCTTATTTAGCTGCCTGCGGTAGTGATAGGATCAGGAAAACACCACCAACCTTCTACAAGTAGCTTTAGGTGAACACTGTGCAGAGATTGCAAAAAACTAACTTGTAGCTTATTTAGCTGCCTGCGGTAGTGATAGGATCAGTAAAACACCACCAACTTTCTACAGGTAGCTTTAGCTGAACACTGTGCAGAGCTCGCACTACACTAAGTTGTAGGTTTAGTTGATCACTGTGCAGAGCTCGCAAAAAACTAACTTGTAGCTTATTTAGCTGCCTGCGGTAGTGATAGGATCAGGAAAACACCACCAACCTTCTACAAGTAGCTTTAGGTGAACACTGTGCAGAGCTCGCAAAAAAAACTTGTAGCTTATTTAGCTGCCTGCGGTAGTGATAGGATCAGGAAAACACCACCAACCTTCTACAGGTAGCTTTAGCTGAACACTGTGCAGGGCTCGCACTACACTAACTTGTAGGTTTAGTTGATCACTGTGCAGAGCTTGCAAAAAAAAACTTGTAGCTTATTTAGCTGCCTGCGGTAGTGATAGGATCAGGAAAACACCGCCAACCTTCTACAAGTAGCTTTAGGTGAACACTGTGCAGAGCTTGCAAAAAACTAACTTGTAGCTTATTTAGCTGCCTGCGGTAGTGATAGGATCAGTAAAACACCACCAACCTTCTACAGGTAGCTTTAGCTGAACACTGTGCAGAGCTCGCACTACACTAACTTGTAGGTTTAGTTGATCACTGTGCAGAGCTTGCAGAAAACGAACTTGTAGCTTATTTAGCTGCCTGCGGTAGTGATAGGTTAAGGAAAACACCACCAACCTTCTACGGGTAGCTTTAGGTGAACACTGTGCAGAGCTCGCAAAAAAATAACTTGTAGCTTATTTAGCTGCCTGCAGTAGTGATAGGATCAGGAAAACACCACCAACCTTCTACAGGTAGCTTTAGCTGAACACTGTGCAGAGCTCGCAAAAAACTAACTTGTAGTTTTAGCTGAACACTGTGAGGAGGACGCACTACACTAACTTGTAGCTTTAGCTGAACACTGTGCAGAGGTCGCACTAAACTAACTTGTAGTTTTAACTGAACACTGTTCAGAGGACGTACTACACTAACTTGTAGCTTTAGATGAACACTGTGCAGAGGTCGCACTACACTAACTTGTAGTTTTAGCTGAACACTGTGAGGAGGACGCACTACACTAACTTGTAGCTTTAGCTGAACACTGTGCAGAGGTCGCACTACACTAACTTGTTGTTTTAGCTGAACACTGTGAGGAGTACACACTACACTAACTTGTAGTTTTAGCTGAACACTGTGAGGAGGATGCACTACCCTAACTTGTAGCTTTAGCTGAACACTGTGCAGAGGTCACACTAAACTAACTTGTAGCTTTAGCTGAACACTGTGAGGAGGACGCACTACCCTAACTTGTAGCTTTGGCTGAACACTGTGCAGAGGTCACACTAAACTAACTTGTAGCTTTAACTGAACACTGTGAGGAGGACGCACTACACTAACTGTACTAACTAATAGTCTAGCTAGACAAGACTGAATACAGTGTGTGTATATATATATATATATATATATATATATTTATATATATATATATATATATATATATATATATATACACACAACACCTGGGATGCATATATATATATATACACACAATACACTGTAAGTGCAGCTAACTCAATGACTGTCCTGCTTAATCTAGCTAACTCAAATGAAATGAAACTGTCTCTCTCTCTCTCTCTCTAAGCACGCCGGAAAACACTACACAGGGCCGCCGTGCAGGTGTATATAGTGTGGGGCGTGTTCTAAACCCCCTGAGCCATAATTGGCCAAAGTCACTCTGGCTTTGGCCAATTACAGCTCTCTCTACTGACGGCGCTGTGATTGGCCAAGCATGCGGGTCATAGTGCATGCTTGGCCAATCATCAGCCAGCAATGCACTGCGATGCTGCAGTGAATTATGGGCCATGAAGCGCCACACGAATTTGGCGCGAACGGCCCATATCGTTCACAATTCGGCGAACGGGCGAACAGACGATGTTCGAGTTGAACATGGGTTCGGCTCGAACACGAAGCTCATCCCTACCCTTCACAACAGTTGGTCAGATCAAGAACACTCTCCAGGAGGTAGGTGTATGTGTGACAAAGTCAACAATCAAGAGCAGACTTCATCAGAGTTAATACAGAGGGTTTACCACAAGATGTAAACCATTGGTGAGCCTCAAAAACAGGAAGGCCAGATTAGAGTTTGCCAAACAACATCTAAAAAAGCCTTCACAGTACTGGAACAACATCCTATGGACAGATGAGACCAAGATCAACTTGTACCAGAGTGATGGGAAGAGAAGAGTATGGAGAAGTAAAGGAACTGATCATGATCCAAAGCATGCTACCTCATCAGTGAAGCATGGTGGTGGTAGTGTCATGGCGTGGGCATGTATGGCTGCCAATGGAACTGGTTCTCTTGTATTTATTGATGATGTGACTGCTGACAAAAGCAGCAGCATGAATTGTGAAGTGTTTCGGGCAATATTATCTGCTCATATTCAGCAAAATGCTTCAGAACTCATTGGACGGCGCTTTACAGTGCAGATGGACAATGACCCAAAGCATACTGCCAAAGCAACCAAAGAGTTTAAGGGAAAGAAGAGGAATGTTATGCAATGGCCAAGTCAATCACCTGGCCCGAATCTGATTGAGCATGCATTTCACTTGCTGAAGACAAAATTGAAGGGAAAATGCCCAAGAACCAGAAGGAACTGAAGACAGTTGCAGTAGAGGCCTGGCAGAGCATCACCAGGGATGAAACCCAGTGTCTGGAGATTTCTATGCATTCCAAACTTCAGGCTGTAATTGACTGCAAAGGATTTGCAACCAAGTATTAAAAAGTGAAAGTTTGATGGATGATTGTTAATGTATCCCATTACTTTTGGTCCCTTAAAAAGTGGGAGGCACATATATAAACCGTTGTAATTCCTACACCGTTTACCTGAATTGGATGCAAATACCCTCAAATTAAAGCTGAAAGTCTGCAGTTAAAGCACATCTTGTTCGTTTAATTTTAAACCCATATTGGTGGTGTATAGCAGTGTTTCTCAACTCCAGTCCTCAAGGCGCACCAACAGGTCATGTTTTCAGGATTTCCCTCAGATGAAACGACTGTGGTCATTACTAAGGTGGTGAAACTGATCAAATCACCTGTGCAAAATAGTGGAAATCCTGAAAACATGACCTGTTGGTGCGCCTTGAGGACTGGAGTTGAGAAACACTGGTGTATAGAACCAAAAAGATTAGAATTGTGTCAATGTCCCAATATTTATGGACCTGACTGTATGTGAGACTTCAAAGCGTCTATGGATATAGTCAAAAGGGTAGAATACTACTGTTAGAGTAAAAAATCAGATAGTACATAGCCCAATCATTTTCCAAAACATGTACTCCTGAAATCAATAGAGCTAGGGAAAGGCCGGATTTTCCCACAAAGGTAACTCTATAGGCACATCTGTATACAAGGCCAGTTTTTTAGCTTCCCTCCACACTGCTATTGCTAAATTAAAAATGGGCAACTTCACTTAAGGCAAGGGAGGAAATAAGAGCTCCATAGGCTGGTCAGGGGACACCCAGGATTGAAGATGTTTCAGTTGCCCTGCCAAATAATACAGATAAACAACAGGCAAAGCCTTGACAGCCTCAGTCTTAGGTCTTTGTAAAGTCGCTAACCTTAGTTTACACCTAGAATTTGTCCAGGTGAATGTGGTGAACACTGGTGTGTGATTCAATTTAAATCAGCTAATTACATTCCAGGCACATTTAGGCTCCATTCACAGTAGCGCGTTTTTTGATGCATTTTGCATTTTGCAGAAATGCATGGGAATTTTTTAACATGGGTTCCTATGGAACATGTTCACATCAATGCATTTTGTACTCTGCGTTTTTGGAAAGAGTCAGGGACTTTTTTTCATGCAAAATGCAGCATTTTGCATGTAATAGAATTCAATGGGCATGCAAGAAAAACGCAAGTCCATAATTTTAGATGCTTTTTTGATGCGTTTTTGATGCATTTTGCATTTTGCATTTTTGGAATCACCATGTGATCAAACACCTGCCCTTTAAAAATAAACTACCCAGGATGCCTTGAGAACCAGCAAATCCCAGTTTGGACTATAGCAAACATGGTAAGGACTGAACATCTTATCAGCCTGGTGAGGCCAAGAACCTATCTGTACACTCCTTCTGATCCCCAACACAAGGATCGTAGAAAACGGGACCAGGGGTGGCTTGAAATTGCCAAGGAGCTGTATCCACAATGGGATCTTTTCTCCAAGAAGCAAGCAGACCTCAAATGTAAGTAATATAGAAAAAGTTTACACACACTTGTTAAAATTTGAGTTTTCAGTGATGTAGAAAAATTAGACAAAGAGAAATCATTAGAAGAACTTTTTAAACCTTAATGTGACCTATAAACTGTACAACTCAACAGAAAAACTTACTAAAATCTTTTATTGGGTAGTCAAAATAAGAAACTCAAATAATTTTGTTGTATAAGTGTGCACATCCTCTTATAACTGGGGATACAGCTGTGTTCAGAATTAAGCAATCACATTCAAAATCATGTTAAAGAGTCAGTACACACCTGCCATCAGGTGCCTCTGACTAACCCCAAAGAAACTTCAGCATTTATTAAAGGTGGAAAAAGTTAAGCAATTATATGTTTGTCTCATTTTTTTAAATCACAGAAACCTGACATTTTACCAGGGGTGCGTAGACTATTAGATCCACTGTAACTATGTATGTGTTCATGTGCAGGATCAAAACAATTTTGAGGGTTTAGTTTTTTTAATTATTTAGTTACCTAAATACATGTATTTAAATTAGCTACATTTTTAAATTTTTATGATGGAGTTAGTGGAGTTCTGCTTTAGATTTGGGCCAATTTCCATAAAATTGTTGCAAATTTCCATAAAATTGGGCCAATTTCCATAAAATTGTTTCAAAATTCTATAAAATTGGGCCAATTTCCATAAAATTGTTGCAAATTGCCATAAAATTGTTGCAAATTTCCATAAAATTGGGCCAATTTCCATAAAATTGGGCCAATTTCCTAAAAATTGTTGCAAATTTCCATAAAACTGGGCCAATTCTTCAAAATTTGTTTGGAATTCTTCAGAATTTTTTATACGTATTCTGAATTTCATTAAACTCAGCTTATTTTCTAACTAATTAAAATAGAATAGAATAGAAAAAGAATTAACTGAGAATGGAAGAAAACATAAAGACTATAACCGTTATTCTCTTTCTATTTGCTTTCTCTGCGGTTAGCCGCGTTTTACCGTGTTTGCGTCTAGAAGCGTCTGCAGAGCACAGAATGTCATTTTGCGACCCAACTTTGAGGACCCGAGATATGGGTCCACAAATGCGGGTCGCAAAATGTCAAGCACTTCTGCAGCAGAGAATGACATTTTCCGACCTGATTTTGGAGTCCCATATCTCAGGGTCACTTGGGGCTAGGAACCCCAAATTTGGATATGTTGTAGTGTTAGTTCCACTGTGTTACCAAATTTCAGGTTCCTAGCACCAAGTGGCCCCGAGATATGGGCCCCAAATTCGGATCACAAAATGTCATTCTCTGCTGCAGTTTACCATCATATTTCTGTGTTTTCTGGTCCAAAAAATAGGGTTCTTTCAAGGCCTCATGCACACGGACGTTTTTACAGCCACTTTTTTGTGTGTTTTTTGCAGCTTAAAAACGCCTGTCTATGTTAGTCTATGGCTTCATGCCCACCTAGGCGTTTTTGAGCTGCAAATGGCATAGGCATTTTTAATCTGTAAAAAAAACCCAGGACCAGCGGGTTCTGAGAGACGTTTTTCAGCTGTAAAAATGCTCTAACGCTAATAAACGCTACAAAATGCTAATAAACGCCAAAAAATGCTAATAAACGCAAAAACGCTAACAGACGCTAAAATGCTAAAAAAACGCTAAAAAAGCTATTGCAAAAACATTGAAAAATGTATATTAAAAAACACTGCAAAGCTACTGGCGTTTTCATAACGCTATTTTAATATCCCACACAGGATGTTAAAATAACGTTGTGAAAACGCCAGTAGCTTTGCAGTGTTTTTTTTAATAATTTTTTGCAGCTTTTTGCAACGTTTTAGCAATAGCGTTTTATAGCGTTTATTAGCGTTTTTAGCGTCTGTTAGTGTTTTTGTGTTTATTAGCGTTTTTTGGCGTTTATTAGCATTTTTAGCGCTTATGAGCGTTTTGTAGCGTTTTTCCACGTCAGCATTTTTTGGCATTTTTTTTTTTATATTTTTTTATTTTCCAATGGATAAAAAACGCTAAAAAAAGTTGGTGAGCAATGTTTTTGAGCGTTTCAGCGTTAGAGCGTTTTTACAGCTAAAAAACGTCTCTCAGAACCCACTGGTCCTGGGGTTTTTTTATAGCTTAAAAACGCCTATGCCATTTGCAGCTCAAAAATGCCTAGGTGGGCATAAAGCCATAGACTAACATAGACAGGCATTTTTAAGCTGCACAAAAACGCTCAAAAAAGCGGCTGTAAAAACATCCATGTGCATGAGGCCTTAGAAACGCAAAAGCGGCTAAATGCGGTACCAGTGTTTACAGTGTTTAGCCGCGTTTGGCGTCTGAAATGTTGAAAAATTTAGCGTATGAACCCATTTTTTGGCTTCTTGAAAAACGAGTTTAAACGCAACTGCCTCAAAACGCAAAAAAAGACTATGTACATGGACACATAGAATAACATTGAATTAGTTCAGGGGCAGTTGTAAAAACTGTCCAACTGCCTCTGAATGCACGTTTAACAGAGACTTGTGGGTATGAGGCCTAATGTTCATTTAATAACATTATTACACAAAAAATAGACAAATTAGGCTATTTGTTTTTAATAGTATCTTAATGTCAGATACACATTTTTCAATGCATAAAAAAAGTACAGCATAGCTGGAAAAATTGACCAAACATAAGCTTCACAAAAACACACATTCACAATGTTTAGAAGATCTGTTAAATTTGGTCTATCTAGGCTATTGCATCTAGCTGCCATGGCAGCTGACCTTCTGGAGACATGAAATATGAACAGAAATTTTCTCGTAAAGCAGCACCACTCCTGCTGCCCCGAGTGGATCTCATTTCAGCTCTTGTCATGGCCTGATTGGCAAGGGTGTCCTCAATTTGGAACCCGTCATGCTCTCGAATAAAATTATGGAGAGCACAAGTAGCTTTCACAGCCTCTATATCATGTTGCATCCTTAGATATATTGGTGTGTGCAACAAACACCATTTGTTGGCCAGTATGCCAAAAGCACATTCAACAACTCTCCTGGCCTGAGTGAGTCTGTAATTGAACACTCTTTTTTCTGGGCTCAAAGAGTGGGTCTGAGAAGGTGTTCCCCTAGCGCAAAAGCTTCATCAGCCACAAACACATATGGCATTGCAGGCACAATAGTTCCAGGGAGTGGTGTATTGGCTGGTAGTCCCAGCCTATTTTCTTGCAGAAGATGTCCTAAGGTTGAGCGGGTAAATATATTAGAGTCTGAGCTTCTGCCATAGGACCCTATATCGACATATATAAAACGGTAATTGACATCTGCCATTGCAAAAACACAAATGAAAAATATTTTTTATAGTTATAAAAGCTGCTGCCACTGCCTACTGGCTTCTGGATGCGTATATGTTTTCCGTCAATAGCACCCACGCAATTTGGGAAATTGCACTGCTGCCAGAAGATATCTGCTATCTTTGCCCATTCATCAGTTGTAGGTTTCGGGAAGCCACCTCTTTAAGAACGTCCCAAATGATGGAGCACGTGTCCCGGTTTAGGTAGCGAGCAGTTGATTTCCCAATCAAGAATTGAAAATGCAAACTAGAATGGAGTGTCCAGTTGCCAGGTATCTGAAATTAAAACAAAAATATGTTTTCATTGTTTTGCAGTAAAAGCTTTGCAAACCAGATGGCTTAGCGCCAAGGATAGCTTTAATAGTAATTTAAAAAAGAGTATGAGAAGTGGTTCAGCTGCAATGTCCTTCACACCATACTCGTATGCCAAAAACCTTGACTTTTTGAGACCCATTCTGGAGAAGCGAAGGTAATTTTAAAAAAAAGGGTGTTATGAATCTGTGTTTCTGTGCAATTATTACCCGCACAACCTAAAAACAATGGTCTGTTTTGTTGTGATTTTCAGCACAGACACCTGCTGGGACGATGAACCTGCAGAAGAAGATTCATCAGCGCAAACACAGGAGCCTACAAACCCAGGATCTCCAAATCAGCAAATGGCTGAGATAGCTGGAGAAGAGGAACAGGAGGAGTGGGGGCTGCTGCACCAGTGCGCACTAAGAGGGGGGGGTGCCACCAAATGGGCAAATGAGAAAGAGTCAGAGAAAATGTACACTTTATTAAAGGATCTGTCAGATAGTTTTACAAGGCAATTGTCTCTCTTCCAACAATTTGCCAATACCCTGGTGCCCTATTTTGACCAGGTGCCCGATGCCATGAAAATGGATATGCAAATTTCTGTCATGCAGACCATCGAATCATATATCCCCAGTCCCCAAAATATTTTCCAGACAGACAGAAATCTTCCAATGCAGCCAACGCAGACAACCAATTATGCTTCTTTCCAAAACCCCCCTTTATATTACCAGATGCCTATGCAACAAAGTTACAGACCAGGAAATCAATAGCCATCTAGACCAACACTTCGACAGCTTGATCACCACCAACCTCCTCTACCATCTGCACTTGGGCCACCAGGATCAGGTTTTGGAGCACCAGATGTGGGCAATAGGGGTCCACTTTACCATTTCACAAATGCCCCAAGTCTTGCTCAGGACCAGCACTATGGAGAAAGTGCTCCTTGTTTGTCCTCCCAGCAACCTGAATCATGCCAAGACCCATTTACTTATTATACTTTATAATTCTAAATGCTAGTTCTGTTTTTGTTATATTTATGAAAAAAACATATGGTGGAAACCTAACTGAACTCATTTGTATATTGAAATAGGGATGAGCCTAATACTTCGTTACCTATTTTGTTATCTGAACATTTTTGTTTTTGAAAGAATGAAGCAATTCTACACGTTATATGTTTGTGTCCAAAATCATAATTAAAATCATAATTACATTATTTTGCTGAAATATAAACTTTGTGTGCCTGTTCATTTGATTAACACTTTGTGGGTTAAAGTATAAAGCAAAAAGTTAAAAATTACCTCAATGTAATAATTAGCCTTTCAACTGGTGGAATGCAGTCCCTGAAGGATGTGTTCTGACGTTGCAGCTCGCTGCTGAGTAAACCAATCAAAGCATCAAAACTGTGTGGGCAAAAAAGGCCATTGAGAAAACCACAAGCACAATGTCACCTATACAAGCACCTACTTTGAGCCTATTTAGTCAGTAGATTTCACTTTAAAAATTTGTTTAGGGTTATGGTTAAAATTTGTGTTTGGGTTAAGACTAACCCTAACCCTACTTTAAATCCTAACCCTAACCCTACTTTAAATCCTAACCCTAACTATACTTTAAATCCTAACCCTACTTTAAATCCTAACCCTAACCCTACTTTAAATCCTAACCATAACCATATTTTAAATCCTAACCCTACTTTAAATCCTAACCCTAACCATACTTTAAATCCTAACCCTAACCCTACTTTAAATCTTAACCCTAACTATACTTTAAATCCTAACCCTACTTTAAATCCTAACCCTAACCATACTTTAAATCCTAACCCTACTTTAAATCCTAACCCTAACCCAACTTTTAAACATAACCTAACTCTAAACCAGAGTAGGGCTAGGTAATGGTACTAGATATGTGTAAATATCACGCTGTCATACAAATATAAGCAGCTAGCCCAAACAAGTGATCTAATCCTGTAAGTAAAATTGTGTAGAGGGAAGTGCAGTGCTAAAAAATGGAAAAAAAGGTAGTGGATGACATTAATTCATATCATACAATTAGTGCATAAATTCCATAGGTATAAAATGTCATGTGGTGAACAATCTAAATTGTATACATTGTGTCCATGGCACAAAAAATATTTTATGACACACTAGTAATTGGTGTTCTAAATAAAATAAGTCTGTGGAAAAGTCCTGAGAAGTATATAACACCAGGAAGTGTAAAGAGATAATATAGGGTTGATAGAAGATCCACCACTGCTCTTAAAGGGGGCTTACTGGAAAGATTGGACACAGATGGGTATACACCCACTGTGTCAATCAAGCTTGTAAAAGTGGGGATCCTCGATGATATCTGTTACTAAAGACATAAATCCAGGTAACCCGGGTACTTGTAAGGAATGTATATGGCAAAGAGGGCAAATCCAATCAGACATCCAAAGTATATGTGGAAGAAATGTGAGAGGCTTGAAAGGCAACGCTGTGACGTCACAACACCGGTTTCTTTACTCACACGCCGTTAGCCTACCATATCACGCCGTTAGCCCAGCATATCTCACCTGTTCAAATGTGGTTTGAACTTGCGCCTTGTGAGTGAGACTTGGAATGGAGGATGTTGCCATGACGCTGTACATCCATGCGTTCCAGTACACCAGTCACCCAAGCGAGGCTTGCAGCGCACGCAGCCGGCGCCATTTTCGCACACCCGGAAGCCGTTCTTACCTAACGGCGCTGTGGATTGGAGCCACGTTTTATCATGGGGGTCTCTTATTGTATATAAAAGGCAGTGTATACAGTGGTGTGGTACCCCAGATGATGTCCTGTAGGACGAAACGCGTCGGGACGGACTGCTGACACCACTGACACTGCCATACCATCTATGTACTAAGCGCTGTTTTTACTCTTCATAAATGTGAGTGTTTTTTATCTTCAATAAATATGCTTTAAGCTTTTTATGCAGTATTACACTATGTGCTCTCACATTTCTTCCACATATACTTTGGATGTCCGATTGGATTTGCCCTCTTTGCCATATACATTCCTTACAAGTACCCGGGTTACCTGGATTTACATCTTTAGTAACAGATATCATCGAGGATCCCCACTTTTACAAGCTTGATTGACACAGTGGGTTTATACCCATCTGTGTCCAATCTTTCCGGTAAGCCCCCTTTAAGAGCGGTGGTGGATCTTCTATCAACACTTACATAGTAGGTGAGGTTGAAAAAAGACACAAGTCCATCAAGTCCAACCTATGTGAACACTATATTATCTCTTTACACTTCCTGGTGTTATATACTTCTCAGGACTTTTTCACAGACTTATTTTATTTAGAACACCAATTACTAGTGTGTCATAAAATATTTTTTGTGCCATGGACACAATGTATACAATTTAGAATGTTCACCACATGACATTTTATACCTATGGAATTTATGCACTAATTGTATGATATGAATTAATGTCATCCACTACCTTTTTTTCATTTTTTAGCGCTGCACTTCCCTCTACACTAGGTAATGGTACTAAATCAATAACTCACCTTTTAATAGACATCCGTGTGTAATCCATAAACTTGTCTTCATGGGCTCGGAGGTCGTTGTAAATTATCCAGAATTGCCTCCTCTGCTCCCTATTGGCAATCACTGGATGCACCCAAAATCTACGTTTTCTCCTTTGTTCTTCTTCTTCAGCTTCCTCTTCAAGCAAAACTGCAGCAGTAGCTGTGGCTACTGCTAGAAAAAAGGACATTGAAGCCAGGATAATCTAAGCACCAAAATACAGCAAGACTAGGGAGGAAGCAGGAAGTACTAATGTCAGCTGACATTCTGTGATATAAGCAGTGATGTTTTCCAATTGGTTCTTTCTAAAACGCAAAATGAAAACTGCAAAACGCGGCAAAACGCGGCAAGCACCGCCAAAAACACTGCAGAAACGCTCAAAAGCAACATGCATATGTGTGAATCGAGCCTTACATTTAGTAGCTATAGCCTGAATCGAAAATCCCTTCCTCTGAAAACAACGTCAGAGAATGGGACCTTTGCTCTCTTTGTGGAAGCAGGAGTGTCTCTGCAGAAGTTCGGCACGCCCCCTACTGAGTCAGACCTAGAGCTTTCCAATCAGTAAAGCTCATGCTAGCCACTAATTGGAGAGTTCCAGCTCTCACTTATATGTAACCAAGTGTAGCGCTAAAAAATGAGAAAGAGAATATTGCTATACCACATATAATAGCAAAATGAATTGTGAAAAAATAGTGTTTTGTATACTTTGTGAACATTCATACATATAGAACACTTATGTTATAAAGCCTTAGGGTCACCAAAAGTGATAACAGGATGTAAAAATGGCAATAAAGTCCAAAACTGAATGTGCAGGTACGATGAACATAAATTTTGCAATGGTGATAAATTCCAAAACATATACTCGTGAGAGATTTCTGTATGTAATCCAACATGTGCTGACAAACACTTGTGCGAAACCGCCACCTAGGATGACTGGAGGCTTACCAGAAAGTTGGGACCCACCTAGCATACGCTATATGGGTCAAACAGGCTTGGATTGCTCACTGGCAATGAAGGTAGGGAACCAAGGGCTGGTGAATGGTGAAGTTGTAACGTTGCTGTCCCAAAGAGGTCTTCTTCATATGGAAGCTCGGACACCAATGGACATTACCCACATGTAATGAAGAAGGGGCTCATAGCGTAATTCCGTAAACCATAAAAAATGTATTAAAAGGAAAAACACTTACATTTCAGAATAAAAAGCGCTTGCAAGTAAAATGGCGGCAGTGGAGTCCCCCTCCATACACCCACTAAGAGGTCACAAGGGGCAGCAACAAGTGGAAGTAAGCTCTCACTTAGCAGGGGCACGTTGGACTTCTTCAGAGAGATGACCACTTCCTTACAGAGAACATGGGTCATACTTTGCAGCATGCTGTCAGTCTGGCGTTCTCTGTGTAGGACAGACTGGGGAGCAGCAACTTCTCTGTGTGGTGAGACATCTGTGTGACCAAAGACTCTGTTTCCTTCTGTGTAACAATCAGGTGTCTGGGCAGCAGTAGGATGTTCCAGGAGAAGTAGTCAGGTTCCTGTGTTTGCAGTTAGATGCCCAACGTGGCAAGGGTTTATTTTCTGTTTGTTTTATTATTGCTGTTTTGATAGCCTGCAATTTGTAAACACAAACTTTGTAAATAAACCACCTTTTTTTAAAGCACAATTGGAACCAATTAAATAATCAATTCCTCCCAGCGCACATGTATCAATATCTCCAAAGCTGCTACTATAACAAATAAAGCTTCTACACACATATGTTTGAACTTCCTGAAAGCAAATACAAACATCAGCAACGCTAACTGGTCAACATTCAGATCATCATACTGTATATAAAATTCCTTCTTTGACACTCTGTGAGTATAAAAGCTGAGAGCCTGTTCCCAATCTGGGTTGAATGGCAAGAGATTGTTGTAATAATGACAGTTCCCGTCACCACACCTTGTGACAGACACCCCAGATGGTTAACCACTAGGGATGAGCCGAACACCCCCCGATTCGGTTCGCACCAGAACCTGCGAACGGACCGAAAATTCGTACAAACTTTAGAACCCCATTGACGTCTATGGGACTCGAACGTTCAAAATCAAATGTGTTCATTTAAATGGCTAATTTGCATGGTATTGTCCTAAAAAGGGTTTGGGGACCCGGGTCCTGCCCCAGGGGACATGTATCAATGCAAAAAAAACTTTTAAAAACGGCAGTTTTTTTGGGAGCAGTGATTTTAATGATGCTTAAAGTAAAAAAAAAGTGAAATATTCCTTTAAATATCGTACCTGGGGGGTGTCTATAGTATGCCTGTAAAGTGGCGCATGTTTCCCGTGCTTAGAACAGTCCCTGCACAAAATGTCATTTTTAAAGGGAAAAAAAGTCATTTAAAACTGCTTGCGGCTTTATTGTAATGTCGGGTCCTGGCAATATGGATGAAAATCAGTGAGACAAACAGCATGGGTACCCCCCCGTCCATTACCAGGCCCTTTGGGTCTTGTATGGATATTAAGGGGAACCCCGCACCTAAATTAAAAAAAGAAAAGGCGTGGGGCCACCAGGCCCTATATACTCTGAACAGCAGTATACAGGCGGTGCAAACAAGACAGGGACTGTAGGTTTGTTGTTAAGTAGAATCTGTTTGTAATTTTTAACTGGTACATTTTTAACGTGTTTAGCTCCAGCCAAAAAATCTATTTTGAGCTTTTTGGAAAACATAGGGAAGGGTTATCACCCCTGTGACATTTGTTTTGCTGTCTGTGCTCCTCTTCAGAAGATTTCACCTCACTTTTTTTCCCAATGACAAATGTTTTTTGAAAATTTGGGGTTTTTTGTGAAACAAGGATTAGTGATAAAGCATCAGTGGAAAGGAGGATGGAGTACCAAATTGGGGCGATCGGTGCTGTTCTACTGAGTCCAATCTGATGTGCAAAAACTTGTATAGTGTAAAGAGTAAATAAATAAATAAAATGTTGTATATATAGGAATGGTAGAATTTCAAACGTGTGGGAAAAGCATTAATTGTGTATATGTAAAAAAATGCCCACGGCTATATAAAGTGCAATGTGTGTTATCACATATATTCCAGCTCTAAAATAGAAGTGATCCAGACAGAGCAAGGTGAATAAATGAATATGAAAAAAATAGTGATAAAAATACCAAAATTCTTAAAAAAAAAAAGTGGAAAGGAGAAACGTTTTTCCCATATTAACTCTTACAGGAGAGAATTTCCCTTCCTATGGGTAGATTTCATCTCACTTCCTGTTGTCTCCTTCCATTTGCAAGTAGGGGTCGTTTGTAAGTTGGATGTTTGAAAGTAGGGGCCTGCCCTATATACTCAGCAGAAATTTGGGCCTTAGTTGTTGTTGTGGCCACAACACTGTAAGCCCTCACAGGGCCCTGCTGTGAAATATTAGATCAAGAATTGTAATTACATGCCCCTGTTGAACAGGGGCAGAAAAATTGGGCCTTAGGCACTGGTCCCGGTGCCACAACACTGCAACCCCTCACAGATACTCTAGTTGGAATGCAGGAACGAGCCCTGCTGGAAAGTATTGCATCAAAAATTGTAATTACACGCCCCTGTTAAACAGGGGCTGAAAAATTAGGCTTAGGCACTAGTGCTGGTGCCACAACACTGCAACCCCTCACAGATACTCTAGTTGGAACGCAGGAACGAGCCCTGCTGCAAAGTATTGCATCAAAAATTGTAATTACACGCCCCTGTGAAACAGGGGCTGAAAAATTGGGCCTTAGGCACTGGTGGTGGCACCCAGAACCAAAAATGTTATTACAAGCTATCAGCGTGATCGTTGAGGAGGAAGAGGATAATTACTCAGGATAGTCACTCAGCATTAGGGATGAACTTCGTGTTCGAGTCGAACCCATGTTCGACTCGAACATCGTCCGTTCGCCCGTTCGCCGAATTGCGAATGATATGGGCCGTTCGCGCCAAATTCGTGTGGCGCGTCACGGCCCATAATTCACTGCGGCATCGCAGTGCATTGCTGGCTGATGATTGGCCAAGCATGCACTATGACCCGCATGCTTGGCCAATCACAGCGCCGTCTGAACAGAGAGCCGTAATTGGCCAAAGCCAAGGAGGCTTTGGCCAATTATGGCTCAGGGGATTTAGTACACGCCCCACACTATATGGGGCCGCCTGCACGGCTGCCCTGTTTAGTGTGTGTTCCGGCGTTGAAAGAGATAGACAGAGAGACAGTGTCATTTGATTTGAGTTAGATAGATTAGGCAGAACAGTCAGTCAGTTAGCTGCACTTACAGTGTATTACATAGTTACATAGTTACATAGTTAGTCAGGTTGAAAAAAGACACAAGTCCATCCAGTCCAACCATAAAAAAAAAAAAAAAAAAACGTACAATCCAATATACCCAATACTATACCCACAGTTGATCCAGAGGAAGGCAAAAAACCCCAGCAGAGCATGCTCCAATTTGCTACAGCAGGGGAAAAAATTCCTTCCTGATCCCAGAGAGGCAATCGGATTTTCCCTGGATCAACTTTACCTATAAATGTCAGTACCCAGTTATATTATGTACATTTAGGAAAGTATCCAGGCCTTTCTTAAAGCAATCTACTGAGCTGGCCAGAACCACCTCTGGAGGGAGTCTATTCCACATTTTCACAGCTCTTACTGTGAAGAAACCTTTCCGTATTTGGAGATGAAATCTCTTTTCCTCCAGTCGTAAAGAGTGCCCCCTTGTCCTCTGTGTTAAAGTGAATAACTCAACACCAAGTTCACTATATGGACCCCTTATATATTTAAACATGTTGATCATATCCCCCCTTATTGTGTGTATATATATGCATCCCAGGTGTTGCATATATATATATATATATATATATATATATATATATATATATATATATATACACTGTATTCAGTTTAGCTGGATCCGTTCCTGTTATCTTCCTACTGACAGGCAGGCTTGTCTTGTTACAGTATTTACAGCTACCTGAAGAAAATTGCTGGTGTTCTTTTGATCCTATTAGTACCACAGTCAGGCAACTAGACTATTTACAGTTGGTGCAGTGCGTCCTGCTCACAGTGTTCAGCTAGATCCGTTCCTGTTATCTTCTTACTGACAGGCAGGCTTGTCTTGTTACAGTATATACAGCTACCTGAAGAAAATTACTGGTGTTCTTTTGATCCTATTAGTACCACAGTCAGGCAGCTAGACTATTTACAGTTAGTGCAGTGCGTCCTGCTCACAGTGTTCAGCTAAAACTACAAGTTAGTGGGGTGCGTCCTGCTCACAGTGTTCAGCTAAACCTACAAATTAGTGGGGTGCGTCCTGCTCACAGTGTTCAGCTAAACCTACAAGTTAGTGCTGTGCGTCCTGCTCACAGTGTTCAGCTAAAACTACAAGTTAGTGGGGTGCGTCCACCTCACAGTGTTCAGCTAAAACTACAAGTTAGTGCTGTGCGTCCTGCTCACAGTGTACAGCTAAACCTACAAGTTAGTGTAATGAGACCTCTGCACAGTGTTCATCTAAAGCTACAAGTTAGTGCAGTGCGTCCTGCTCACAGTGTTCAGCTAGATCCGTTCCTGTTATCTTCTTACTGACAGGCAGGCTTGTCTTGTTACAGTATATACAGCTACCTGAAGAAAATTACTGGTGTTCTTTTGATCCTATTAGTACCACAGTCAGGCAGCTAGACTATTTACAGTTAGTGCAGTGCGTCCTGCTCACAGTGTTCAGCTAGATCTATTCCTGTTATCTTCATACTGACAGGCAGGCTTGTCTTGTTACAATATATACAGCTACCTGAAGAAAATTGCTGGTCTTTTTTTGATCCTATTAGTACCACAGTCAGGCAGCTAGACTATTTACAGTTAGTGCAGTGCGTCCTGCTCACAGTATTCAGCTAAAACTACAAGTTAGTGGGGTGCGTCCTGCTCACAGTGTTCAGCTAAACCTACAAGTTAGTGGGGTGCGTCCTGCTCACAGTGTTCAGCTAAACCTACAAGTTAGTGCGGTGCATCCTGCTCTCAGTGTTCAGCTAAAACTACAAGTTAGTGCGGTGCATCCTGCTCACAGTGTTCAGCTAAACCTACAAGTTAGTGGGGTGCATCCTGCTCACTGTGTTCAGCTAAAGCTACAAGTTAGTGCAGTGCGTCCTGCTCACAGTGTTCAGCTAGATCCGTTCCTGTTATCTTCTTACTGACAGGCAGGCTTGTCTTGTTACAGTATTTACAGCTACCTGAAGAAAATTGCTGGTGTTCTTTTGATCCTATTAGTACCACAGTCAGGCAGCTAGACTATTTACAGTTAGTGTAGTGCGTCCTGCTCACAGTGTTCAGCTAAAACTACAAGTTAGTGGGGTGCGTCCTGCTCCCAGTGTTCAGCTAAACCTACAAGTTAGTGCGGTGCATCCTGCTCACAGTGTTCAGCTAAAACTACAAGTTAGTGCGGTGCATCCTGCTCACAGTGTTCAGCTAAACCTACAAGTTGGTGTAGTGAGACCTCTGCACAGTGTTCATCTAAAGCTACAAGTTAGTGCAGTGGGTCCTGCTCACAGTGTTCAGCTAAAACTACAAGTAAGTGTGGTGCGTCCACCTCACAGTGTTCAGCTAAACCTACAAGTTATTTTTTTGCGAGCTCTGCACAGTGTTCACCTAAAGCTACCTGTAGAAGGTATATATCCCAGCTTAGTGCAGCTACAGGCCATTAGTATGTCTGGAAGGCAAAGAAGGAGAGGCAGACAGTCACAAGCCAATAAGAGAGGGCAAGCAGGCTCTGTGTCTTGTGCTGGTCGTGGAGACGGTGCATCCTCATCAGCACGTGGCTGTGGGACACGCTTGGCCTTTTTTTCGGCAGCTGGCCGTGTTGAGCCGCAACATGCGGAAGACTTGGTCGAGTGGATGACCAAGCCGTCCTCATCCTCCTCATCCTCTCTCACCCATGCCCAGGGTACTTTGTCTGGCAAAGCAGCGGCCTCTTCCCTCGGCTCAATGCCATCAGTGACTCCTTCCCTAGCCCCACCATGTCCTCCTGAGGAGTCCCTCGAACTGTTTGACCACAGTGTTGGGTTCATGCTCCAGGAGGATGCCCAGCGTTTGGAAGGCTCTGATGATGATACTGAGCTCGATGAAGGCAGTAACATGAGCACGGACAGAGGGGGTGCCCAAGAAGGACAGCAATCTGGCAGTCATGCTCCCCCTGCTGCAGCATACTGCCAGGTTTGCTCCAGTGATGAGGAGGGAGGGGATGATGAGGTCACTGACTCAACGTGGGTGCCTGATAGGAGAGAGGAAGAGGAGGAGGAGCAGGAGGTGGCACATCACCAACGAGGCAGGATGCCCTCCAGGGGCCAGCCTAAGGGCAGCACATTGACTGCATCACACCCCAAAACTCCACATGTGCAGGGCGCTGCAGTCTCTGCGCGTTATTCAAAAAGTTCTTTGGTGTGGGCCTTTTTTGAGACGAGTGCATCAGATCGCACTGCTGCTATTTGCAACATATGTCTCAAGCGTATCTCGCGTGGCCACAACATCTCCCGCTTGGGTACCACATGCTTGACCAGACATATGTTGACCTGCCATGCAGTTCGTTGGCAAGCGTATCTAAAAGACCCACACTAAAGAACAAAGAGGACCTCTCCTTGCTCCTCATCAGCTGAGATCTCCAACCCCACTATACCTTCAGTCCTCTCTGAGACCTGCACTGAGAGGAATGAAGGTGTAGAATTAGGTGTGTCACAGCCAAGTACTTGTGGGCAATCTGCTTTTGGTACACCAACGTCAGATTGTACCAGGCAAATTTCCCTGCCCCAGCTGCTGCACCGCCGAAAGAAGTTTGCTCCCAGCCATCCACATGCGCAGCGGTTGAATGCTAGCTTGGCAAAATTGCTAGCACTTCAACTGCTGCCTTTTCAGTTGGTAGACTCTGCCCCCTTCCGTGAGTTTGTGGAATGTGCGGTTCCTCAGTGGCAGGTACCCAAACGCCACTTTTTCTCACGGAAGGCGATTCCGGCTCTCTACCGTCATGTGGAAGGCAATGTCCATGCCTCGCTGGACAGGGCGGTCAGCGGTAAGGTGCATATTACCGCTGACTCATGGTCCAGTAGGCATGGACAGGGACGTTACCTAAGTTTCACGGCGCATTGGGTGACTCTACTGGCAGCTGGGAAGGATGCAGGACAAGGTGCAGTAGTGTTGGAGGTTTTTCCGCCACCAAGCCTCCAAAATGCTAATGATTGTGACACACCTCTCTCCTCCACCCCCTCCTCTTCTTCTTCCTCCATGGCCTCTTCCTGTGCTTTGTCCTCGGAACCAGCAGTGCTCCGTAGCCGTTCAAGGGGCTACGCAAGTACGCAGGCCAAAAGATGCCATGCGGTGCTTGAGCTGGTGTGCTTGGGGGACAGGAGTCACACTGGGGCAGAGGTTCTGTCAGCTCTGCAGGGGCAGGTTCAGAGGTGGTTGACGCCACACCAACTTAAGGCAGGAATGGTGGTTTGCGACAATGGCACCAACGTCCTCTCTGCCCTCCGACAGGGACAAATGACCCATGTGCCCTGTTTGGCTCACGCCCTTAACTTGGTGGTGCAGCGGTTCTTGGGCAGGTACCCGGGCTTACAGGATTTCCTGAGGCAGGCCAGGAAAGTCTGTGTGCATTTCTGCCGGTCATATAATGCCAGTGCTCGTCTGACGGACCTCCAAAAGGAGTTTAACCTGCCCAAGAACCGCCTAATCTGTGACATGCCCACCAGGTGGAACTCAACGTTGGCCATGCTGCAGCGGCTGCATACGCAGCAGAGGGCCATCAATGAGTACCTGTGCGACTATGGCACCAGGACAGGGTCAGGGGAGCTTGGTTTTTTTTCCCCACGCCAGTGGGCCATGATCAGGGATGCATGCACTGTCCTGTCACCATTTGAGGAGGCCACGAGGATGGTGAGCAGTGACAGTGCATGCATCAGTGACACTGTCCCCCTTGTCCACCTGTTAGAGCACACACTGCGTGGAATAATGGACAGGGCACTTGAGGCAGAACAGAGGCAGGAAGAGGAGGACTTCCTTAGCTCTCAAGGCCCCCTTTATCCAGACAGTGTTCCTGCGTGCCCGCCGATCACACAGGAAGAGGAGGAGGAGGAGGAGGAGGAGGAGGAGGAGGAGGAGGAAGATTGTGTCAGTATGGAGGTGGAGCCTGGAACTCAGCATCAGCAGCAGTCTTTAAGGGATCAGTCCCAAGAAACACATGGACTTGTACGTGGCTGGGAGGAGGTGGCTGCGGAACATGTCATCCTTAGTGACCCAGAGGACTCCGGACCGAATGCCTCAGCAAACCTACGCTGCATGGCCTCCCTGATCCTGCAAAGCCTGCGTAAGGATCCTTGTATTTGTGGTATCAAGGAGAAGGACCAATACTGGCTGGCAACCCTCCTTGATCCACGTTACAAGGGTAAGGTTGTGGACATTATCTGGCCATCGCAGAGGGAGCAGAGGGTGAAACATCTTCGGGAGGCCTTGCAGAAAGGTCTGTGCAACACATTCCCAGAGACTGGGAGGTTACAAACTCCTGTTTCTGGACAACGTGTTGCTGAGGCTTCGGTCAGTCAAAGAAGGAGCGGTGGAGAAGGTGGCCGTCTGACCGATGCGTTCAGACAATTTTTTGGTCCGCAGCCCCAAGGTATTATCGGTTCCAGCAACCATCGCCAGCGTCTGTTTTACATGGTGCAGGAATACCTAGGGGCAAGATCTGACTTGGACACCTTTCCCACCGAAAATCCTCTGGGTTACTGGGTCTTGAGGATGGATCACTGGCCAGAGCTTGCACAGTATGCAATTGAGCTACTGGCCTGTCCTGCATCCAGCGTTCTTTCAGAACGCACATTCAGTGCTGCTGGAGGCTTTGTAACCGATCACAGGGTGCGTCTGTCCACCGACTCAGTCGATCGACTGACCTTCATAAAAATGAATCAGTCTTGGATCACCACCTGCTACCAAGCACCTGATGCTGATGTAACCGAATAATTTTTTTTGAAATCTCAGATCCCTTTAAAGACTGCCTATACTGATGCTGAGTTACTATCCCTGAGAAATTATCCTCTTCCTCCTCAATCATCACGCTGATAGCTTGTAAGAACATTTTTGGTTCTGGGCGCCACCACCAGTGCCTAAAGCACAATTTTTAAGCCCCTGTTTAACAGGGGCGTGTAATTACAATTTTTGATGCAATACTTAGCAGCAGGGCTCGTTTCTGTGTTACAACTAGAGTATCTGTGAGGGGTTGCAGTGTTGTGGCACCAGCACCAGTGCCTAAGGCCCAATTTTTCAGCCCTTGTTTAACAGGGGCGTGTAATTACAATTTTTGATGCAATACTTTGCAGCAGGGCTCATTTCAGCATTCCAACTAGAGTATCTGTGAGGGGTTGCAGTGTTGTGGTACCAGCACCAGTGCCTAAGGCCTAATTTTTCAGCCCCTGTTCAACAGGGGCATGTAATTACAATTCTTGATCTAATATTTCACAGCAGGGCCCATTTCTGCACCCACCAAGAGCGCGTGAGGACTTACAGTGTTGTGGCACCAGCACCACCACCATCACCACCAAAGGCCCAATTTTTCTGCCCCTGTTCAACAGGGGCATGTAATTACAATTCTTGATCTAATATTTTATAACAGGGCCCTGTGAGGGCTTACAGTGTTGTGGCCACAACAACACCTAAGGCCCAAATTTCTGCTGAGTTTATAGGGCAGGCCCCTACTTTCAAACATCTAACTTACAAACGACTCCTACTTGCAAACGGAAGAAGACAACAGGAAGTGAGATGAAATCTACCCCTAGGAAGGGAAATTCTCTCCTGTAAGATTTAATATGGGAAAAACATTTCTCCTTTCCACTGATGCTTTCCAATCCTTGTTCCACAAAAAACCCCAAATTTTCAAAAAACATTTGTCATTGGGACAAAAAGTGAGGTGAAATCTTCTGAAGAGGAGGAAAGACAGCAAAACAAATGTCACAGGGGTGATAACCCTTCCCTATGTTTTCTAAAAAGCTTAAAAAAGATTTTTTGGCTGGAGCTAAACACGTTAAAAATGTACCCGTTCAAAATTACAAACAGATTCTACTTAACAACAAACCTACAGTCCCTGTCTTGTTTGCACCGCCTGTATACTGCTGTTCAGAGTATATAGGGCCTGGTGGCCCCACACCTTTCCTTATTTTAATTTGGTGCAGGGACTGTTCTAAACACGGGAAACACGTGCCACTTTACAGGCATACTATAGACACCCCCCAGGTACGATATTTAAAGGAATATTTCACTTTTTTTTTTTTTTTACTTTAAGCATCATTAAAATCACTGCTCCAGAAAAAACTGACTTTTTTAAAAGTTTTTTTTCATAGATACATGTCCCCTGGGGTAGGACCCGGGTCCCCAAACCCTTTTTAGGACAATACCATGCAAATTAGCCTTTAAAATGAGCACTTTTGATTTCGAACGTTCGAGTCCCATAGACGTCAATGGGGTTCTAACGTTCGTGCAAATTTTCGGTCCGTTCGCAGGTTCTGGTGCGAACCGAACCGGGGGGTGTTCGGCTCATCCCTACTCAGCATCAGCATAGGCAGTCTTTGAAGGGATCTGAGATTTAAAAAAAAAATTATTCGGTTACATCAGCATCAGGTGCTTGGTAGCTGGTGGTGATCCAAGACTGATTCATTTTTATGAAGGTCAGACGATCGACTGAGTCGGTGGACAATCGCACCCAGCAGCACTGTAAGTGCGTTCTGAAAGAACTCTGGATGTAGGACAGGCCATTAGCTCAATTGCATACTCTGCAAGCTCTGGTCAGTGATCCATCCTCAAGACCCAGTAACCCAGAGGATTTTCAGTGGGAAAGGTGTCTAAGTCAGATCTTGCCTCTAGATATTCCTGCACCATGTAAAACAGACGCTGGCGATGGTTGCTGGAACCGATCATACCTTGGGGCTGCAGACCAGAAAATTGTCTGAACGCATCGGTCAGACGGCCACCTTCTCCACCGCTCCTTCTTTGACTGACCGAAGCCTCAGCAACACGTTGTCCAGAAACAGGAGTTTGTAACCTCCCAGTCTCTGGGAATGCGTTGCACAGACCTTTCTGCAAGGCCTCCCGAAGATGTTTCATCCTCTGCTCCCTCTGCGATGGCAAGATAAGGTCTGCAACCTTACCCTTGTAACGTGGATCAAGGAGGGTTGCCAGCCAGTATTGGTCCTTCTCCTTGATACTACGAATATGAGGATCCTTACGCAGGCTTTGCAGGATCATGGAGGTCATGCAGCGTAGGTTTGCTGAGGCATTCGGTCCGGAGTCCTCTGGGTCACTAAGGGCGACATGGTCCACAGTCACCTCCTCCCAGCCACGTACAAGTCCATGTGTTTCTTGGGACTGATCCCTTAAAGACTGCTGCTGATGCTGAGTGCCAGGCTCCACCTCCATACTGACACAATCCTCCTCCTCCTCGTCCTCTTCCTGTGTGATCGGTGGGCACGCAGGAACACTGTCTGGATAAAAAGGACCTTGAGAGCTAAGGAAGTCCTCCTCTTCCTGCCTCTGTTCTGCCTCAAGTGCCCTGTCCATTATTCCACTCAGCGTGTGCTCCAACAGGTGGACAAGGGGGACAGTGTCACTGATGCATGCACTGTCACTGCTCACCATCATCGTGGCCTCCTCAAATGGTGACAGGACAGTGCATGCATCCTTGATCATGGCCTACTGGCGTGGGGAAAAAAAACAAGCTCCCCTGACCCTGTCCTGGTGCCATAGTCTTACAGGTACTCATTGATGGCCCTCTGCTGCGTGTGCAGCCGCTGCAGCATGGCCAACATTGAGTTCTACCTGGTGGGCATGTCACAGATTAGGCGGTTCTTGGGCAGGTTAAACTCCTTTTGGAGGTCTGTAATCCGAGCACTGGCATTATATGACCGGCGGAAATGCACACAGACTTTCCTGGCCTGCCTCAGGACATCCTGTAAGCGCGGGTACCTGCCCAAGAACTGCTGCACCACCAAGTTAAGGACATGAGCCAAACAGGGCACATGGATCATTTGTCCCTGTCGGAGGGCAGAGAGGAGGTTGGTGCCATTGTCGCAAACCACCATTCCTGCCTTAAGTTGGCGTGGCGTCAACCACCTCTGAACCTGTCCCTGCAGAGCTGACAGAACCGCTGCTCCAGTGTGGCTCCTGTCCCCCAAGCACACCAGCTCAAGCACCGCATGGCATCTTTTGGCCTGCATATTGCGTAGCCCCTTGAACGGCTACGGAGCACTGCTGGTTCCAAGGACAAAGCACAGGAAGAGGCCATGGAGGAGGAAGAAGAGGAGGGGGTGGAGGAGAGAGGTATGTCACAATCATTAGTAGTGGCATTTGGAGGCGTGGTGGCGGAACAACCTCCAACACTACTGCACCTTGTCCTGCATCCTTCCCAGCTGCCAGCAGAGTCACCCAATGCGCTGTGAAACTTAGGTAACGTCCCTGTCCATGCCTGCTTAACCATGAGTCAGCGGTAATATGCACCTTACCGCTGACCGCCCTGTCCAGCGAGGCATGGACATTGCCTTCCACATGCCGGTAGAGAGCTGGAATCGCCTTCCGTGAGAAAAAGTGGCATTTGGGTACCTGCCACTGAGGAACCGCACATTCCACAAACTCACGGAAGGGGGCAGAGTCTACCAACTGAAAAGGCAGCAGTTGAAGTGCTAGCAGTTTTGTCAAGCTAGCATTCAACCGCTGGGCATGTGGATGGCTGGGAGTGAACTTCTTTTGGCGGTGCAGCAGCTGGGGCAGGGAAATTTGCCTGGTACAATCTGATGTTGTGTACCGAAAGCAGATTGCCCACAAGTACTTGGCTGTGACACACCTAATTCTACACCTTCATTCTTCTCAGTGCAGGTCTCACAGAGAACTGAAGGTATAGTGGGGTTGGAGATCTCAGCTGATGAGGAGCAAGGAGAGGTCCTCTTTGTTCTTTGGTGTGGGTCTTTTAGATACGCTTGCCAATGAACTGCATGGCAGGTCAACATATGTCTGGTCAAGCATGTGGTGCCCAAGCGGGAGATGTTTTGGCCACGCGAGATACGCTTGAGACATATGTTGAAAATAGCAGCGGTGCGATCTGATGCACTCGTCTCAAAAAAGGCCCACACCAAATAACTTTTGGAATAACGCACAGAGACAGCAGCGCCCTGCACATGTGGAGCTTTGGGGTGTGATGCAGTCAGTGTGCTGCCCTTAGGCTGGCCCCTGGAGGGCATCCTGCCTCATTGGTGATGTGCCTCCTCCTCCTCTCTCCTATCAGGCACCCATGTTGAGTCAGTGACCTCATCATCTCCTCCCTCCTCATCTCTGGAGCACACCTGGTAGTATGCTGCAGCAGGTGGAGCATGACTGCCAGATTGTTGTCCTTCTTGGGCACCCCCTCTGTCCGTGCTCACGTTACTGCCTTCATCTAGCTCAGTATTATCATCAGAGTCTTCTAAACGCTGGGCATCCTCCTGGAGCATGTACCCAACACTGTGGTCAAACAGTTCGAGGGACTCCTCAGGAGAACATGGTGGGGCTAGGGAAGGAGTCACTGATGCCATTGAGCCGAGGGAAGAGGCCACGTGGCAGCTGCTTTGCCAGACAAAGTACCCTGAGCATGGGTGAGAGAGGATAAGGAGGATGAGGACGGCTTGGTCATCCACTCGACCAAGTCTTACACATGTTGCGGCTCAACACGGCCAGCTGCCAAAAAAAAGGCCAAGCGTGTCCCACGGCCACGTGCTGATGAGGATGCACCATCTCCACGACCAGCACTGTTGCCTCTAGACACAGAGCCTGCTTGCCCTCTTTTATTGGCTTGTGACTGTCTGCCTCTCCTTGTTGGCCTTCCAGACATACTAATGGCCTGTAGCTGCACTAAGCTGGGAGATATATATATATATATATATATATATATATATATATATATATATATATATACTGATACTGCAGCTAGCAAAATTAACTGCCTGCCTATAGTATGAGAACACCACCAACCTTCGACAGGTAGCTTTAGGTGAACACTGTGTAGAGCTCGCAAAAAACAAACTTGTAGTTTTAGCTGAACACTGTGAAGAGGACGCACTACACTAACTTGTAGCTTTAGGTGAACACTGTGTAGAGCTCACAAAAAACTAACTTGTAGCTTATTTAGCTGCCTGCGGTAGTGATAGGATCAGGAAAACACCACCAACCTTCGACAGGTAGCTTTAGGTGAACACTGTGCAGAGCTCGCATAAAACTAACTTGTAGTTTTAGCTTAACACTGTGAGGAGGACGCACTACACTAACTTGTAGCTTTAGCTGAACACTGTGCAGAGGTCGCACTACACTAACTTGTAGTTTTAGCTGAACACTGTACAGAGGTCGCACTACACTAACTTGTAGTTTTAGCTGAACACTGTTCAGAGGACGCACTACACTAACTTGTAGCTTTATCTGAACACTGTGCAGAGGTCGCACTGCACTAACTTGTAGTTTTAGCTGAACACTGTGAGGAGGAAACACTACAGCAATTTGTAGCTTTAGCTGAACACTGTGAGGAGGACGCACTACCCTAACTTGTAGCTTTAGCTGAACACTGTGCAGAGGTCACACTAAACTAACTTGTAGCTTTAGCTAAACACTGTGAGGAGGAAGCACCACACTAACTTGTAGTTTTAGCTGAACACTGTTCATAGGATGCACTACACTAACTTGTAGTTTTAGCTGAACACTGTGAGGAGGACGCACTACACTAACTTGTAGCTTTAGCTGAACACTGTGCAGAGGTCGCACTGCACTAACTTGTAGTTTTAGCTGAAGACTGTGAGGAGGACGCACTACACTCACTTGTAGCTTTAGCTGAACACTGTGCAGAGGTCGCACTACACTAACTTGTAGTTTTAGCTGAACACTGTGAGGAGGACGCACTACAATAACTTGTAGCTTATTTAGCTGCCTGCGGTAGTGATAGGATCAGGAAAACACCACCAACCTTCGACAGGTAGCTTTAGGTGAACACTGTGCAGAGCTCGCAAAAAACTAACTTGTAGCTTATTTAGCTGCCTGCGGTAGTGATAGGATCAGGAAAACACCACTAACCTTCGAAGGTAGCTTTAGGTGAACACTGTGCAGAGCTCGCAAAAAACTAACTTGAAGTTTTAGCTGAACACTGTGAGGAGGACGCACTACACTAACTTGTAGCTTTAGCTGAACACTGTGCAGAGGTCGCACTACACTAACTTGTAGTTTTAGCTGAACACTGTGAGGAGGACGCACTACACTAACTTGTAGTTTTAGCTGAACACTGTGCAGATGTCGCACTACACTAACTTGTAGCTTTAGCTGAACACTGTTCAGAGGTCGCACTACACTAACTTGTAGTTTTAGCTGAACACTGTGAGGAGGACGCACTACACCAACTTGTAGCTTTAGCTGAACACTGTGAGGAGGACACACTACCCTAACTTGTAGCTTTAGCTGAACACTGTGCAGAGGTCACACTACACTAACTCTAAATAGTCTAGCTGCCTGACTTTGTTACTAATAGGATCAAAAGAACACCAGCAATTTTCTTCAGGTAGCTGTAAATACTGTAACAAGACAAGCCTGCCTGTCAGTAGGAAGATAACAGGAACGGATCTAGCTAAACTGAATACAGTGTATATATATATATATATATATATATATATATATATATATATATATATATACACACACAACACCTGGGATGCATATATATACACAATACAGTGTAAGTGCAGCTAACTCACTGACTGTCCTGCCTAATCTAGCTAATTCAAATGAAATGACACTGTCTCTCTGTCTATCTAAGCACACTGGAACACACTACACAGGGCCACCGTGCAGGCTGCCTTATATAGTGTGGGGCATGTTCTAAACCCCCTGAGCCATAATTGGCCAAAGCCACCCTGGCTTTGGCCAATTACAGCTCTCTCTACTGACGACGCTGTGATTGGCCAAGCATGCGGGTCATAGTGCATGCTTGGCCAATCATCAGCCAGCAATGCACTGCGATGCCGCAGTGAATTATGGGCCGTGATGCGCCACACGAATTTGGCGCGAACGGCCCATAACGTTCGCAATTCGGCGAACGATCGAACAGCCGATGTTCGAGTCGAACATGGGTTCGACTTGAACGCGAAGCTCATCCCTATTAACTACTAACCAGATCACAGCAAAAGCCAAGCCTTATACAATAATATCTCTTTGTCTTATGGTTTGTTGAATGTCAAACTCTTCATTTATATCAACTCGCCACCATGGAAGAGACACTCACATAGTGTGAAAATTATGGATCCAATAATTTAATCCACCCCCTTAATACATTGAACTTACAAAGATAAAAGCATAAAAAAGCCTGTAATACCCTCTTATAACATCAGACTGCGAGCGCAACTCTCACCACCCTTTCGTTGAAACAAACCAGGCAGTTCCCGGGTTAAGAGGCACAATCACTTCTGTACAGATCGAATGCGTGGTCGCGCCCTAATGCATTTCGTAGGAGACTTCAATCAGAGGATGTAGCCACACTACTCGACTGCTCATTCATATAGGCCAGCACACACCAAGAATCTTAACCCTGGGTGATTAGATTGGTCTGGCAGTGTATGAACCCTTTATAGTTCTACATTCTCAAATTAAAGAGCAATCTTCCATTGTGATGACATAAATGTTTAAAACGGAATTATTTCTAGACAATTATAACATCTCTAAACATCTATATATAAAATGACAGTCAACATCATAGTCCCATTCTATATATTCAAAATTAAATAGACTAATCCTAAAAACCATTCTAAATCATAAAATATTAAAACCAATTAAAAAGAAATATGTATATTTAAGCACATTAGCAATCACTAATAAAGCAGTTGAGATCTAGCTCTACATTTATCCCATTCGGGCTTAAAGTATTAGTTACAAAAATCCACTTTGTTTCACATTTGGACATATCCCTTATTCTATTAGAGCCCCACCATGACGGATAGGTCCTATCTACCCCCCACACCCCCCCCCCCAAAAAAAAACTTCAAAGCTCATGGATCTCTGTTATGTTTGCATTTGAAACCACAGTTTTGCTTCACCAAGATCACCAAGATCATGCTGTCTTGCTGTGCCTTTTTCACCATGCTGCGACTCATCCAGGGAGTCATGCACAACCCTCTACTGAGCTAATCCCTCACAATTATATACTTTCTGAAAGCAAAGACCCTGAAAAATGAAATAGTAATAGTATTTTGTTGTTATGTCACACAATATTAGTGCAAAGGTTTATTAAACCTATATTTTCAGTAAAAAAAATACACTGAAGTTAGTTTGGTGCACAAAATTTAACATAGGCGACACTTTAAAAGCACTTACAGGTCAGTTTGGAATTAACCATAAATGATGGACCTACATTTTTGCTCTCACTCCAGTGTGTTTGGCAATACCTAATATGCATAGCTTTATCAACATTTTCATTTGTAAGAACTCCTGATGGGGGGGGGGGGGTATATGTTCATATGTGCATGTACATGGTGACAGGGGGGATTACATTTCTGGGTTATTTTTGAAGGTGTGACCAGAGCCAAGAAAAGTGACACCTGAAACAGATCTTTGCTGGTCTCCCGCGCTTCTATCCAGCAACACCCACCATGCCAGTCCTGAGCCTGCAGGTGGGACAGCGAAGCCCTGGAAACTGCCTATTCCACCTGTCCATGGAAGCAATCAGGTGCATGTACAGCCACTGAATCACTTCAGTCTAAAATCCGACAGTAGGCTTGTGTAATTCATAACAGCTTTAGCAGCCAAGAGGTGTGTATAAAACCCCCCACAGACTTGTCCCTGAAAAGGGTTAACTACAAAAGCAGTATCCCAGTCTGATGCATTTAAACTTAAAAAAGAGGCTTTTTCTAGGTACTATTGGCTGTGACACCTGATTTTTTTTATCCAGTGGTAATACACTTTAATTGACCAAAATAATTTGCAATCACAGCAGATCTAAAAGCTATATGAAAGTTTACTCTTAAATAAAATAAACCTAAAGCCCTCAACGCTGTACAAATTTGTCAGAAGCTACACAGTTTAATAGTAGTTTGTAAGCTTCTGTTTTTGCAATACCACACTGCATTGTCTTAAAAGTTTATTAAAATGTCAAAACAGAGAGCACAAAAAACACTTCAAAACCACAACATTACATTCCCCGAACCCCCTCCCATCGTCATTTCCCTTATTATGCCAAAAATATTCAAAGTATAGACTTCAGGTATGTGTTTGTCTAGTATCAGGACAGTACATAAGCACTTTAATAGAAAGCAATTTGAGAGAGAGACAAGGCAGGTTTTATATTGCAATAAACTAAGTGTATTGTTTTAGAGCCTATGGTCACAAATATTGTTTACTGGCTGGAAAGTATGCAAGCGACTTGGTAGAGCTGCAATTTAACCACTTCCTACCCGGCCTATAGTCAAAATTAAGCCAGATGGGACCTTCGACGTTCAGGGTGGACATCATATTACGTCCTCCTGAAACCCTCCTCGCACGCCCCCCCACGGGCTGTACTGCAGTGCGATCTGTCCCTGGCTGTGGACAGCCAGTGGATACAGCCAATAACAAATCACTGTATCGGGCCACTGCCGGACCAGGTGATCACTGTGACCAATCACAACAGATCACATGAAAATTGTAAACAATGGATGGCTTTCATTCATACTATTCATTGTGTACAATTGTGTTGCTAGCTGTGATTGATCACAGTGATCACATGGTGCAGACATGGCCAATCACAGCTCATCTATACCATGTGATTAGCTGTGGCCAATCACAGCTAATCACAACAATACACATTGAATGGATCAACTTCATTGAGCAAAAATGCTTGCTTATACCAGTGAAATTCACTGGTATAATCAACCATAATGTGTAAAAAAAAAAAAAATCCTGATCACTTCCCCAGAGTAGTACAATGTTACTATGGTAACACTGTATCAGGTCCAATGTGTTATAAAAAATTGTAAAAAAAAAAGTAAGGAAAAAAAAAACAAATTGAAAAAAAATTATTATTATTTTTTTTTTACATACTGTCACCACACCAGTTCTATGATGATGCTGTATTGATGACAGTATGAAAAAAAAAATGTGAAAAAAAATATTTGTTTAATTTCTTAATTTTCCAAAAAAAGTGACAAAAAATGACAACTTCAAAAAACACGCCAAATTCCTTGGACTGTCTATTTTCCAAAAAGGGGTCATTTGGGGGGTATTTGTACTGTCCTGGCATTTTTGTGCCACAAGTAGTCAGTACATCAGGATTGATCAATTTTCAGATATATCCAATAGTTTGTGGACTCTATAACTTTGCTACAGGCTAAATAATATACACTGCGTTAGGTGATTTTTACCATAGAAATGTAGCAGAATACAATTTGGCCTAAATTTATAAAAAAAAAAGATTACGGTATTTATTTGCAAAATTGTATAACAAACAAAGAAAAACACTTTTTTCCCCCAAAAATTTTTGGCATTTTGTTTATTTATTTAGCAAAAAATAAATAACCCAGTGGTAATTAAATTCCACCAAAAGAAAGCTTTATTTGTGTAGAAAAAAAATATAAAAATGTCATATGGGTACAGTGTTGCATGATCCTGAAATACATCAAACCACACCACATAAACCACATAAACCTCAAATAACCCAGCTGTACTGGTGGATGCTTTGCTAAACAGCTAATCGGTGCAAATCCAAACAGAAAAAAGCCGCAACATGCATCGTCCACCCTCCCTTGTCCCTGTACCCTCTGTACTCTGATCCGTGACAACCAGCCCTATTTAGCTCCTCCCCTCTATTCACATTTACATTAATGTTCTGAGGTTTATGTACATTAATGTTCTGAGGTTGCTGGGTACTCACCATTTCTCTGAATGCCACTGTTCACTATGTGGCACATGGTGACCACATGTAGAAGGATGAGAGGCAAAAGAAGATGGACTTCCATCTCCACAGCTGGGTGAGCTCTGAACACTGATATAAGGGAAAGCTGATGCTGAAGCTTTATACTGTAGAGGGTTGAGTACTTTCATCATCATTGGAGGAAATTAATTCTAAAGATAATATCGTACACATTTCCTGGTGGTCATAACTGGCTGCTCTTACATTGTTGTAGAACATGTTTATTGCATGTTTCTCAATACCCCTGATATTAGCTAGCTGATGGATAACAGACAACTTAAAGGGGTTGTAAAACTTTGTGTTTTTTCACCTTAATGCATCCTGGCAGTGACCAGCCCCCCAGCCCCCCAGCCCCCCTGTTTTACTTACCTGAGCCCTGGAATTTCCCATGGCGAGGACACGCTGTCCCTCTGCCCGGGGTTCTTGGCACTTGATTGGATAGATTGATAGCAGCGCAGCCATTGGTTCCTGCTGCTGTCAATCAAATCCAATGATGCAGGCTCTGGGGGGCGGGGTCGAGCCATACATTCAGTGGCTATAGATGCCAAATGATGGACTCGGGAGGGCGCCCGCAAGGTAACTCCCCCCAGGAGAGCACTTCTCCTAGAGGGTTATTTGAAGTTAGGAGGAGCCGCGAGAGCTGCCGAGGGACCCCAGAAGTTGGTGTTCGGGGCCACTCTGTGCAAAACGAGCTGCACAGTGGGGTAAGTATGTCTGTTCTTTAAAAAAAAATAAAAAAAATAAATAAAAATAGAAGCTTTACAATCACTTTAACTACTACCACAACAGCTAAAAAACTGTTGGTAGGTCCAAACTCAGATTTAGCCCTTCTTTAAGGGGAGCTGATGGAACCATCCCATGACCTGATTATTGGTGGGAGAGACAGATCAATCACCTTCATCAACGCCTTCTCTATGGCCCTATTCCATTGAGTCATCGTCTGAACCACCATTCTCTCCTAAATAACCAAGAGTCTTGGCAATTGCTTAGGCAAAATGCTGCTATTTTGTTTTGCAGGTGAAATGCCTGAGGGATAAAAGCTACACTGGGGCAGAGATTCTGTCATCTCTGAAATGGTAGGCCCAGAGGTGGCCAACCTCATACCATCTTGTACCGGGAAAGATCATGTGTAACTACAGCACCAACCTGTTGTCTACACTTCAGCACGGAAAGTTCCCACACCTTTCCTTGCACATATTTTCAACCTGGTAGCGTAGAAGTTTCTAGTTGTGTACCCTGACATACATGATCTTCTGAGACAGGTCACACCACAAATGCGTGTGGACACTTGAGGTGGTCATACGCAGCCAGTGCTCTGCTTGCTGACATTCAGCAGCAGCACAAACTGCCTGCGTACAATCTGATATGTGATACATCCACAAGCTGGAACTTCAACCAGGCCATTCTGCAGTAACTGCACTTATTATGCAACATGTATTTCTGTGAGCATTGAACAGGGACAGGCTAATGGTATCTAGGGTTTTTTCGCCAAATCAGTGGCTTCTCACTCAGGACATATATAGCATATTGTCACCATTTGGCGAGGGTTTAGGCTGGCCACTCCTTGCGCAAAGTGTCACTCCTGCGACAGGTGTTTGGCACTTGTACACAGGCACTTCTTCTAACAAGACCACCATGTCATTGTCACCATCTCCTCACCATGCCTTCTCTGCTCTACTCTTTCAGCTAACTGCATAAACCTTTCCTGCAACACAAAGTCGCTCCACCTGTCTGTGATTTCCCACCTGACTCTTCATACCCTCTGGTAACTGCATAGACCTTCCCTGCAACACAAAGTTGCTCTACCTGTCTGCGATTTCCCACTTGACTCTTCATACCCTCTGGTAACTGCGTAGGCCTTCCCTGCAACACAAAGTCGCTCCACCTGTCTGCGATTTCCACCTGACTCTTCATACCCCCTGGTAACTGCATAGACCTTCCCTGCAACACAAAGTCGCTCTACCTGTCTGCGATTTCCCACCTGACTCTTCATACCCTCTTTTAACTGCATAGACTCCACTCTTCTCTTTTACACTGGACTACATTGCCTAACTGAACTCTAATGCCCTGTACACACGATCGGAATTTCCGTCATAAAAAACTTGGATTGTTTTTCCGACGGAATTCCGCTCAAGCTTGCCTTGCATACACACGGTCACACAAAGTTCTCTGAACTTTTGACCGTCAAGAACGCGGTGACGTACAACACTACGACGAGCTGAGAAAATGAAGTTCTATGCTTCCAAGCATGTGTCAAATTGTTTCCCAACAGGCGTCCTTTTTTGCGCGTCCGAATTGCATACAGACGAACGCATTTTCGGATCGGAACTTTTTCCGACCGAAAACTAGGAAATCTGCTCTCAATCTTTTGCTGGCTGGAATTCCGCCAACAAAAGTACGATGGAGCATACACATGATCAGAGTTTTTGACCAAAAGCTCACATCTGAGATTTGCTGGCGGAATTTCTGATCGTGTGTATGGGGCTTTATTCTGCCTTACTAAGAATTTGAATCTGCTGTCTAAACTTGCTTTATTTTTGAAAGTGTCACTTATTTTGTATTATGCTGCCTTGGACAAGATCAAACATTTAACCTTATCCTGTTGACCCCTCTTGCATTGCACTCTGTCCAGGCCAGTTGTAAACTCCACCCACCCACGAGCCTGGTTTTATCAGCTCCTAATTGAAAAATTGTGATTCTTCCCCCTACACCATCTCTGTATAAATGTAGTTCATTTCTTGGGACAGCTGGCCACTCCTTGCGCAAAGTGTCACTCTGGCGACAAGTATTTGGCACTTGTATAAGGGGAATTTGACTAAGGCACTGCTACAAAAAAGTAAGTACAGACATTAGTGTTCCACACCTATTTTACACGAAGTTCCTCTTCATCCTCTACTTTCCTCAGCCTTCCTTCTATTCCCATCTCCCCACCCTCCAACATGCTCACACTAATCTTTGCTATAGGGTCCTCTCTCCACAAACTCTCATGTCTTTACCCCCCTCTCCAGCCCCCAACCTGTACATATCTGCCTCTCTTCTGCCCACTCAGTATTACTGCACTTATCACCTCCTGCTCATTCTATAGTATCACCACTTCCACTCCACTGTCCTCCTATAAATCCCACTCCCACCTTACCACCCTCACCCTCCTACTACTTCTAATGTCTGGGGACATCGCACCAAACCCTGGCCCTCCCACACCTCTAACCCTGGCTTCCAATACCCTGGCTTCCAATACCATCTCTATGCCGATGTCACCCAGATCTAGCTCTCCACTCCTCAATTCACCCCCTCGGTCTCCTCGCGGATCTCAAACTTACCGAATGACATATCGGTATGAATGTCACTCCACTTTCTCAAACTCAATCTTTCTAAAACTGAGCTTGTAATATTTTCTCCTTCCTGGTCCCCCCCATGAGTTTACCATTAAGATCAACAGGAAAACCATTGGTCCCTTCACACATGCCAGTCAGGGATTACATGCCTGTAATCCTTGACTCTGACCTCTCCTTCAGCCCCCACATCCAATCACTGGCTAAATCCTGCCGCCTTAACCTCCGCAACATCTCCAGAATTCGCCCCTTCCTGACTAAAGACACCATAAAGCAACTTATTCACTCCTTGATTATTTCCCACCTTGACTACTGCAACTCTCTCCTTAATGGTCTACCCTTATGCAGGCTATCCCCCCTTCTATTATGAATGCTGCTGCTAGACTAATACACCTCACTAATCGATCTGTGACAGACGACACTTTCTGCCAGTCCCTTCACTGGCTTCCCCTACCCCACCATATAAAATTCCACCCAGGACCTCTTGCTCTCTAGCTCCCTTGTTACCTCCTCTCATGCTCGCCTTCAGCACTTCTCCAGAGCCTCTCCCATCCTCTGGAATTCCCTGCACTGGTATATCTGATCAGCCCCTAAACTGTCCACCTTTAGGTGATCCCTGAAAACTCACTTATTCAGTGAAGCCTATCCCACACCCACCTAAAAACTGTCCCCGAGCCTCCCCCCATCAAATCATTCCCTGCATCCATTACTGTTTGTACCACCCCCTCCCTTTAGAATGTAAGCTCTATGAGCAGGGCCCTCCTGGCCCCTCTGTATTGCACTGTATTGTAATTGTGTTGTTCCCAATTTACATTGTAAAGCGCTGAGTAAACTGTTGGCGCTATATAAATCGTGAATAATAATAATAAAAATTTGAAGAGGCAACCAGGTGAGCCATGGTGCAGGAATCAGTGACACTATCCCTGTATTATTACTGCTGGAACACGTGGTGTGGTGCAATAGACCAGGCACTGGAAGCACAGCAGCAAGGGAAGGGAAGGACTTGCTTGTGTCTCAGTGTCTGCTTTATCCTGATTCTGTCCCTGTTAGGGATGAGCCGAACACCCCTCGGTTCGGTTCGCACCAGAACCTGCGAACGGACCGAAAATTTGCACGAACGTTAGAACCCCATTGACGTCTATGGGACTCGAACGTTCAAAATCAAAAGTGCTAATTTTAAAGGCTAATTTGTATGGTATTGTCCTAAAAAGGATTTGGGGACCCGGGTCCTGCCCCAGGGGACATATATCAATGCAAAAAAAAGTCGGCCGTTTTTTCGGGAGCGGTGATTTTAATGATGCTTAAAGTAAAAAAAAAAAGTGAAATATTCCTTTAAATATCATACCTGGGGGTGTCTATAGTATGCCTATAAAGTGGTGCGTGTTTCCCGTGCATAGAACAGTCCCTGCACAAAATGACATTTTTAAAGGAATAAATGTAATTTAAAACTGCTTGGGCTTTAATGTAATGTCGGGTCCTAGCAATATGGATGAAAATCAGTGAGACAAACAGCATGGGTACCCCCCAGTCCATTACCAGGCCATTTGGGTCTTGTATGGATATTAAGGGGAATCCCACACCCAAATTAAAAAAAGGAAAGGTGTGGGGCCACCAGGCCCTATATACTCTGAACAGCAGTATACAGGTGGTGAAAACAAGACAGTGACTGTAGGTTTGTTGTTAAGTAGAATCTGTTTGTAATTTTGAACTGGTACATTTTTAACATGTTTAGCTCCAGTCAAAAAATCTATTTTAAGATTTTTGGAAAACATAGGGAAGGGTTATCACCCCTGTGACATTTGTTTTGCTGTCTGTCCTCCTCTTCAGAAGATTTCACCTCACATTTTGTCCCAATGACAAAGGTTTTTTGAAAATTTAGGGTTTTTAGTAAAACAAGGATTGGTGATAAAGCATCAGTGGAGAGGAGAAAAGTTTTTCCCATATTAACTCTTACAGGAGAGAATTTCCCTTCCTAGGGGTAGATTTCATCTCACTTCCTGTTGTCTCCTTCCGTTTGCAAGTAGGAGTCGTTTGTAAGTTGGATGTTTGAAAGTAGGGGCCTGCCCTATATACTCAGCAGAAATTTGGGCCTTAGGTGTTGGTGTTGCCACAACACTGTAAGCCCTCACATGGCCCTGCTGTGAAATATTAGATCAAGAATTGTAATTACATGCCCCTGTTGAACAGGGGCAGAAAAATTGAGCCTTTGGTGATGGTGCTGGTGCCACAACACTGTAAGTCCTCACAGTTACTCTTGGTGGGCGCAGAGACGGGCCCTGCTGTGAAAGATTAGATCAATAATTCTAATTACATGTCCCTGTTGAACAGGGGCAGAAAAATTGGGCCTTAGGCACTGGTGCTGGTGCCACAACACTGCAACCCCTCGCAGATACTGTAGCTGGAGCGCAGGAACAAGCCCTGCTGCAAAGAATTGCATCAAAAATTGTAATTACACTCCCCTGTTAAACAGGGGCTGAAAAATTGGGCCTTAGGCACTGGTGCTGGTGCCACAACACTGCAACCCCTCACAGATACTCTAGTTGGAGCACAGGAACTAGCCCTGCTGCAAAGAATTGCATAAAAAATTGTAATTACATGCCCCTGTTAAACAGGGGCTGAAAAATTGGGCCTTAGGCACTGGTGGCGGCGCCCAGAACTAAAAATGTTCTTACAAGCTATCAGCATGATCATTGAGAAGGAAGAGGATAATTACTCAGCATAACAAGATAGTCACTCAGCATCAGCATAGGCAGTCTTGAAGGGATCTGACCTTTCAAAAAAAATTATTCGGTTACATCAGCATCAGGTGCTTGGTAGCTGGTGGTGATCCAAGACTGATTCATTTTTACGAAGGTCAGTCGA
Source organism: Aquarana catesbeiana (assembly GCA_037953035.1). NCBI lineage: Eukaryota > Metazoa > Chordata > Amphibia > Anura > Ranidae > Aquarana > Aquarana catesbeiana. Next base: position 1,191,961 of record JBBHAA010000956.1, read on the forward strand.
TCGACCGAGTCGGTGGACAGACGCACCCTGTGATCGGTTACAAAGCCTTTCCGAAAGAACGTTAGATGCAGGACAGGCCAGTAGTTCAATTGCATACTGTGCAAGCTCTGGCCAGTGATCCATCCTCAAGACCCAGTAACCCAAAGGATTTTCGGTGGGAAAGGTGTCCAAGTCAGATTTTGCCCCTAGGTATTCCTGCACCATGTAAAACAGACGCTGGCGATGGTTGCTGGAACTGATCATACCTTGGTGCTGCGGACTAAAAAATTGTCTGAACACATCAGTCAGATGGCCACCTTCTCCACCGCTCCTTCTTTGACTGACCGAAGGCTCAGCAACACGTTGTCCAGGAACAGGAGTTTGTAACCTCCCAGTCTCTGGGAACGCGTTGCACAGACCTTTCTGCAAAGCCTCCCGAAGATGTTTCATCCTCAGCTCCCTCTGCGACGGCAAGATAAGGTCCGCAACCTTACCCTTGTAATGTGGATCAAGAAAGGGTTGACAGCCAGTATTGATCCCTCTCCTTGATACCACGAATACGAGGATCGTTCCGCAGGCTTTGCAGGATCAGGGAGGCCATGCAGCTGTAGTATTATTGGTATGATAACACCATAACACTTGCACTTGTCTTCCGCCAGCTATACTGTAGGTGAGACTGTGCAGGGTACACAGTACAGTAGCTGGAAATACTTCAATGAGCCTACACAAGCACCTGGCTGCAGATTGCTATACTGTAGGTGAGACTGTGCAGGGTACACAGTACAGTAGCTGGAAATACTTCAATGAGCCTACATAAGCACCTGGCTGCAGGTTGCTATACTGTACGTTAGACTGTGCAGGGTACACAGTACAGTAGCTGGAAATATCTCAATGAGCCTACACAAACACCTGGCTGCAGGTTGCTATACTGTAGGTGAGACTGTGCAGGGTACACAGTACAGTAGCTGGAAATACTTCAATGAGCCTACACAAGCACCTGGCTGCAGATAGCTATACAGTAGGTGAGACTGTGCAGGGTACACAGTACAGTAGCTGGAAATACTTCAATGAGCCTACACTAGCACCTGGCTGCAGGTTGCTATACTGTAGGTGAGACTGTGCAGGGTACACAGTACAGTAGCTGGAAATACTTCAATGAGCCTACACAAGCACCTGGCTGCAGGTTGCTATACTGTAGGTGAGACTGTGCAGGGTACACAGTACAGCAGCTGGAAATACTTCAATGAGCCTACACAAGCACCTGGCTGCAGGTGGCTATACTGTAGGTGAGACTGTGCAGGGTACACAGTACAGTAGCTGGAAATACTTCAATGAGCCTACACAAGCACCTGGCTGCAGGTAGCTATACTGTAGGTGAGACTGTGCAGGGTACACAGTACAGTATCTGGAAATACTGTAAAAACACCTGCCTGCCTGTCAGTATATTAGGAAGAGAAGAACAGGATCTAGCTAAACTTAATACAGTGTATGTGTGTATATATATATATATATATATATATATATATATATATATATATACACACACATACACACACACACACAACACCTGGGATGCATTAATATACACAATACACTGTAACTGCAGCTAACTGACTCAACCTGCCTACTCTAGCTAACTTGAATCAAATGACACTGTCTGTCTCTCTCTCTCTATCTCTCTATCTGAACGCCGGAACACACTACACAGGGTCGCCGTGCAGGCAGCCTTATATAGTGTGGGGCGTGTACTAAACCCCCTGAGCCATAATTGGCCAAAGCCTCCTTGGCTTTGGCCAATTACGGCTCTCTGTTGAGATGGCACTGTGATTGGCCAAGCATGCGGGTCATAGTGCATGCTTGGCCAATCATCAGCCAGCAATATACTGTGATGCCGCAGTGAATTATGGGCCATAACGTGCCACATGAATTTGGCGCAAACTGCCCATATCGTTCATAATTTGTCGAATGACCGAACACACGATGTTCGAGTCGAACATGGGTTCGACTCGAACACGAAGCTCATCCCTAGTCCCTGTGAAGGAACACTAGGTACAGAAGGATCATGAGCAGGAAGAATGTTGCAGTGAATTGAGGATTAGGAGGACATTGATCAGACTTCCAATTGCAAATTTCAACCCTCCCAAACCCTAGAAGTTGTGCATGGGTGAGGGTGATATCTGAGGACAGCATTGTCTTCAGTGACACCAATGTCTCAAGTTCCTCTGCCCCCAGAATTTTGTGGCAGAGCTCATTCATGTTCCAGTACTTGGGGCCTGGACAAGGGGTGGGCAGGAGGGGTGGCTGCCCTGGGCACTGTGGTATCATGTGAGGTGGGGGGGCACCACAAGGAGATTGGGGGGATGGGATTTGTGTTTAGAAGGAGAATTTGGGGAGTGGCACAGGGTAAGAATTGTTCTAGGAGAACAAATTTGGAGAGGTGTGCTAGTGGTAATTTGGGGGATTTGTGTTGGGAAGAGGGATGGAGGAAGATAATCTGTGCTAGGAAGTGGGATTTGGGGGGTTTGTGCTATAAAAGTAATATGGTAGAGGGGAAATATTTTTTTTGGGGGGGGGATTTGTGCTAGTAGGGATGATTGGGGGGATTCATGCTAGGATGGGGAATTGGGGGAGGGGAGATTGTGCGGGAAGGGGTTGGAGTGGGGGGGATTTGTGTTTGGAGGGGGAAGGTTTTATTTGGGGGGGTGCAATTTTTTTGGAGGGGAGGGGATTTTTGCTGACAGATAATGCTCATACACCTTGGGGGGGTGCATTTTGATATGTTTGGCCCTGGGCTCTAGATTAGCTTGTCCCTGCACTACCAGTGCCTGTGAAAGTACCACAGGATTTGTGCCATTAAGGAGAGGGACCATTACTGGTTGGAAACCCTTTTGGATGCACTTTATATCGAAAAAAAGGCAGAGCTCATCTTGGTATCACATAAGGGGGAAAACTAAAACCCCTGTAGGATGTGCTGCAGAGGAATATTCTTTCAAAGGACTGGTGGATGATTATAAAGGATCAAGGGTGGATTTAGACACCCTCATGAATGACCCCCCTTGGCTATTGGATTATGAGGATGGACCACTTGGCAGAGCTTGATCAGTATGCAGTCAAGCTGTTGGGCTCTTCTGCAACCAGTGTGCCTTCAGACTATGCATTTAGCACAGCAGGGAGTTTTGCATGTTTTTTTTATTTGCAGGTGCTTGAGCTTTTCCCTCTTGTCAAAAGAGGATAAAAAAATGATGCTGCAAATCTGTCAGTTTTATCTGTATTCTTTCTCAGAAAAAATAAACACCTTTTTATCGCCAGATTAAAACAACCCACTCTCCCCCACTGAAATTGCATCCTAGCAAAAAAGATTAAAAGCCATGCTACAAATCTGTACTATTTTTCTGTCTTCAGTCACAGAAAAAAAAAAAAAAAAAACACTGTAATTTCCTTTTTCCAGATTAAAAGAGAATTAGAAGCTGTGATTCAAATTTGTCCAACTTTTCTGTCTTCTGTCTCAGTAAAAAGGTATAATTTTTTTAGACTTTTTTTAGATAAAGTCTGCCTGCTCTCTCCCTTCATATATCTCCCAAATTGGATACCTAGCAGAAAGGATTAAAATATCTCTCCCTCTGAAACAAAGGCCTTGCAAAAGAGGCATAAAAACTGAAAATTGTATACTCACCTTTCCGTAATTTTCCTTTCCTGTCGTATCTTCATGGCAGCATACACTTTGGGTTGTGACTCCGCCCCTCACAACCTGATAGGACCACATAGCTATAAGTTGTAAAGATGGCCCCCGCCCCAGTATTCTCCGTATATATATCACCTTAGACGGGTGGGAAATTGTATGCTGCCATGAAGATACGACAGGAAAGGAAAATTACGGAAAGGTGAGTATACAATTTTCCGTTTTCCTGTCGCATCATGGCAGCATACACTTTGGGGAGTAACTAGCAAAGACTGGGTGGGGATTCAAACTAAGTTTATTAATCAGAGAACAGAAGAATTGGCCTGGATAACGGCTCTTCCGAAATCCACTGTGGATAAACAGGCGGAATCCACTTTGTAATGGGTCATAAAGGTGTTCCTGGAAGACCAGGTAGCCGCTCTGCAAATTGTCTCCACCGAGACTCTACAATATGCCGCCCAGGAGGTTGCCACTGCCCTGGTGGAATGTGCCCTTAAGCCCTCAGGTACTTGCTGACTGCTCATTGAATAGGCCTTTTTTATGGTCTTCACCAGCCATGACGCAAATGGTGCGCGAGGATGCCGCTTGACCTCTCCTGAATCCATGCGGAATAATTAGGAGACTTTCCGTTTTCCTAATGGATCTGGTAGCTGAGAGGTACTCCAGGACATTACCCTTGACGTCCAGTGGGTGAGGATCGCCCTGTTCCGTGGTGAGTGCCGGAAGGTTAATCTCTTGGTTGAAGTGAAAGGATGAGGATACCTTGGGTATGAACCAGTCTGAAGGTTTTAAGACTAATCTGTCTGGCAATACTACCAGATATGGATCACTAACCATTAAGGCCTGCATCTCTGACACCCGCTTAGCCGATGTTATGGCTATCAGGAATGAGACTTTTAGCGTCAGATCCCATAAGGATATGTTCTCATTCGGAAAGAAGGGTTCCTTAGATAGAGCTTCCAGTACAACTGAGAGGTCCCAGACTGGGAAGGAAGGTTTCCTAGGAGGTCTCAGCTTTAGACAGGCCCGTTGGAACTGAACCACAAGGGGATCTTGTGCCCATCTGACTCCTGTCAGGGCGGACAAGGCCGAGACTTGGACCTTTAGAGTACTTGATCTAAGACCCTTCTCTAGGCCTAGTTGAAGGAACTCCAGGACCTGTGACACCGATGGTGAGGATGAGTCCCAACCTTGCTGTTGAGCGAAGGCGGTAAACTTCTCCCAGACTTGCCTGTAAGTAATATTCGTGGTAGGTCTCCTGGCCTGGAGTAGGGTATCCACCACTCTCTGGGAGCATCCTTGCTCTAGGTACCTAGCCCTTTCAGCCTCCAGGCCATCAAATGTAGCTTCTCCGGGTTCGGGTGAAGAAGATCACCCTGGGAGAGTAGGTCTGGTGACAACGGAAGGGGCAGGGGATCTGCCGTATTCAGCTGTATCAGAGTGGTAAACCATGGCCTCCTTGGCCAGAAGGGAATTACTGCCACCACCAGTGCCGATGACTCCTTGAGTCTCAGGAGAAACCTCGTTATGAGTAGAGTTGGAGGAAAGATGTATCCTAGATGGAAATTCCAGGGGTGCAGGAGACAATCCGTCCCCTTCGCCGAAGGGAATGGTATTCTCGATAGAAATCTCCGACATTTCGCATTCTCTGGGGTTGCCGCCAGGTCTATCTCTGGAGGACCCCAAGTCCTGGATATGAGGGCGTAGGCCTGTGGGTTCATAGACCACTCGTGATTGGAGGTGAAATTCCTGCTCAGCGAGTCGGCCAGCACATTCTGGACTCCCGGAACATAGACTGCCCTTAAGCTTAACAGGTTCAGTTGTGCCCACTCTAGAACAGGACGGACCTCCTGCATCATGGACCTGCTTCTGGTGCCCCCCTGCCTGTTGATATAGGCAACCGCGACCTTGTTGTCCATTCTTAGAAGAACATGTTTCCCTCTCAAAAGCGAGCCGAAGGACAGGAGCGCTTGGAATGCTGCTCTCATTTCTAACACATTCGACACTGTGTCCTGTGCCCTGAATGGCCAGCGGCCTTGGGCCGCAAAGTGCTGATGGTGGGCTCCCCACCCCTGCAGACTGGCATCTGAGGTCACCGTCTCCTGGTAAGGGGTGATTATGTGCTTGCACCTTCCTAGGTTGCGAGGCCGTATCCACCACAGCAATGACTGCTTCACCTCTTGAGGGATGTGAATCGACTGCGACATCGAAACACCGTTCCACTGGCGCAGGAAGGAAATCTGGAAAGGCCTCGAGTTCCATTACGCCCACTGAACCATCGGAATGGTGGATGCCAAGGAGCCCAGGATACTGAGGCATGTTCTGGCTGGTAATCTCCTGGCCGAGATGGCCTTCTTCACTTTCTGAATCAGGGGGGAAATCTTCTCCTCTGGAAGTTCCACCGTGTTCTCTCTCGTGTCCAGCTCGGCCCCTAGAAAGACCATCCTCTGAGTGGGATGAATACTGCTCTTCTTCCAGTTTATCAGCCACCCTAGAGACTGTAAAGTGGAGACCAGGATTCCCCGATGCTGGATGAGAGACTCCTTGTTGTTCGAGAGAAGCAGGATGTCGTCCAGGTAATGGTGGACTCTCAATCCCCTCTCTCTCAAGTGGGCTATCACGGGCAATAGGACCTTCGTGAATGTCCTGGGTGCGGTGGAGATCCCGAACGGAAGACTTTGGAATTGGAAGTGCCAGCTGTTTATCGTGAAGCGGAGGAATCTCTGGAACTCTGAGTGGATCGGGATATGTAAGTATGCGTCTTGCAGATCGATCGAGAGCATCCAGTCCCCCCGATTTATTGCTTGAAGGATCGACTGGAGGCTTTCCATCCTGAATGTTTCTACCCGGATTGACCGGTTGAGTTTCTTTAGGTCCATAACAGGACGGAAGTCCCCTGACTTTTTTCGTACTAGAAAGAGTGGGGAATAGAAACCCTGACCTCTTTGGGATGGTGCGACTTCCACTATTGCTTGTTTCCTTAACAGATCCTGGATGTACTGGACCAAAGACAACCTTTTCTCCCTGGAAGGAGGAAGCCTGGTTGCGCAGAAGTTACCCCTTGGGGGGCGGTTCTTGAACGACCACCTGTGTCCGACCCGGATGGTGGATACTGTCCATGGGTCCTTTATCAATTCTGCCCAAACCAACCCGAATCTTGTGAGCCTGGCACCCACTACCGCTGGTTGGGCGGACGTACCTTCAAAAAGGTTTCTGTTCATTGGAAGCAGGCGTTTTGGTTTTCTGAAATTTGAGGAAGGACGTCTGAGGGTTCTTTCAAGTTCTCCTGTACTCCTTCCCAGGCCTATAGGACTTTGCATCCCTGTATCTCTCCGGGAGATTGCGCTTGAAGGGAGGCGCTCTTTGTTGTTTTGGCCTTCTGTCTGAGGGAATAAGACCAGACTTCCCGCCTGTCACTTTGGATATTGCTGTATCCAGCTTTGCACCAAAGAGGTTAACTCCATCATATGGAATCCTGCACCAGTTGGACTTTGAGGCCGGGTCGGCTGACCAGGGCTTAAGCCACAACGCCCTCCTGGCCATTACCGTTGCTAGCATAGACCTTGAAGCGGACCTAATGGTGTCCACCGAGGCTTCCGCCACAAAGTCTCCTGCGAGACTGAGTTCCTGTAGGGCTTTAACGATCTGGTCCTGATCTGCGCCTTCAGCAACGAGCTTTGCGGTGTTCAAAGACCACCCGGAAATAGCTTTCCCGACTGCGGCCAAAGCCACTGCTGGTCTGCAGGCGCCTCCTGCAAAAACATAAGCCCTTTTAAGGTCCGTGTCCACCTTCCTGTCCAGGACATCCCTGAACGTCACTGCGTCTTCAATGGGAAGCGTCACATGCCTGGCTAGGCGCATCAAAGAGGCATCCACCACTGGAGGGGAGACCAGGGGAGCTACTCTGGGCTCTTTCAGAGGATATAGCTTAGTAAGTCTGTTAGAAAGACTAATCTTCTTCTCTGGATTCTGCCATTCTTCCTTAATAAGCTCATCCAGTTCCTCTATAAATGGGAAGGCTTCAGGTACCTTCTTGAGATTCGGGAAATACTTCCTTTGCTTCTGCTGTACCTCCTCAGGTTCCTCCCAGTTAATCGCTTCCTTGACCGATTTTGCAAAGGGTCCTATGAGCGAGAAATCAAAGCCTACTGCCGCTTCCAGTTCTTCCTCGTCTGATGGAAACTCTTGTTCCCTAGATGTACTAGGATGGGATGGTGAGGCGCTCAGAGCTGTAGCCTCCACATCTGGGGTTGAGATATGCGTAGCAGGGACCCCGGTAGGTTCCACAGTGACTAGCTCCTTCTCCCTGGTGGCTTCGTCCATACACCTGCGGCAGGCCAGCCTGTCTGGTAGAGCTGTGGCCCCGCATACCCAGCAAGCATTCCCCGCTGGATGGGGAGGATGTGCAGGAGACTGGCGTCTACGTGCAGGGAATCTTCTATAATGGGAATGTCTATGCCTGGAGTAGGAACGGCTCCTCCTACGGCTTCCCCTGTGGGCTGAGCGACTTCTGCCGCGTGAGCGGCTTTGCCTATGGCTGGAGCGGCTTCTCCTGCGTGAGGTCTCTCTTCGCCTTGACTTAGACGATCTTGATGACCTGGTAGGGCTGACCGATTAGGCAGCATTAGTACGATCCTGCTCTCTTTTTCAATCTTCACTACTTACCATGAACACCCCCCCCCTTACCTATTGGGCTGATGGTGATCTGCTGGGGCAGTGGTCTCCATAGAAAGGATAACTGTGATATCCTGGAGGGATACAGGCAGGTATAAACATGCAAGCAAACAAACAGAGGAACCAGGGGGAGAGAGAAACACTTACCCCAAGGAGGGAGCGTCAGAGGTGAGGCAGAGGTGAGGCAGAGCTGATAGCAGAGTTGATAGCAGAGTCAGATATGCTCAGGAAGCTGGAGGCATCAGAAATGACATCTCTGAGCTTTTTAAATAAACCGTCATGGCCGCCGGGGTCATGAACATGTGCAGTAGCACCGAGCCGCTCTCGGCGCCATCTTGGAACCTGGCAAATGTGCCAGGACGCCCTAAAACGTTTACTGAGCATGTGCGGAAGCGCTGAGACATCCGAGGACACAGGGGAGAGACAGAGGAGAACCACAGAGCCCAGCAAGCTGCACCAAGAGATGGAAAGACAGATGGAGACCGCTGCACACAACTAAGCCTGTTTAAGGCTTATACTGGAGCCGCACATACCCCTGAGACCACCAGAGTGGGGTTCCTTCCATCTAGCTCATTTAGAGGCTGTACAGGCAAGGACTTCCACCCAGGAGAGGCTAGAACCTGGCTGGGACGAGTTCGGTAAGGGGGTGCTTCTGACATCTTCAGTCCTTCTCAGGTGAGGAAAAATAAGAGAATACTGGGACGGGGGCCATCTTTACAACTTATAGCTATGTGGTCCTATCAGGTTGTGAGGGGTGGAGTCACAACCCAAAGTGTATGCTGCCATGATGCGACAGGAAAGCCTCTTTTGCAAGGCCTTTGTTTGAACACAGGCATGATCATGGATGTGGAAATTCGTGGCAAGTTAGGAAACAGTAATCACAGGGTAATTACCTTATTTTTGCTCCATAAGATGCACCTGACCATAATATGCACCTAGGTTTTAGAGAAGGAAAACAAGAAAAAAAAATATTCTGAACCAAATGGTGTACTAAAATATTTACCAGTGCCCATGAAATGCAGCCTGACCTGTGTCAAAGAAATGCAGCCTGACCATTGCCATTAATGCAGCCTGACCATTGCCATAAATGCAGCCTGATCTGTGTCAAATAAATGCAGCCTGGCCATTGCCATAAATGCAGCCTGACCATTGCCATAGAAATGCAGCCTGACCATTGCCATAGAAATGCAGTAGCAAAATAATGGTAAAAACCACTGTCATGAATCTACTCGTGTCTAATGAAAAAAATGCATATGATCAGAACGATTCGTCCATAGGACGTGCTACCTCCCATGTAGCAAAAAAAGCAATGGAAAACTGGATTCATACAGGCTCGATGCATGGAGAGAACCACTGCTCGTACAACAGAGTCACAGGAAGGGCAAGAAATCCACAAGGACTGGCTTTAGCTTCGGATGTATGTCTCCATATCTACCCATTCCGTTCAGATCACTTGGCTGCTCAAAGACATAGTGATGATCTTCATGCTATCAGTTCTCTAGCATTACCAGCAACCAGCTAATCCCACCTGAACAAGCACACCTCCATCCACTTTCTCCAAAGGTGCATTAAGTTCGGGTTTATACAGGCAGGACTTTCCCTGTGATATCATCAACTATGATAATTAGCAATAAGGTATTTGTACATTCCATTCATCTATACCTTAGTGTGCATGAGTTATCAGTTCAATCCAAAAATATAGACATTTTCCGCTACTATTGGTATATATTACAGAAGCTCTGTATATCAAGGTGGACAGTGTTCCCTAACTTTTTTGCAGGAATTTCAAGCATCACTATATCAGTTTCATGCATGCATTGGCAGGATCATCATTGTGATTTTTCTTTCACTGCTCTGGATTCAACAGCTGCACCATTGTTCCATTTTTACATCCCAATTGTGACTAGGCTACATTCGTATAAAATCATCAAGCCCAGGATTGGGCACATTTATTCTTAAGTCACTACTTGGGACTTATTATTAACCATATAGCCTACTTAGGTAGACTTTTTGAATTTTCCCTTCAATATAGGCTTGCAGGTGCGCCTAACGGCTTTCATCCAGAGACTGAGGTGGAGGGTAGGTTTATGTACGCAGTCTATTTATTGTTGATTGTCTTGCACAACGTATAGATATCGCGGAGGTATGGACCCCACCTGTGTGGCTATCCTCCACACATGTGGGTTCCCTTCTTCCTTTTTAATTCATGTCCACAATTTTTTCAATAAAGTTTTTTCTTTTCATTGATCACATAACGTGGCGGCTTCTCCCTTTTGTTGGCTATCTTGGGGCCGGGCCGGTTCCCCCCCCCCTCTTTTTTCTTGTTTCCATAGAAATGCAGCCTGACCATTCCAATTAATGCAGCCTTACCTGTGCCATTGGGCTGCTCTGTCTTCTATCTCAGCAGGTGTCAGGCCCAGCCAGGGGTTCGCCCGGTGCTCGCTTGGCCCTGGGATGTCTGTCTTGCGGTTCTAGCATGGTGAGGGGGCGGTGGGGGCGGTGACGATGGTGACAGAGGGTGGTGCCAGCAGTGGGGGGGCGGTGCCTGTCTTATATAGGACCATAGGCCTGTCATATATAGGACCATAGCCCTGTCATATATAGGACCATATTGCCATAAATTCAGCCTGACAATGCAGGTATGCTGTGGATGCAGGACAGCGGATGCAGGTAAGTTGTAGATGCAGGACAGCAGATTCAGGTATGCTGCAGATGCAGGACAGTGGATGCAGGTATGCTGTGAATGCAGGTCAGTAGTACCGGAGCTACACAGGCTGGAAGCAGAAGACTGGAGCAGAGTCAGAAAAGCCAGGTCATACGTGGAGGATCAGTCTATCATAAACAGCAGGCAGAGAATAGTCAGAGTTCAGGCTGGGTTTGGCAAGAGAAAATCAGGCAGACAGGCAGGAATAATCAGGGTCATGCCAAGCCAGTGGTCAGGACTGTAAATAGCAGCGTTGTCAGAAAGCCAAGTCAAATACTGAATAAGATACAGGCACAGGATCATAGCACAGGGTAAAGCTGCAAATCAGACAGCAGCTGCTGTCTTTATTTAGACCATTTAGCCAAAGAAAAAAGGAAAAAGAAGGGGAAATCTCAACTACTCCTTAATACCTATCCGGTATTCTCCTATGCGAAATAGTGGCCATAAATTGGCCTAACCCTTTGGGGATTTAACCGGTTTCACTGTCCAGATCGGGGTATCCCAGGAAGTAATATAGATACCAGAGATACCGGGATTTGGTTGTCCTCTGAGTTAAATATCAATCTAGAAAAAAATTTTGTGACAGTCAAGAAGCAACTCTTCTATGAGGACAAACCAGTGATGAAAGTATTGATTTTTATTTGAAACTATTCAAAAATGTAATTCTAAATACAAATAACAATGAAAAAATTAAATATACATCCCTATTCCCAATATATACTGAAAAGACATATAGTCTAAAGAGGACATAGGTGGCCACCGTCTTCCAATTTCACCATTCAAATCTCTCTCTCTCACACACACATACATATACAGATCTCGATCGATCGTAAGATCGACTGAGATTGTAGATGAGAAAATCAAATGACCAGGGAAAATGTCAATGGGGATAATGACCGATGTAGTCTACTGATGGTATACACTCTTGGTCATAGGTTGTTTGGCCAGAAATTGGAGATAAAAGTTATATAAAGTGCGGATGTGGTGAGAAAATTCCTCTTAGTCCCAGTAGCACAAACTTATGATGATAGCAGCTTCAATGCTTGGATGTGTGCATATTTAAAGATCACCAGTGATAAAGCTACTAACAGTTGCAATATAACACTTGAGCGATACATATAGAGGGAAACTGACTATACCAGCAGCCTGGGCAGTACATGAGTCAGCATATCCTATCAGATAGTGAAGGAAAGCCTGCAATTACCGGCATCCTGACGAGATCTTAGGTCACCATCACATACACTGAAGGAGAAAGATTTCACTCACTGACAGCGGAGCTGTTTCCTGCAGATATCGGCATTCAGACGGGATCATCACGATCCATGAGTTACCATCACAGGCATTGAAGGGAAAAGTTCTACTCACTGACAGGGAGGCTGCTTCCTTTGTTCCCGGTGGATATCTTAGTCAGCTGTTAGGCAGGTCTTTAGTCATCGCTGGTGTTGTATAGAGGACATCCGTTGTAAAAGCTGCAAAAAGTCAAGCTCTGGCGTTTGGTTAGCGAACCGATGGAATGTAGAGAGGTAAACAGGGGGGGCGACTTGGTGGATTAATTGGTGGCTAACCAAAAGTCCTCCTCACGGATACCATATCCTCCTGATGCTTACATGTTTCGCTAATGTGCTTGCTTCTTCAGAGCATGCGCTGTGTTGTGTCGGCCAGGTTTAAATCACCCATTCAATCAGTAGTTAATTAATTACATGAGTTCAGCAAACAACAACGCTTAATTCATTAATGGTATCATTCACCCGTGCACAGACACACATCAAGCAGAGGAGCAGTCAGAATTTAACCCTATGCATAGCAGAGATTATCCCATATACTAGGCAGAAGAGAGGTCTCTAATTCAGATACTATTAAATCAAAGTGAGTGACAAAATCAACATGAGTGAAAAAAGAAAGAAAGAAACAGCTAAAACAGGAGGGGGACAGAGGAAAATTTTCTCGATTTCAATGGACATGGATTCCCCTATTCCACCCGGAATAAATCTTGGGGTGGTTAGCTATAGACACCAAACAGCAGTCAATATAAGGTAGAGCACAAGTCAGCACAAAATGCACATGTATGTATGGGAAATCTTCACGTATTTGACTGAATACAGAATACAGAATACCAATATTCAGAACTCAACAAGTAACACGTGTGTGGGTGGGGAAGCTGGATATGCTAGTCAAGGTAGAGAATATTAAAATTTATGTTAGTGCTGGCAGGTAGGTGACTAAATCCCACCTATCAATCCTAATTAGGTTCCATATACGGGAAATAGGAGGGGAAAAATGGGTATCAATAATGCTAACAATGTAGCCACCCTATTGATCAATAGTACATATACATTCTTGAATCGCCCCATATGGAGAGTCTCCTGCCCAGATCCCCAAGTAACATCATGAAGAAACCCTCTATTTTCAAGGGGAGATATTTACTTATTGTTCCAAAAAGACAGACAAGTTACATTCGTTGTTTAGGCCTCGCGGCTGCATACATTTTAACGTAAATATCCACATTTTTTCCTTCTGGTAAAGCACTTTGTCGAAATCACCCCTACGTGGGGGCAGGTTTAATTTGTAAATGCCTTTGCATTTAAGGCCACTAGGATTTCCGTCATCCTTCTCCAAAAAGTGTAGTGATAAAGGTCTGTCGTTATCCTTATTGAGTATACTTTGGACATGTTCACCAACTCTGATCTTAAGCTGTCTTTTGGTCTTGCCCACGTAGATTAGACCACATGGGCATGTTAGCAGTATATAACGCCTGTTGACCGGCAGTTTATAAAATGATGAATTGCTTTGTACCGTCAGAGTTGGCGAACATGTCCGTCTTGTCTAGGGATGAGCTTCGAGTTCGAGTCGAACTCATGTTCGACTCGAACATTGGCTGTTCGCAAGTTCGCCGAACAGCGAACAATTTGGGGTGTTCGCGGCAAATTCGAATGCCGCGGAACACCCTTTAAAAGTCTATGGGAGAAATCAAAAGTGCTAATTTTAAAGGCTAATATGCAAGTTATTGTCATAAAAAGTGTTTGGGGACCTGGGTCCTGCCCCAGGGGACATGGATCAATGCAAAAAAAAGTTTTAAAAACGGCCGTTTTTTCAGGAGCAGTGATTTTAATAATGCTTAAAGTCAAACAATAAAAGTGTAATATCCCTTTAAATTTCATACCTGGGGGGTGTCTATAGTATGCCTGTAAAGGGGCGCATGTTTCCTGTGTTTAGAACAGTCTGACAGCAAAATGACATTTTGAAGGAAAAACTCATTTAAAACTACCCGCGGCTATTGCATTGCCGACAATACACATAGAAGTTCATTGATAAAAACGGCATGGGAATTCCCCAAAGGGGAACCCCGAACCAAAATTAAAAAAAAAAAATGACGTGGGAGTCCCCCTAAATTCCATACCAGGCCCTTCAGGTCTGGTATGGATATTAAGGGGAACCCCGGCCAAAATTTAAAAAAAAAAATGACGTGGGGTTCCCCCTAAATTCCATACCAGACCCTTCAGGTCTCAACATTGGGAGGGTGCTTTGGGGTAGCCCCCCAAAACACCTTGTCCCCATGTTGATGAGGACAAGGGCCTCATCCCCACAACCCTGGCCGGTGGTTGTGGGGGTCTGCGGGCAGGGGGCTTATCGGAATCTGGAAGCCCCCTTTAACAAGGGGACCCCCAGATCCCGCCCCCCCCCGTGTGAAATGGTGTACCCTTACCATTTCACTAAAAAACTGTCAAAAATGTTAAAAATGACAAGAGACAGTTTTTGACAATTCCTTTATTTAAATACTTCTTCTTTCTTCTATCTTCCTTCCTCTTCTGGTTCTTCTGGTTCTTCTGGCTCTTCTGGTTCTTCCTCCGGCATTCTCGTCCAGCATCTCCTCCGCGGCGTCTATCTTCTTCTCCTCGGGCCGCTCCGCACCCATGGCATGGGGGGGAGGCTCCCGCTCTTCTCTTCTTCTTCATCTTCTTCTCTTCTTCTCTTCTTCTCTTCTTCATTTTCTTCTCCGGGCCGCTCCGCATCCATGCTGGCATGAAGGGAGGCTCCCGCTGTGTGACGGCGCTCCTCGTCTGACAGTTCTTAAATAACGGGGGGCGGGGCCACCCGGTGACCCCGCCCCCCTCTGACGCACGGTGACTTGACGGGACTTCCCTGTGACGTCACGGGGAATGCCACAGGGAAGTCCCGTCATGTCCCGTGCGTCAGAGGGGGGCGGGGTCACCGGGTGGCCCCGCCCCCGTTATTTAAGAACTGTCAGACGAGGAGCGCCGTCACACAGCGGGAGCCTCCCTTCATGCCAGCATGGATGCGGAGCGGCCCGGAGAAGAAAATGAAGAAGAGAAGAAAAGAAGAAGAGAAGAAGATGAAGAAGAGAAGAGCGGGAGCCTCCCCCCCATGCCATGGGTGCGGAGCGGCCCGAGGAGAAGAAGATAGAAGACGCCGCGGAGGAGATGCTGGACGAGAACGCCGGAGGAAGAACCAGAAGAGCCAGAAGAACCAGAAGAACCAGAAGATGAAGGAAGATAGAAGAAAGAAGAAGTATTTAAATAAAGGAATTGTCAAAAACTGTCTCTTGTCATTTTTAACATTTTTGACAGTTTTTTAGTGAAATGGTAGGGGTACTTTTGTACCCCCTTACCATTTCACACGGGGGGGGGGCCGGGATCTGGGGGTCCCCTTGTTAAAGGGGCTTCCAGATTCCGATAAGCCCCCCGCCCGCAGACCCCCACAACCACCGACCAGGGTTGTGGGGATGAGGCCCTTGTCCTCATCAACATGGGGACAAGGTGTTTTGGGGGGCTACCCCAAAGCACCCTCCCAATGTTGAGGGCATGTGGCCTGGTACGGTTCAGGAGGGGGGGGGGCACTATCGTCCCCCCCTCTTTTCCTGCGGCCTGCCAGGTTGCGTGCTCGGATAAGGGTCTGGTATGGATTTTTGGGGGGACCCCACGCCGTTTTTTTTTTTTTTTTTTGGCGCGGGGTTCCCCTTAAAATCCATACCAGACCTGAAGGGTCTGGTATGGAATTTAGGGGGAACCCCACGTCATTTTTTTTTTTTTATTTTGGCCGGGGTTCCCCTTAATATCCATACCAGACCTGAAGGGCCTGGTATGGAATTTAGGGGGACTCCCACGTCATTTTTTTTTTTTAATTTTGGTTCGGGGTTCCCCTTTGGGGAATTCCCATGCCGTTTTTATCAATGAACTTCTATGTGTATTGTCGGCAATGCAATAGCCGCGGGTAGTTTTAAATGAGTTTTTTCCTTCAAAATGTCATTTTGCTGTCAGACTGTTCTAAACATGGGAAACATGCGCCCCTTTACAGGCATACTATAGACACCCCCCAGGTACGAAATTTAAAGGGATATTACACTTTTATTGTTTGACTTTAAGCATTATTAAAATCACTGCTCCTGAAAAAACGGCCGTTTTTAAAACTTTTTTTTGCATTGATCCATGTCCCCTGGGGCAGGACCCAGGTCCCCAAACACTTTTTATGACAATAACTTGCATATTAGCCTTTAAAATTAGCACTTTTGATTATTCATGTTCGTGTCCCATAGACTTTAACGGTGTTCGCATGTTCGAAAGAACTTTTTTCCTGTTCGCATGTTCTGGTGCGAACCGAACAGGGGGGTGTTCGGCTCATCCCTAGTCTTGTCTACATATTTGCTGATATGACATCTGCCACATTGAAACATGTCCTTCAAAGGGGGGAGGCTGGTAAGCCAATCTCGTCTAGTTGGTCTCGTATATTCCGAGTGAACCAGGTTGTCTCTGAGGTTAGTGGCCCTTCTAGCAGTAAGTAAAGGTCTGTTCCCTACTATCCCCCCAAGTATAGTGGATTCGGCTAGAATGTGCCAGTGACGGTTCAGTATTTTATGGACTTGTCCCCATTGTGCATCAAATTTGGTGATAATCCTTATTGGGGCAGGGGTGGTTATGTCTGGCAGTTGTACTGTTTTGCTTTTAGAAAGTAAGGACATTCATTCAGTGAGGCAAGCTCTCTTTTTGGCTTTCCTGATACAGCCATGGGAATATACTCGTTCACGGAAACGTCCGTATAATTCTTGAGATTCCATTAGGAATTCATTGTCATCTGAGCAGTTTCGCCTGGTGCGTATAAACTGTCCTACAGGAATTCCGTGAATGAGTGGTCTTGGATGGTGGCTAGTGGCCAATAGCAGGGTATTAGCCGCCGTGTCTTTCCTAAACGTTTTTGTAGAGATTTGGCCATCTTTGATCTGAATGGTGAGATCAAGGAATGGTAAACATGCAGAGTCAAATGAAAAGGTAAGTTTTAGATTCTTATTGTTCAGATTCAATTCATCAATGATGGACTGTAGTTCTGAGGGTGTACCCCCCCAGAGCATTATCACATCATCAATGTACCTCAGCCACATTTTGCAGTGGCTGAGGTACAGAGACGAGGGATAAACGCACTCCAGTTCCCACAACCCGAGATGTAAACATGCATAGGATGGGGCCCAAGGGGCCCCCATGGACGTACCCCTTATCTGTCTATAGTATTGGTTGAGGAACTGGAAGCAGTTATTATCCAATATAAATTGTAGTAGATCCACAATGAACTCATTCTGAGCAGCCAGTTGTGGAAATTTGGAATCCAGAAAGTACTGTATTGCTTTTAAACCACATTCATGTGGGATTGACGTGTACAGTGATTCTACGTCAATCCCCACCAATAGGGTATCTGTGGGTACCTGGATTCCATCAATTTTCATGAGTACATCGCGTGTATCCTGCACATAGGAGGGGAGTTCGGTTACCAATTCTTTTATCATTGCGTCAACGAATTTGCCCACTCTCTCCAGGGGTCCTTTAATAGCGGACACTATGGGTCTTCCCGGAGGATTAGTAATCGATTTATGAAGCTTGGGTATAATGTAAAAAGTAGGGGTATTAAATTCGCTGACGCACAGATATTTAGTCTCTTTATTGGAGAGCAAGTTACTTTCAAAGGCCATCTTAAGTTTAAAATTCAGATTATCTATAATCTCAGGAAAGGGATTATATGCTAGTTTCTTATATGTAGTTTCATCCTTTAGGAGACGCATGGTTTCCTTCTCATACAGTTCCTGCGATAACAGTACAGTATTTCCCCCTTTGTCACTGCTTTTAATGATAACCTCCTTGGCTTCCCTAAGTTCCCTAAGTGCCTTTCTCTCTGCTGGACTCAGGTTGTCAATTCCCCGATACCTCCAGTCCAGCATGGATAAGTCCCTTTGGACCTGCTCCAGAAATGACTGGATCTGTTTGTGTTTCAAGAGTGGGGGCATTTTAAGGGACCTTATGGTCAAATTTGAGGGACGCAATGATTCAGATATAGAACCATGGATTTCTTTTTTTTCAAATATAAGTTTATTCAGAAGCAGGAAGGGCCAGGGCCCGCAGTGTCAATAGAAACATAAACAGGTTCGAGGACGCAGCCTCTTACAGCAACATAACTGAAAGCATGACAGTGTGGTTTCCCATTTCAGGGTCATATATATAAATTATCACAGTTTGTACTCTAAATTCACCCATGATATGGGTCTTAAATAGGTCTGGGTATCCCCATTCCTCCTGCCATTTTCTGTTTTTTTTTTAATAAGAAGGAAAAGGAGTAATTGTAGAAGAATAGTAGTAGAAATAAGAGAGAGAGAGAGAGAGAGAGAGAGAAGACAGAGAGTTAGGAGGTTAAAATAGTGAGGAGGGGAAGGTGTGAAGCACAGGTGTGTGTGTGGGGGGGGGGGGGAAACACGGAGGCGGCGGTATCCATCCATTGCTTAATATGTGTATGTCCATAAGGAAGCTGCTATCAGTAGGTTTCCGCCTACTGCTTCAATCATGGGCTTGCCAGCAGGTTTTGACCCTCAGTGGAGAATATGTATATAAGCCATTGCGACCAGGTCTTAGTGTATAGTTCAGTTTGGTTACAGTCTGTGAGGATAAGATCCTCCATCTTCCTTATATCTTCTACTTTTTTTAACCACATACCTAGAGTAGGGGGTCTGGTGGTCTTCCACAACAGGGGGATGCACGCCTTGGCTGCATCTAGGAGATGTCTAATCAGAGATTTTTTGTAAGCCCTTCTGGACATGTTAGAGGCATGCAGCAAGAAGAAACCAGGGTCTGCTACAATATGGCGTTCTGTAAATTTCTGTATTATCAACTGTATGGACATCCAGAACTGCTCCAGCCTCCGACACGTCCAAAAGACATGGAGAATCGTGCCCTGTTCCTCTCCGCATCTCCAGCAGATTCCTGAGGAAGATGGGAAAAATTTCCGCAATTTGTCCGGGGTGTTGTACCATCTAGTTACTATTTTGTAATTAGTTTCCTGCATTTTCGTGCATATGGAGGATTTAAATGTAAAGTAGAGTATGTTTTGTTTTTGCCTTGATGTAAAACTACACTGCATATCTCTCTCCCAAGACCTGAGGGTGGGAATTTGGTAATTCTCTGATGGTGTGATCAATAGTTGATATGCTGCTGACAATGTATGAGGGAGATCACCCTCTTCTGAGCAATATATTTCATGTGTAGTCAAGGCTCTATCAAAATTTCTAGGAGAGGGTAGCGTCTTGAGAAAGTGGTTAAGCTGTAAAGCTCTCCAAAAATCTAAGTGGAACTGTCCCTCCAGTCTCATCAACTCTCCTATTGAGGTCCACTGTCCATTTGTAATGTAATGGGATGCTTGTGAGTGACCTGCTTTACGTAGGGAGCAAAATATTGGATCCGTATATCCTGGTTTGAATTCTGGAGTACCCAGAATTGGGCGTAGTGGAGAATTAAGGGATGTAAGATGTCGTCTAGCAAAAAGAAGTGAGCAGGTTCGTGTGGTAACTCCTATCAGGGGATGATGCTTCATATTCCTAGGTAGTAAGTCATAACACCAGGGAGCTCTGTCTAAGGGTACAGTACATTGGGCTTGTTCTAATTGGGTCCATAGCTTGGTGGTGCTATGTCGGTTCCAGTCAATGAGTCTGGACAAATGAACTTCTTGTTGGTATTTTCGAAGATCTGGGACTGCCAGTCCTCTGTAAAGTTTGGGTAATGTGAGCTGTCGTCTGTTAATCCTAGGTCTCTTATGTGCCCAAATAAAATCCAAGAACAAAGTGTTGGCTTGGTCAAAGTAGTGGGCGGGAATTTGGATCGGTAGGGCCTGTAGGAGATATAAGAACTTTGGCAGAATGCACATTTTAAGAATATTGCACCTACCAAACCAAGAGTGTAGCCCTGTGCTCCAGGTTTTCAGTAGGGATCGGACCATGGATAATAATGGAGGGAAATTCATGGCAAACATTTGGGACAGTTTGGAGGGAATATAAGTTCCTAGATATTTCAGGGCGGTAGTAGTCCATTTAAATTTGAAACTGTTCTGTAAGGTGTTGAGGGTGCGTGGTGGGAGCCCAATACTCATGGCTTCTGATTTGTTAAAATTTATCTTTAAATTAGATATATTCCCATATGTTTTAAATTCATGAAGAAGATTGGGGAGAGAGATGGTCGGATTTGTGAGAGTGAACAGCATATCGTCCGCATAGGCGGCTATTTTCTGCTGCGTCTCTCCCATGTTTACTCCAGAGATATCTGGATGGGCCCGATCTGTTCTCAGGAAGGGTTCCAGTGACAGGGCGAATAGAAGTGGGAATAGCGGGCATCCCTGGCGGGTTCCATTCTTGATCTCAAAGGGGGCAGACAGATTCCCATTTGCCCGAACTCTTGCTGTGGGGTTGGTGTAAACTGAAGTAATCCAATTTAACATCCTAGTCCCCAGGCCTACATGTCTTAAAACTGAAGTCATGAAGTTCCAATTCACCCTGTCAAAGGCCTTTTCTGCGTCTGTACTTAGAAATATGCAGGGGGTCTTATTCTGATTGACTACGTGTAGGATGTTGAGGGCTTTGATTGTATTGTCCCTGGCCTCTCTGGATGGGACAAAGCCTACTTGGTCTAGATGGATCAGGGACGGAAGGTATATTTGGAGTCTAGTTGATAATATTTTCGTAAAGACTTTAAGATCGATATTGAGAAGCAAAATTGGTCTGTAGCTCCCGCACAATGTCGTATCTTTCCCTTCCTTGGGTATCACTGCGATATGGGCTGTCAATGTGTCTCTGGGGAAATGAGTGCTGGAGTCCAGTGAGTTAAAGAATTTGTGCATGGGTTCGCCCAGGGATGGTAACAAAGTTTTGTAGTATAGGGCCGTAAAGTCATCTGGGCCTGGAGCTTTCCCTAGTTTCATGGATGCAATTGCTCTTTGGATCTCTTCCATGGTAATAGGTTCTTCTAGTAACTCACTGAACTCAGCCGGTAATTTAGGCATGTCAGATTTAGTTATATAGTCTTCTATTTGCGACTGTGGTGCAGATTGGTGTTGTAAGTTATAAAGGGAGGAGTAGAATTCCTTGAATTCATCTGCGATCGCCTGAGGTAGTGTAGTCTTTTGACCGGAGGACAACATAATGTGGGGTATGTAGTTCGCTAAGGTTTGTTCGCGTAGTGATTTGACAAGTACTTTACCACATTTATTCCCCGATTCATACGTCACGCGTTTACATTTTTGTAATGCGGCTTTTGCTCTAAACTGCATTAAGTCCGTGATCTTATTGCGTAAAAGCAGAATGTCTGCTTCCCCCGCCGGTGTCTGTGCGTGTTTGTGTCTTGCCTCTGCCAAGTGCAAGTCCTGCAGAAGGGTTGTCATCTGGGCCGATCTTATTCGTTTAATGCGTGCTCCATGCTTTATCAAAACCCCGCGGATCACCGCTTTGTGTGCCTCCCAGACTATTCCGGGATCACTACCGGGAGTATAGTTGGTTTGGAAATAGCAATCTAATTCCTTCTTGACGTCAGTAAGTACCTCCTCATCTTGCATGAGACTTTCATTCAGTCTCCAAGTCTTTTGTCTGTCAGAGGGGTTGTCAGTTAGGGCATAGGTCAGTAGGACAGGAGCGTGGTCAGACCACGTGATGGAAAGTATCCTAGAGTCTCGAAGAGCATGTAATTGGGCATGGGGGATTAGAAAATAATCAATTCTAGAGTATTGTTTGTAAGGATTGGAATAAAAAGTGTAGTCCCGTTCGGTTGGGTGTAGGAGTCGCCAGGCGTCGATCAATTGTGCCTTGTGTAGTGTCCTGGAAATTCGTTTCCTTCCAATGGGGGTGATAGAGGAGGTTCCTGAGGAAGTGTCCTCAGAGGGGATCAGAGGGACGTTGAAGTCGCCTCCTACTATGAGGTGACCCCTAGAGAACTCTAACAGAATCTCTGTGGTCTTATTGAGAAACCTATCTTGGTGGATGTTAGGTGTGTAGATGTTCGCAAGTGTTACTTGTGCCCCTCCTATTTCTCCCTTGAGAAACAGATATCTTCCCTCCAGGTCTGATAATATAGCTGTACATTTCCAGGGTACACTGTTGGCGATGAGTATAGACACACCACGTGTCTTAGTAAACCCATTGGTGGAGTGGTAGACCGTTGGGAAAAACCTGTTTTTCAGAATGGGGAGATTACTGTTTTTAAAATGAGTTTCTTGTATTAGAGCCAGGTCTACTCTATTGCATTTTAGATCTTGGAGCAACATGCGCCTCTTTTCCGGCACATTTAAGCCGTTTGCATTCAATGTAAATATATTCACCGCCTCCATGTTTCCCTGGGTATAAAAAGGCAAGGGGTGGGGAAAACTAAGAGAGTGGGGGTAAGATTAGGTGGGGGAGATGTAGAGTAGGATAGTCAGTTGAGAAAAGAGAGAAGCTAGAATCTAAAAAGTACCAGTTAAGTACAGTTAGTTGTTCTAAAAGAAACGCACGATAGTGCTATGACGCTCACCAGAATAGCTCTGGTAACTGAGCGTTGGCCTATTTGGGGTTGTGTAAAACAATAACCAGTGAGGAGTCAACCTGCCACCCCTCTCCATACCTGTGTATAGTTGCATATGATTCAGTAAATGTGTTGACGGATTTTGTGCAGGATATTATAAGGCAGAAACTAATTTTCATATAAACAAGGTACGATATATTGTGAAAGAAATAAAAGGAATCGATTATAAAATAAAACATTGTGTGCAAGGTCAATGTGTCTCTAGTCATTTACACTTTATATAGGCAAAAGCATAATATCAAAAACAGATTTTCTATCCCTGCATAGTTACTTAAACCAAAAACTTTAAACTTTTGAGCCCACTGGTATACGTCGTTTGCGAACAAATCCCCGGTTCCCGAATAGGGGCGATGGGGAAGATCCCACACCCAGACTTAGGATAAGGGGAGAGGCCGCAGACTGTCTAGCCAGGCTTATGATCTCCCCTGTGTCCAAATAGTATCCTCTCCCTTCTTATCTACCAGCCGTGATAAACATGGGGCTTGAACTCGTTAAGGCCTACTATTTAAATACATATACCTCTCCCGTATCTATGTTCTGACTTGTAGGTGAACCCGGTGAACTCCATCTAGAATTACCCCCTCTCCCCCGTCACTCACCAGTCACCACCAGTACTAGTATTATGGCTATATTGGAGTCAGAGGCAGGGAGGCACCCAACAGCATTCGTCCCTGGAGATATCAATGCATCCTTAATTCCGGCATTTTGGTGTCTAAGACCCAGCTTAGCATTCCCTATGGCAAGGTGTCTGTGGATTTGCTGGTCAAAAGATTCCTCTGTCTCTGCTTGTGGCCGGCTGCACGTGTATGTCTGTGTTGCCTAGTTCTTGATCTTCTTCGGGAAGCCAAGTGTATTATAGTTCCAGATTGCCTGTGTTTCCGGTTCAGCGCCGAGTCGCCTGTAGCTCTCTGTTTGTGTGACGCATCTGGGGACCCTGCGGGGAGGGTAGGATACCTTCGTTCCCCTGGGAAGATGGTAGTGTGCTCACATCAGCTCGATACAGGAGACGCTCGGTGGTGTTAGAGTGTGACATATAGAGGAGGAGTTCGCACCGAGGTCCAGTCTGGGCAGCTTCCTTCAGGGGGACAGCAGCAATCCATACATTACAAGGCCACCCTTATTGGTGTGTGGGGCTCAGTTAACAGAGCAGGGATAAAAAAAAAACAAAATGGTAAAAAATAAAAGAAACCATGAAACTGAATATAAACTAATGCCTGATCTTTGGAAGTTCTTTATGTTCACGCTCAGTCCTCAGCTGATACTGTACGGGTTCTCCTGCGAGATCTCTGCTGGTGTGGATGTTGGTAATTCCTTTGGGTATTGGGTCCTGAGCGTGTCGACATCCTGGGGATGAAAGCTAGCCAGTCTGGGACTTGGATCGGTTCTGTGCCCAGGAGCTCAAAGAAGGCTGGCAAGTCCGCGGGCGAGCATAAGGTGAATGATGATGCTCCGTTTCGGAATGTTACCACCAAGGGGTATCCCCAGCGGTACGTGCATCCCTGTCTCTTGGCCAATTCCAGCGCCGGTTTCAGTAGGGCTCTCCGTAATAGCGTGGCTCTCGACAGATCCAGGAGTATCTTGATTATTGCACCATCGAACTCCACTTCACCTTGTTCCCACGCTTTACGGAGAATGAGTTCTTTTTGCGTGTATTTGTGGATTCTGCAAAGCACGTCCCGCGGCGTATCTGGGTCCTGCGATCTAGGCCCGAGAGTTCTATGTACCCGGTCTAGCTCCAGCTGCGGTGGGTCGGTGCCTAGGACTTTATGGAAGATAGCCGTAACCGATGCCACTAGGTCCTCCGAGCCTGTAGCTTCTGGAATGCCCCTCAGCCGTAGGTTGTTGCGGCGGGTGCAGTCTTCCAGGTCCTCCATATGCAGCTGGAGATCGATGGTCTGCGAGGTTTGTGACTCCTGCAGGCGCTCCAGGGCCAGGACTCGCTGTGTAAGAGACGAGATTGTCAAATCGCCATTGTCTACTCTTTCTGTGAGGTCTTGTAGCCCTGTTCTCAGTTCCTGGATGTCCCGAGCATGAGCCTCTTCCACCCTCAAGATAAGGGACTCCATGTCCGCTCGTGAAGGTAAGGCCTCAATGTCAGCCTTCGTGGGGAGGGCCTGTAGTATGCTCCGGAGATCATCTGGGATGCCATTCTGACTTTGGGACGATCCTGCCATGTCTTCTTGAAAGACTGCTGGTATCGTTAACGAAAAGTCCTGTGCTGGAGAGTCGTGAGAAGGTGCTGGTAAGTCCATCTCTGACCTAGGGCATACACGTGGTGCTGTTGCAATGGCGCCTGGTAAGATCACCAGTGAGTCTTTAAAATACCGTTTGATGCCACACCAGGGGGTTAAAGGCCGAGAACCGCTGGTTGATGATCGTGTCCTGTATCGTTTGGATGATAGCATGCCTTGTTTTCGCTGCGTGATTCCCGTCAGATTACAGGATGAAGAGGGGTATAGCCAGGAGCTCTCCAGAAGTGCTTCCTCACTCAGCCATTGCTAAGCCACGCCCCCAGAACCATGGATTTCATCATTGGGGTCCGGGTCCTCATTTTCTTCTAAAAGTGACACTAGTGTCTCAAGGGCCTCCCTTTCTTCCTTAGTTTTTTCATCATTGGAATCTATTTCCCCACGGTCAGAATGCCAATATCTAAATATGACCTTTCGGAGGAATAAGTTTATGTCTTTAAACACCTCAAATTCATTCATTGAGGCTGTAGGTGAAAAGGACAGTCCTTTTTGTAGAAGTGATATATGGTGTTCGTTCAGGGGAAAAGCGGATAAATTAACTACTTTCCTATCCTGAGTATCTAGATTTTGTGTGTTATGTGTGTCTTTCATTTTAAGTCTATTGGTCAGGTTCTCCGTGCACCCGATCTCAGTTCCCTTTGGTTTCCCTTTATGTCTCTTTCTCTTCCTTGACTTCCGTGATTGCTTTGAGGGGGGAGTTTGCCTGTTTTCATTTGTCCCTTCCTGGGATTTGAACTGTTTGGTATATCCCCCTCTGTCTCTAAAAAAGCAATTGTCCGTTCAGTGGGTCCTGTTTCACTGTCTGTGGATGAATACCTCGGTTAAGTTACCTTGGATCTATTTCTGCGATTTCGCCTACGAGATCTACTCCTACCCCTGGGTATGGTAGGATCAAAAATGTCCCCACTATCCCAGTCCTTTCTTGTTTTGTGGATTTCAGAAGTTTCTGCGTCTTTTCTACCTCTTTTTTTAAAAGTTCATTGGTTTTTATAAATAGCGGATCAGATTTATATGGTTCCAGTAATTGAACACTTGTGTCTATTTCTTTTCTAATCTCCTCTGTAGCTGTTCTTCCTCAACTATCATATTCAAAATTGATAATCCACGTTCCAGGCAG
Source organism: Aquarana catesbeiana (assembly GCA_037953035.1). Lineage (NCBI taxonomy): Eukaryota > Metazoa > Chordata > Amphibia > Anura > Ranidae > Aquarana > Aquarana catesbeiana. The sequence goes on from JBBHAA010000956.1 coordinate 1,218,230, forward strand.
CTTTGTTTCCAGAGCTCAAGGAATCGTGGAGTATGCAAATGTCCTGCTGGGGTCACTTTCCCTAAGGCCTCTGGGAATTATTCTGTGTTCAATGTGCGATCTCAGTGATGAGATGTCCCATTTTCTGTTAAGAAATTTAATGGTGAGTTTTTTGTGGTTCTTTAATAGTCCTTTCAGGGTATCATCTCCACCACTTTGTATCGCAGTCGCATCACAGGAAAATGCCGTTTGTATTTCAAGGTCTATCTCTTCATTCAATAGATATGCCATAGCTAATCTGATAAAATGGATGGATAAGCCGTTCGCCAGAGTTACTCTGATAGATGCAAGCAGAATTTGGTTTATATCTATTTTTAGAAGAGATACTGAAAGCCCCTCAAAGTGCATAATAAAAATGAATTGGGAATAAAGAGGTAAATGGATAGGGAGAGGAGCCCTTCTGAAGGGAAGTATAATCCCAGAAACATATAATCAAAAGAAAAAAGGAAAAAGAAGGGGAAATCTCAACTACTCCTTAATACCTATCCGGTATTCCCCTATGCAAAATAGTGGCCATAAATTGGCCTAACCCTTTGGGGATTTAACCGGTTTCACTGTCCAGATCGGGGTATCCCAGGAAGTAATATAGATACCAGAGATACCGGGATTTGGTTGTCCTCTGAGTTAAATATCAATCTAGAAAAAAAATTTTGTGACAGTCAAGAAGCAACTCTTCTATGAGGACAAACCAGTGATGAAAGTATTGATTTTTATTTGAAACTATCCAAAAATTTAATTCTAAATACAAATAACAATGAAAAAATTAAATACACATCCCTATTCCCAATACATACTAAAAAGACATATAGTCTAAAGAGGACATAGGTGGCCACCGTCTTCCAATTTCACCATTCAAATCTCTCTCTCTCTCTCTCTCACACACACATACACATACAGATCTTGATCGATCGTAAGATCGACTGAGATTGTAGATGAGAAAATCAAATGACCAGGGAAAATGTCAATGGGGATAATGACTGATGTAGTCTACTGATGGTATACACTCTTGGTCATAGGTTGTTTGGCCAGAAATTGGAGATAAAAGTTATATAAAGTGCGGATGTGGTGAGAAAATTCCTCTTAGTCCCAGTAGCACAAACTTATGATGATAGCAGCTTCAATGCTTGGATGTGTGCATATTTAAAGATCACCAGTGATAAAGCTACATAACAGTTGCAATGTAACACTTGAGCGATACATATAGAGAGAAACTGACTATACCAGCAGCTGGGGCAGTACATGAGTCAGCATATCCTATCAGATAGTGAAGGAAAGCCTGCAATTACCGGCATCCAGATGAGATCTTAACGATCCATAGGTCACCATCACATACACTGAAGGAGAAAGAATTGATGATGTGATAATGCTCTGGGGGGGTACACCCTCGGAACTACAGTCCTTCATTGACTAATTGAATCTGAACAATAGGAATCTAAAACTTACCTTTTCTTTTGACTCTGCATGTTTACCATTCCTTGATCTCACCATTCAGATCAAAGATGGCCAAATCTCTACAAAATGTTTAGGAAAGACACGGCGGCTAATACCCTGCTATTGGCCACTAGCCACCATCCAAAACCACTCATTCACGGAATTCCTGTAGGACAGTATCTACGCACCAGACGAAACTGCTCAGATGACAATGAATTCCTAATGGAATCTCAAGAATTATATGGGCATTTCCGTGAATGAGGATATTCCCATGGCTGTATCAGGAAAGCCAAAAAGAGAGCTTGCCTCACTAAACGACTGTCCTTACTTTCTAAAAGCAAAACAGTACATCTGCCAGACAGAACCACCCCTGCCCCAATAAGGATTATCACCAAATTTTGGGCACAATGGGGACAAGTCTGTAAAATACTGAACCGTCACTGGCACATTCTAGCCGAATCCCCTATACTTGGGGGGGGGGTAGTGGGGAACAGACCTTTACTTACTGCTAGAAGGGCCACTAACCTCAGAGACAACCTGGTTCACTCGGAATATACGGGACCAACTAGACGAGATTGGCTTACCAGCCGCCCACTTTGAAGGGCATGTTTCAATGTGGCAGATGTCATATCTGCAAATATGTAGACAAGACGGACATGTTCGCCAACTCTGACGGTACAAAGCAATTTAAAATTCATCATTTTATAAACTGCCGGTCAACATGCGTTATATACATGCTAACATGCCCATGTGGTCTAATCTACGTGGGCAAGACCGCTTAAGATCAGAGTTGGTGAACATGTCCAAAGTATACTCAATAAGGATAACGACAGACCTTTATCACTACACTTTTTGGAGAAGCATGACGGAAATCCTAGTGGCCTTAAATGCAAAGGCATTTACAAATTAAACCTGCCCCCACGTAGGGGTGATTTCGACAAAATGCTTTACCAGAAGGAAAAGATGTGGATATTTACGTTAAAATGTATGCAACCGCGAGGCCTAAACAACAAATGTAACTTGTCTGTCTTTTTGGAACAATAAGTAAATATCTCCCCTTGAAAATAGAGGGTTTCTTCATGATGTTGCTTGGGGATCTGGGCGGGAGACTCTCCATATGGGGCGATTCAAAAATGTATATGTACTATTGATCAATAGGGTGGCTACATTGTTAGCATTACTGATACCCATTTTTCCCCTCCTATTTCCCGTATATGGAACCTGATTAGGATTGATAGGTGGGATTTAGTCACCTACCTGCCAGCACTAACATAAATTTTGATATTCACTACCATGACTGGCATATCCAGCTTCCCCACCCACACACGTGTTACTTGTTGAGTTCTGAATATTGGTATTCTGTATTCAGTCAAATACGTGAAGATTTCCCATACATACATGTGCATTTTGTGCTGACTTGTGCTCTACCTTATATTGACTGCTGTTTGGTGTCTATAGCTAACCACCCCAAGATTTATTCCGGGTGGAATAGGGGAATCCATGTCCATTGAAATCGAGATAATTTTCCTCTGTCCCCCTCCTGTTTTAGCTGTTTCTTTCTTTCTTTTTTCACTCATGTTGATTTTGTCACTCATAAGCTAATGGAGATATACTCAGCGCTGACTAATTAATGGACAACTCAAAAAAGGTAAATGCAAGCAAACACGTAAGGTAAATTCAACAACACCTCAAATACATAAAATAGAAAACAGTGCTGCGCAAATATAAATGTCCTTGAAATAATATATCAAAATAAAACAGATGAAGAAAGGAGATGAGACCACCAGTGGACACTCAGGACGACAGGGGATGAATCTATAGTGACTATGATCCCTTCACTGCACATGGATGGCCCCTCACCTGAAATATTCGACCTGAAACAGGTCATACAGCATGTACACCATACAATGGGTAAACTGATCCAGGTGGTGGTAACTTCGTTTTCAGACTCCAACACTCATCAGATTAAAGGGATGTTGTATATGCAAATAGAAATAGGCAATATAGTGCTCTCTGTACGTACTTTTATTAAATTAAAAAGGTAAAATAATGCACTTACAGAAACCGGCACTCAGATCTGAGTGCCGGCTAGACGGCGTGTAATCGTAACAGACAGGCTGATGGCCGCGGGTGACGTCATGCGCTCCTGGCCCCCGTACGCGTTACGTCCATGGGCGGGACTTCATCAGCGTGGGGCGGGATACGCATAGACGGCCCGCTTTGTTTATATATAGTGCCATAGCAACAGTGCTGCGCCAATCACAGTACTGATGCAGTAATCCCGGGAGACATGAACCAGCACGTCATTCCAGCTGCACCAGGACATGTCATCGGCACACAAAAGAACGCTCAGCCTCACACGGAATGAAGAGCAAATTGGTACAATGTACCTATGTGTAATTCCTCAAATCGAAAGTTTTAATAACTGCTCATAAGGCTTAAAAGGAAAAACTTAGGAGCGACTCAGAAACATATAAGTTCTCATAAAAAAGTGACTAGCTTATTACCCATTTCAGATAGGGGAAAATAGCAATTCCACTACTAAAATCGCATAGAATCACATAAAAAAAGAGAAGAAATCGCATAAAAATACTAAAAAATTACAGTGATCAGACTGCGGACATCACCTGGGTACGATCACATACACATAATCAATTGCAAAAATTACAAACAGTAACACTATTACAAAATAAAATAAACAACATAAATATAATGCATAAAAATCATCTATTAGAAATAAAACAATTTGAATCAAAATCAACGTTCATTCCAGCTGGGAATAGGACCTTGGTCTCATAAATCCAGAAGGATTCTCTGCGACTAAGTTGTCTGATATAATGGCCACCTCTCCAGTGGCGGGGAACTTTTTCTATCCCCCAGAACTTGAGGCATTTAGGGTCCCTATGATGACACAGGCGAAAATGCCTAGACACACTATGGGTTTTTACCCCCTGTTTAATGTTGCTAATGTGTTCGCCAACTCTAACATGCAATGCTCTTGAGGTGCGGCCCACATACTGGAGGCCACAATCGCACTCCAGCATGTAGACCACTCCCACAGACGAACACGTAATTAAACCTTCAATTTGATAACTTTTGTGTGTGACATTTGAAACAAATTCTTTCCGCCTTTTGATATTTTTGCTGGCTTTCCTGCAAGTGGCACATTTGCCACACGCATAGAAACCAGACAAAAAACCAAACAACCTATTAGTCCCTATTTTTGGTGGATCAATGACCCCTGGTGCTAGCCGGTCACGTAAGGAGGGGGCTTTGCGGTACATGAACCGTGGGTGCTCAGGGAGAACAGACCCCAGAGTACGGTCTCCTTTAAGAATAGGCCAGTGTCTAGCTATAATTTGCTCGAGTTTTTTATACTGGATATTGTAATCCAGTATAATACGATAACTGGTGGCATTGTCTTCTGTTTCGGTGGGTTTAACCCTATCTGCCACAATAGTGTTCCTATCTGTTGACAGTAGTTTAGCGATTTCTGAGTCAACCATAGCTTGCGTATAACCTTTTTCTTTAAACCTAGTTGCCAACACATGTGACTGTGATAAAAAGTCATCATCTGAGGTACAATTACTACGCAAGCGGATGAATTGGCCTCTTGGAATATTGCAAAGCCACGATTTGTGGTGACAACAAGTCAGTGGAATGTACGCATTCCTATCCGTTGCTTTAAAGTGATTTCTGGTTTGAAAGCCCGCCTCCTCTTTAAAGATTTCCAGGTCTAAAAATGTGATCTGTTGTTGGTTGATCATCCATGTCAGCTCAATATTTTTATTGTTATCATTCAACTTATCCATAATGATCTTGCAAACTCACTAGGTCACATTCCCACACCATGATTAAATCATCAATGTACCTTCTGTAGCACGATAATTGCGATGGGGGGTCATGAAATATGGTATCTTCCTCCCAGTGGGCCATGAACAAGTTGGCCACACTGGGAGCAAACCTAGCCCCCAATGCCACACCTCACGTCTGCAGAAAGTAATCACCATTGAACCAAAAATAATTATTCAATAAACAAAATTCTAAACTTTCTAGTAAGAAGGAGATATGGTCACTTGGGGACTCAGTGGCTGCCAGAGCCCATTTAACGGAATCCAAGGCCTGCTTATGATCAATGATTGTATATAAAGAACCAACGTCTGCAGTAATCAATATACTGGACGGAGTGCATGAGAGGGTGGACAGAATTTGAAGAATTTGTTTAGTGTCACGTAAAAATGCTTTGGTTTTAGTGACAAGTGGCTGAAGAAAAAAATCAAGATATTGGCCTAGCCTCGAGGTGACAGAATCAATTCCGTTCACAATCGGATGACCAGGTGGATGTTCAGGATTTTTATGTAATTTTGGTAAAATATAAATTATGGGAGTCCTACAGTAGAATGGATCCAAGTAGGCCGCCTCCTTAGGATTCAAAATTCCCTTGCTTTTACCTTTTTCTACTAAGGAATGTAGATTATTATTAAAAGTCAGCATAGGGTCACCCCTCAAGAGTTGATAAGTGTTCCGGTCATTCAATAATTTTACCATTTCAGCCTGATAATACGCTTTACTAAGCACAACCAACCCTCCTGCCTTGTCCGCTGGCCGGATCACTATATCCTTCCTTTGCTCCAGGAAGGATATGCCTCTTTTAATGGCCTGAGAGTCTCTAGCCTTCTTGATCTTGAGTTTATCAAGATCATGACAAACCATGTTCCTAAATACCTCCAAATGCCTATTATCACTGCATAGGGGATTGAAAACAGATCGATTACGAAGGTTGGAATGCCTAGAAGTAGTATCCAATTGGGGAGTAATCCGTTGTACTGGATTGGAGAGAAAGTATTTTTTGATATTTAAATTGCGAATGTATTTCTGTATGTTGATATAGGCTTGAAATTTGTTTAAATTGCGAATTGGAGCGAACTTCAAACCTCTATCGAGGACTAATGTTTCATCAGTAGTAAGAGGGGTACCACTTAAACTTCAAACTAGAAATCACTTTAAAGCAACGGATAGGAATGCGTACATTCCGCTGACTAGTTGTCACCACAAATCGTGGCTTTGCAATATTCCAAGAGGCCAATTCATCCGCTTGCATCGTAATTGTACCTCAGATGATGACTTTTTATCACAGTCACATGTGTTGGCAACTAGGTTTAAAGAAAAAGGTTATACGCAAGCTATGGTTGACTCAGAAATCGCTAAAGTACTGTCAACAGATAGTAACACTATTGTGGCAGATAGGGTTAAACCCACCGAAACAGAAGACAATGCCACCAGTTATCGTATTATACTGGATTACAATATCCAGTATAAAAAACTCGAGCAAATTATAGCTAGACACTGGCCTATTCTTAAAGGAGACCGTACTCTGGGGTCTGTTCTCCCTGAGCACCCACGGTTCATATACCGCAAAGCCCCCTCCTTACGTGACCGGCTAGCACCAGGGGTCATTGATCCACCAAAAATAGGGACTAATAGGTTGTTTGGTTTTTTGTCTGGTTTCTATGCGTGTGGCAAATGTGCCACTTGCAGGAAAGCCAGCAAAAATATCAAAAGGCGATAAGAATTTGTTTCAAATGTCACACATAAAAGTTATCAAATTGAAGGTTTAATTACGTGTTCGTCTGTGGGGGTGGTCTACATGCTGGAGTGCGATTGTGGCCTCCAGTATGTGGGCCGCACCTCAAGAGCATTGCATGTTAGAGTTGGCGAACACATTAGCAACATTAAACGGGGGGTAAAAACCCATAGTGTGTCTAGGCATTTTCGCCTGTGTCATCATAGGGACCCTAAATGCCTCAAGTTCTGGGGGATACAAAAGTTCCCTGCCACTGGAGAGGTGGCCATTATATCAGACAACTTAGTCGTAAAGAATCCTTCTGGATTTACGAGACCAAGGTCCTATCCCCAGCTGGAATGAACGTTGATTTTGATTTAAATTGTTTTATTTCTAATAGATGATTTTTATGCATTATATTTATGTTGTTTATTTTATTTTGTAATAGTGTTACTGTTTGTAATTTATGGGTAATAAGCTAGTCACTTTTTTATGAGAACTTATATGTTTCTGAGTCGCTCCTAAGTTTTTCCTTTTAAGCCTTATGAGCAGTTATTAAAACTTTCGATTTGAGGAATTACACATAGGTACATTGTACCAATTTGCTCTTCATTCCGTGTGAGGCTGAACGTTCTTTTGTGTGCCGATGACATGTCCTGGTGCAGCTGGAATGACATGCTGGCTCATGTCTCCCGGGATTACTGCATCAGTACTGTGATTGGCGCAGCACTGTTGCTATGGCACTATATATATAAACAAAGCGGGCCGTCTATGCGTATCCGGCCCCACGCTGATGAAGTGCCGCCCACGGACGTAACGCGTACGGGGGCCAGGAGCGCATGACGTCACCCGCGGCCATCAGCCTGTCTGTTACAATTACACGCCGTCTAGCCGGCACTCGGATCTGAGAGCCGGTTTCTGTGAGTGCATTATTTTACCTTTTTAATTTAATAAAAGTACGTACAGAGAGCACTATATTGCCTATTTCTATTTGCATATACAACATCCCTTTAACCTGATGAGTGTTGGAGTCTGAAAACGAAGTTACCACCACCTGGATCAGTTTACCCATTGTATGGTGTACATGCTGTATGACCTGTTGCAGGTCGAATGTTTCAGGTGAGGGGCCATCCATGTGCGGTGAAGGGATCATAGACACTATAGATTCATCCCCTGTCGTCCTGAGTGTCCACTGGTGGTCTCATCTCCTTTCTTCATCTGTTTTATTTTGATATAATATTTCAAGGACATTTATATTTGCGCAGCACTGTTTTCTATTTTATGATTTTGTCACTCACTTTGATTTAATAGTAACTGAATTGGAGACCTCTCTTCTGCCTAGTATATGGGATAATCTCTGCTATGCATAGGGTTAAATTCTGACTGCTCCTCTGCTTGATGTGTGTCTGTGCACGGGTGAATGATACCATTAATGAATTAAGCGTTGTTGTTTGCTGAACTCATGTAATTAATTAACTACTGATTGAATGGGCGATTTAAACCTGGCCGACACAACACAGCGCATGCTCTGAAGAAGCTAGCACATTAGCGAAACATGTAAGCATCAGGAGGATATGGTATCCGTGAGGAGGACTTTTGGTTAGCCACCAATTAATCCACCAAGTCGCCCCCCCCCCCCCTGTTTACCTCTCTACCTTCCATCGGTTCGCTAGCCAAACGCCAGAGCTTGACTTTTTGCAGCTTTTACAACGGATGTCCTCTATACAACACCAGCGATGACTAAAGACCTGCCTAACAGCTGACTAAGATATCCACCGGGAACAAAGGAAGCAGCCTCCCTGTCAGTGAGTAGAACTTTTCCCTTCAATGCCTGTGATGGTAACTCATGGATTGTGATGATCCCGTCTGAATGCCGATATCTGCAGGAAACAGCTCCGCTGTCAGTGAGTGAAATCATTCTCCTTCAGTGTATGTGATGGTGACCTATGGATCGTTAAAATCTCATCTAGATGCCGGTAATTGCAGGCTTTCCTTCACTATCTGATAGGATATGCTGACTCATGTACTGCCCCGGCTGCTGGTATAGTCAGTTTCTCTCTATATATATTACTCAAGTGTTACATTGCAACTGTTATGTAGCTTTATCACTGGTGATCTTTAAATATGCACACATCCAAGCATTGAAGCTGCTATCATCATAAGTTTGTGCTACTGGGACTAAGAGGAATTTTCTCACCACATCCGCACTTTATATAACCTTTATCTCCAATTTCTGGCCAAACAACCTATGACCAAGAGTGTATACCATCAGTAGACTACATCAGTCATTATCCCAATTGACATTTTCCCTGGTCATTTGATTTTCTCATCTACAATCTCAGTCGATCTTACGATCGATCGAGATCTGTATGTGTATGTGTGTGTGTGAGAGAGAGAGATTTGAATGGTGAAATTGGAAGACGGTGGCCACCTATGTCCTCTTTAGACTATATGTCTTTTTAGTATAAATTGGGAATAGGGATGTATATTTAATTTTTTCATTGTTATTTGTATTTAGAATTCCATTTTTGGATAGCTTCAAATAAAAATCAATACTTTCATCACTGGTTTGTCCTCATAGAAGAGTTGCTTCGTGACTGTCACAAAATTTTTTTTTTAGACCATTTAGCGCCTGCAATAATGGCTAAAGTGCGCGCTTATTTCCGCGCATGCGCATATGCGTTTGCATGTTATCATTATTGTTCCTGTGCATGCACATAAGCGTAAGCCTATTCCCAGCAAGACAGACACCTGCAAATGGATGTCTGCGCATGCCATGTCCCTGACAGGTAGTTTGGCATAGTGCCTGGGTTGAAAACTGGCTACATCTCCATCTTAAATAGCAGCCTATCAAAAAGGATTAAAAAGTGTGTTACAGATCTACAAAAAAAATTCTGTCTTTAATATCAGAAAAAAAGACACAGCAATTTTTATTTGCACATGAAATCTGCTCTCTGAATTATAGGTTGTCAAAAAAGGATATACATTCTGGCCTGTTTTTCTGTCTTCTGTCTCAGAAAAAAAGACACATTGACACTTTTTTTTATTTCCAAATTAAATCTGTCTGGAATACTAGGGGCCTATCAACAAGAATCAAAAGCTGTGATGCAAATCTCTATTGTTTTCTTTATTCAGCCTAATAAAAAGAGACACTGTTTTTTTCCCAGAAGTACCTGTTTGCCTTATAAAATAGCAGCCTATTAAAAAGATGCAACAAACTGTGCTGCAATTCTGTACAGTGTTTGTCCTCAGTCTCAGAAAAAAAACAGACTTATTTTTAATATCCAGATAAAATCTTCTTGCTCCTTTCCTCTGAAATTGTATGCAAGTGAAAAAGTAGTATATATTGTTCATCAAATCTGTATAATTTTCAGTCTCATAAAAAAGACAGTTTTTTTTTTTCAGATAAAATCTGCTTGCTCTTTCCCTCTGAATTAGCTGCCCATCAAAAAGGATTAAAAGCTTTGCTTAAAATATGTGCAATTTGTTTGTCTTCAGTTTCACAAAAACAAAACTCATTTTTAATTTCCAGGATGAAATCTACCTGCTCTTTCACTCTGCAATTTCATCCTAGCAAAAAACTACATACTGTGAATCAAATTAGTACAATTTTTTTGTCTTCAGTCTCGGAGATAAAGACACTGTAGTTTTTTTTTTTTTTTTTTTCCAGATGAAACCCTCTTCTCCAGTACTCAGAAATGACAATAGAGGATTAAAAGCTGTACTTAAAATCAGTCCAATTTTCTGTCTTCTAACTCACAAAAAAGATTTTTTATTTCTTGATTAAATGTTTTTATCTCTCTGCCTCTGAAATACTGGCCTATAAAAATGGGTTAAATGGTTTAAATACACTTGTTTTGCTGTCTGTGCACCTCTTCAGAAGATTTTACCTCACTTTCTGTCCCAATGACAAATGTTTTTTGAAAATTTGGGGGTTTTAGTGAAACAAGGATTGGTGATAAAGCATCAGTGAGGAGGAGACACGTTTTTCCCATATTAACTCTTGCAGGAGAGAATTTCCCTTCCTAGGGGTAGATTTCATTTCACTTCCTGTTGTCTCCTTTCGTTTGCAAGTAGGAGTCGTTTGTAAGTTGGATGTTTGAAAGTATGGGCCTGCCCTATATACTCTGCAGAAATTGGGGCCTTAGGTGTTGGTGTTGCCACAACACTGTAAGCCCTCACAGTTACTCTTGGTGGGCGCAGGAACGGGCCCTGCTGTGAAATATTAGATCAAGAATTGTAATTACATAGTTACATAGTAGGTGAGGTTGAAAAAAGACACAAGTATATCAAGTCCAACCTATGTGTGCGATTATGTCAGTATTACATTGTATATCCCTGTATGCTGTGGTCATTCAGGTGCTTATCTAATAGTTTCATGAAACTATCGATGCTCCCCGCTGAGACCACCGCCTGTGGAAGAGAATTCCACATCTTTGTCGCTCTTACAGTAAAGAAACCTCTACGTAGTTTAAGGTTAAACCTCTTTTCTTCTAATTTTAATGAGTGGCCACGAGTCTTGTTAAACTCTCTTCTGCGAAAAAGTTTTATTCCTATTGTGGGGTCACCAGTACGGTATTTGTATATTGAAATCATATCCCCTCTCAAGTGTCTCTTCTCCAGATAGAATAAGTTCAGTGCTCTCAACCTTTCCTCATAACTAATATCCTCCAGACTAGGGATGAGCCGAACACCCCCCGGTTCGGTTCGCACCAGAACTTGCGAATGGACCGAAAGTTCGCACGAACCTTAGAACCCCATTGACGTCTATGGGACTCGAACGTTCGAAATCAAAAGTGCTCATTTTAAAGGCTAATTTGCATGGTATTGTCCTAAAAAGGGTTTGGGGACCCGGGTCCTACCCCAGGGGACATGTATCAATGCAAAAAAACTTTTAAAAACAGCCGTTTTTTCGGGAGCAGTGATTTTAATGATGCTTAAAGTAAAAAAAAAAAAAAAGTGAAATATTCCTTTAAATATCGTACCTGAGGGGTGTCTATAGTATGCCTGTAAAGTGACGCGTGTTTCCCGTGTTTAGAACAGTCCCTGCACCAAATGTCATTTTTAAAGGAAAAAATCTCATTTAAAACTGCTTGCGGGTTTAATGTAATGTCGGGTCCTGGCAATATGGATGAAAATCAGTGAGACAAACGGCATGGGTACCCCCCAGTCCATTACCAGGCCCTTTGGGTCTTGTATGGATATTAAGGGGAACCCCGCACCCAAATTAAAATAAGGAAAGGTGTGGGGCCACCAGGCCCTATATACTCTGAACAGCAGTATACAGGCTGTAGGTTTGTTGTTAAGTAGAATCTCTTTGTAATTTTGAACGGGTACATTTTTAACGTGTTTAGCTCCAGCCAAAAAATCTTTTTTAAGCTTTTTGGAAAACATAGGGAAGGGTTATCACCCCTGTGACATTTGTTTTGCTGTCTTTCCTCCTCTTCAGAAGATTTCACCTCACTTTTTGTCCCAATGGATTGGAAAGCATCAGTGGAAAGGAGAAATGTTTTTCCCATATTAACTCTTACAGGAGAGAATTTCCCTTCCTAGGGGTAGATTTATTCTCACTTCCTGTTGTCTCCTTCCGTTTGCAAGTAGGAGTCGTTTGTAAGTTAGTTGTTTGAAAGTAGGGTCCTGCCCTATATACTCAGCAGAAATTTGGGCCTTAGGTGTTGCTGTGGCCACAACACTGTAAGCCCTCACAGGGCTCTGCTGTGAAATATTAGATCAAGAATTGTAATTACATGCCCCTGTTGAGCAGGAGCTGAAAAATTAGGCCTTAGGCACTGGTGCTGGTGCCACAACACTGCAACCCCTCACAGACACTCTAGTTGGAATGCAGGAACGAGCCCTGCTGCAAAGTATTGCATCAAAAATTGTAATTACACGCCCCTGTTAAACAAGGGCTGAAAAATTGGGCCTTAGGCACTGGTGCCACAACACTGCAACCCCTCACAGACACTCTAGTTGGAATGCAGGAACGAGCCCTGCTGCAAAGTATTGCATCAAAAATCATAATTACACGCCCCTGTTAAACAGGGGCTGAAAAATTGTGCCTTAGGCACTGGTGGTGGCACCCAGAACCAAAAATGTTCTTACAAGCTATCAGCGTGATGATTGAGGAGGAAGAGGATAATTACTCAGGGATAGTCACTCAGCATCAGCATAGGCAGTCTTTGAAGGGATCTGAGATTTCAAAAAAAATTATTCGGTTACATCAGCATCAGGTGCTTGGTAGCTGGTGGTGATCCAAGACTCATTCATTTTTATGAAGGTCAGTCGATCGACCGAGTCAGTGGACAGACGCCCCCTGTGATCGGTTACCACGCCTCCAGCAGCAGTGAATGTGTGTTCCGAAAGAACGCTGGATGCAGGACAGGCCAGTAGCTCAATTGCATACTGTGCAAGCTCTGGCCAGTGATCCATCCTCAAGACCCAGTAACCCAGAGGACTTTCGGTGGGAAAGGTGTCCAAGTCTGATCTTGCCCCTAGGTGTTCCTGCACCATGTAAAACAGACGCTGGCGATGGTTGCTGGAACCGATCATACCTTGGGGCTGCGGACCAAAAAATTGTCTGAACGCATCGGTCAGACGGCCACCTTCTCCACCGCTCCTTCTTTGACTGACCGAAGCCTCAGCAACACAGGTAGCTTTAGCTGAACACTGTGAGGTGGACGCACCCCACTAACTTGTAGGTTTAGCAGAACACTGTGAGCAGGACGCACTGCACTAACTGTAAATAGTCTAGCTGCCTGACTGTGGTACTAATAGGATCAAAAGAACACCAGCAATTTTCTTCAGGTAGCTGTATTTACTGTAACAAGACAAGCCTGCCTGTCAGTAAGAAGATAACAGGAACGGATCTAGCTGAACACTGTGAGCAGGACGCACTGCACTAAATGTAAATAGTCTAGAAGATAACAGGAACGGATCTAGCTAAACTGAATACAGTATATATATATATATATATATATATATATATATATATATATATATATATATATATATATATATATATATATATATGCAACACCTGGGATGCATATATATACACAATACACATTAAGTGCAGCTAACTGACTGACTGTTCTGCCTAATCTAGCTAACTCAAATGAAATGACACTGTCTCTCTCTCTAAGCACACCGGAACACACTGCACAGGGCCGCCGTGCAGGTGGCCTTATATAGTGTGGGGCGTGTACTAAATCCCCTGAGCCATAATTGGCCAAAGCCTCCTTGGCTTTGGCCAATTATGGCTCTCTGTTAAGGCGGCGCTGTGATTGGCCAAGCATGCGGGTCATAGTGCATGCTTGGCCAATCATCAGCAAGCAATGCACTGCGATACCGCAGTGAATTATGGGCCGTGACGCGCCACATGAATTTGGCGCGAACGGCCCATATCGTTCGCAATTCGGCGAACGATCGAACAGCCGATGTTCGAGTCGAACATGGGTTCGACTCGAACACGAAGCTCATCCCTACTCCAGACCCTTTATTAGCTTTGTTGCCCTTCTTTGTACTCGCTCCAATTCCAGTACATCCTTCCTGAGGACTGGTGTCCAGAACTGGACAGCATACTCTAGGTGCGGCCGGACCAGAGTCTTGTAGAGCGGGAAAATTATCGTTTTATCTGTGGAGTTGATCCCCTTTTTAAATGCATGCCATTGCTGAGCCTATCATCTACTAGGACCCCCAGGTCCTTTTCCATCCTAGATTCCCCCAGAGGGTCTCCCCCCAGTGTATAGATTGCATTCATATTTTTGCCACCCAAATGCATTATTTTACATTTTTCTACATTGAACCTCATTTGCCATGTAGTTGCCCACCCCATTAATTTGTTCAGATCTTTTTGCAAGGTTTCCACATCCTGCGGAGAAGTTATTGCCCTGCTTGGCTTAGTATTGTCTGCAAATACAGAGATTGAACTGTTTACCCCATCCTCCAGGTCATTTATGAACAAATTAAACAGGATTGGTCCCAGCACAGAACCCTGGGAGACCCCACTATCCAGCCCTGACCATTCCGAGTACTCCCCATTTATCACCACCCTCTGAACTCGCCCTTGTAGCCAGTTTTCAATCCATGTACTCACCCTATGGTCCATGCCAATGGACCTTATTTTGTACAGTAAAAGTTTATGGCGAACTGTGTCAAATGCTTTTTCAAAATAGAGATACACCACCTCTATGGGCCTTCCTTTATCTAGCTGGCAACCCACCTCCTCATAGAAGGTTAGTAGATTGATTTGGCAAGAACGATTCTTCATGAATCCATGCTAATTACTGTTAATGATACCGTTCTTATTACTAAAATCTTGTATATAGTCCCTTATCATCCCCTCCAAGAGTTTACATACTATTGATGTTAGGCTAACTGGTCTACAATTCCCAGGGATGTATTTTGGGCCCTTTTTAAATATTGGTGCTACATTGGCTTTTCTCCAATCAACTGGTACCATTCCAGTCAGTAGACTGTCTGTAAAAATTAAGAACAACGGTCTGGCAATCATTTGACTGAGTTCCCTAAGTACCCTCGGGTGCAAGCCATCTGGTCCCGGTGATTTATTAATGTTAAGTTTCTCAAATCTAATTTTAATTCTGTCCTCTGTTAACCATGGAGGTGCTTCCTGTGATGTGTCATGAGGATAAACACTGCAGTTTTGGTTACTAAAGCCCCCCGATTCCCTCGTGAAGACTGAGGAGAAGAATAAATTCAATACCTTCGCCATCTCCCCATCCTTTGTAACCAGATGTCCTTCCTCATTCTTTATGGGGCCAATATGGTCTGTCCTACCTTTTTTACTGTTTACATACTTAAAGAATTTCTTGGGATTTTTTTTGCTCTCCTTTGCTATGTGTCTTTCATGTTCTATCTTAGCCATCCTTATTGCACCCTTACATTTCTTGTTGCATTCTTTATAAAGTCTGAATGCTGATGATGCTCCCTCAGCCTTGTATTTTTTAAAGGCCTTCTCCTTTGCAATTATATACATTTTTACAATGGAGTTAAGCCATTCAGGACTTTTGTTCCCTCTTTTAAATGTATTACCCAATGGGATGCATTGGCTAATGCCCTTATTTATTATGCTCTTAAAGCAAACCCATCTCTCCTCCGTGTTCTTTGTTCCTAAGATTTTATCCCAATTTATGCCTTCTAGCATGGTTCGTAGATTAGGGAAGTTGGCTCTTTTGAAATTCAGTGTCTTTGTATTCCCTTTATGTTTCCCATTTTTGTGATTTATACTGAAACAAACTGACCTGTGATCGCTGTTACCTAAATTGCCCCGTAATTCCACATTTGTGATCAGGTCTGTATTGTTGGTAATCAATAGATCCAGTAATGTTTTAATTCTAGTTGGCGCGTCTACCATCTGACCCATAAAATTGTCCTGCAAGACATTAAGGAACTGGCGAACCTTAGATGAATGCACGGTTCCCTCCACCCAGTCTGGATAATTAAAATCCCCCATTATGATAACACTTCCCATCCTTGCTGCTAATCCAAATTGTGATAGGAGATCTGTCTCCACTTCCTCCCTCAGGTTAGGGGGCCTATAGCATACTCCAAGTATTATTTTCCTCTTAGCTTCATCCCTTTGGAGCTCTACCCAAAGGGATTCCACCTTCTCCGTAGCTCCCTTAGTGAGGTCATCTCTCTCACATTCACTTGTGCATTATTCTTGATATATAGGAATACCCCCCCCCCTTTCTTTACCCTCTCTATCCTTGTGATAAAGGGTATACCCTCGAATGTTTGCCAGCCAATCAAGAGAGCTGTTGAGCCAGGTCTCTGAAATTCCCACAAAATCCAAATCCTCCTCGTACAACAGTATCTCTAGTTCACCCATCTTGTCCGCCAGGCTCCTGGCATTGGTGAACATGCCACGTAGTTTAGACCGGTCGCATATTATCCTCGTATTGGTTGTTCCGAGATTGCAATTAAGACTTGCTACTATACTTACCTTGAGTTTTTGTGCTTTGGTCAACCTACCACTAATGCCCCCAATACTGCCCTCTGGAATATGTTCCACGCTGACTATCTCTACCTCTGGACCCTCCCCCCCATTACCTAGTTTAAAAACCCCTCTAACTTTTTGGCCATCTTCATTCCCAGCTGATCTGCATCCTCCTCATTTAGGTGCAGTCCGTTCCTTCTATAGTACTGGTTATCGACTGAGAAGTCAGCCCAGTCCTCCAGGAACCCAAACCCCTCCTTACTAGACCAGCTCTTCAGCCACTTGTTTACTTCCCTAATCTCCCACTGCCTTTATGGTGTGGCTCGATGCACTTGTAGTATTCCTAAGAATACTACCTTGGAGGTCCTTTTCCTCAATTTAGCTCCTAAGTCCATAAAATCATTCTTTAGGACACTCCATCTGCCTCTGACTTTGTCATTGGTGCCAACGTGCACCATGACAGCTGGGTCTTCCCCAGCCCCTCCCAGTAATCTGTCCACCAGATCCGTGATGTGCCAAACCCGAGCACCTGGTAGACAACATACTGTTCAGCGCTTCAGGTGTTTGTTACAGATTGTCCTCTCTGTCCTTCTAAGAATTGAGTCCCCTACCACCAGAATCTGTCTTTCCTTTCCCTTCGCTTCCCCCCCACTCTCACTGGAGGAGTTCTTCCCCTGGCAGCTAGGAGAGTCCCTCATCTCCAGCAGTGCTGGTCCCTGACTTGTTTCACCAATGTCACTCAATGAAGCGTACTTATTGGGATGCTCCAGCCCTGGATCGGCCTCCCTGGCACTTCCCCCTCTACCCTTCCTGACTGTCACCCATCTACTCTTTACTAGTGCCTGCACCTCTTTGTCTCCACCCGCCTCTGTGCTGGCCCCTGCCGGCACCTGCCGTGTACGTTCCTGGCTCTCCTTTAGTATGGAGGGACTTCTCAGTGCTGACAGTTGCTTCCCCAGAGTCAGAACCTGGGCTTCCAGGGAAACAATGCGCTTACATTTTGCACAGCAGTATTCACCCTCGATTGGATGATCAAGGAACGCATACATGCCACAAGATGTACAAAGAGTCGCCCCGTTGGGCATTGTACCTATTAAATTTAATGAGGATTGGGGATTATATCTTGTCCAAATTACCGAACAACTAGCTTCCTGACACTAATACTCAAGACAATACAAAGGTACTTGCAGACCTACGAGCACTCGCAGGCCTACGCGCACTCGCAGACCACCCGCAGACCTAAGTGCACTCGCAGACCTACGAGAACTCGCAATTACATGCCATTGTTGAACAGTGGTAGAAAAATTGTGCCTTTGGTGGTGGTGTTTGTGCTGGTGCCACAACACTGTAAGTCCTCACAGTTACTCTTTTTAGGCGCTGGAATGGGCCCTGCTGTGAAATATTATATCAAGAATTGTAATTACACGTCCCTGTTGAACAAGGGCAGAAAAATTGGGCCTTAGGCACTGGTGCCACAACACTGCAACCCCTCACAGATGCTATAGTTGGAGCATAGAAATGAGCCCTGCTGCAAAGTATTGCATAAAAAATTGTAATTATACGCCCCTGTTAAACAGGGGCTTAAAATTTGGGCCATGGGCACTGGTGCTGGTGCCACAACACTGCAACCCCTCACAGATGCTATAGTTGGAGCGCAGGAATGAGACCTGCTGCAAAGTATTGTATCAAAAATTGTAATTACACGCCCCTGTTAAACAGGGGCAGAAAAATTGGGCCTTGGCCACTGGTGGTGGTGCCCAGAACCAAAAATGTTCTTACAAGCTATCAGCATGAAAATTGAGGAGGAAGAGGATTGTGACTCAGCATAACATGTTAGTCACTCAGCATCAGCATAGGCAGTCTTGAAGGGATCTCACATTAAAAAAAAAATCAATCGCTTACATCAGCATCAGGTGCTTGTTAGCTGGTGGTGATCCAAGACTGATTCATTTTTATGAAGGTCAGTTGATCGATTGAGTCGGTAGACAGACGCACCCTGTGATCGGTTACAAAGCCTCCAGCAGCACTGAATGTGCGTTCCGAAAGAACGCTGGATGCAGGACAGGCCAGTAGCTCAATTGCATACTATGCAAGCTCTGGCCAGTGATCCATCCTCAAGACCCAGTAACCCAGAGGATTTTTGGTGGGAAAGATGTCCAAGTCTGATCTTGCCCCTAGGTAATCCTGCACCATGTGAATCAGACGCTGGCGATGGTTGCTGGAACCGATCATACCTTGGGGCTGCGGACTAAAAAATTGTCTGTACGCATCGGTCAGACAGCCACCTTCTCCACCACTCCATCTGTGACTGACCGAAGCCTCAGCAACATGTTGTCCAGGAGGACCAGGAAATTGTAACCTCCCAGGGTCTGGAAACGCGTTGCACAGACCTTTCTGCAAGGCCTCCCGAAGATGTTTCATCCTCTGCTCTGTAAATGATCCCTTGAAGACTGCTGCTGATGCGGAGTGCCAGACTCTACCTCCATGCTGACAAAATCCTCCTCCTCATCCTCTTCCTGTGTAATCTGTGGGCATACAAGAACACTGTCTGGATAAAGGGGGCCTTGAGAGGTAAGAAAGTCCTCCTCTTCCTCCCTCTGTTCTGCCTCAAGTGCCCTGTCCATTATTCCACGCAGCGTGTGCTCCAACAGGTGGACAAGAGGGACAGTGTCACTGATGCATGCACTGTCACTGCTTACCATCCTTGTGGCCTCCTCAAATGGTGACAGGACAGTGCATGCATCCCTGATCATAGCCCACTGGTGTGGGGGAAAAAAAAACAAGGTCCCCTGATCCTGTCCTGGTGCCATAGTCGCATAGGTACTCATTGATGTCCCTCTGCTGCGTGTGCAGCCACTGCAGCATGGCTAAAGTTGAGTTCCACCTGGGGGGCATGTCACAGATTAGGCGGTTCTTGGGCAGGTTAAATTCCTTTTGGAGGACAGCCAGCCGAGCACTGGCATTATTTGACCTGCGGAAATACACAGACTTTCCTGGCCTGCCTCAGGACATTCTGTAAGCCCGAGTACCTGCCTAAGAACCGCTGCACCACCAAGTTAAGAACATGAGCCAAACAGGGCACATGGGTCAGTTGTCCCTGTCAGAGGGCGGAGAGGAAGTTGGTGCCATTGTCGCAAACCACCATACCTGTCTTAAGCTGGCATGGCGTCAACCACCTCTGAACATGCCAATGCAGAGCTGACAGAATCTTTGCCCCGGTGTGGCTCCTGTCCCCCAAGCACACCAGCTCAAGCTCCACATGGCATCTTTTTACCTGCGTGCTTGCTTGCTTCCTTGAACGCCTACGGAGCACCGCTGGTTCCGAGGACAAATCAGCACGGGAAGAGGACATGGAGGAAGAAGAGGAGGGGTGGAGGAGAGAGGTGTGGTAGAATCACCACTAGTAGAATTTTGGAGGCGTGGTGGCGGAACAACCTCCAACACTACTGCACCCTGTCCTGCATCCTTCCCAGCTGCCAGAAGAGTCACCCAGTGCGCGGTGAAAGATAGGTAATGTCCCTGTCCATGCCTGCTGGATCATGAGTCAGCTTTAATATGCACCTAACCACTGACCGCCCTGTCCAGCGAGGCCAAGACATTGCCTTCCACATGCGCGTAGAGAGCCGGAATCGCCTTCCGTGGGAAAAAGTGGCGTTTGGGAACCTGCCACTGAGGAACCGCACATTCCACAAACTCACGGAAGGGGGCAGATTCTACCAACTGAAAAGGCAGCAATTGAAGTGCTAGCAATTTAGCCAAGCTAGCATTCAACTGCTGAGCATGTGGATGGCTGGGAGCAAACTTCTTTCGGCAGTGCAGCAGCTGGGGCAGGGGAATTTGCCTGGTACAATCTGACATCGGTGTACCGATAGCAGATTGCCCGCAAGTAATTGGCTGTGACACACCTAATTCTACTCCTTCATTCCTCTCAGTGCAGGTTTCAGAGAGGACTGAAGGTATAGTGGGGTTGTAGATCTCAGTTGATTAGGAGCAAGGAGAGGTCCACTTTGTTCTTTGGTGTGGATCTTTTAGGTACGCTTGCCAACGAACTGCATGGCAGGTCGACATATGTCTGGTCAAGCATGTGGTGCCGAAGCGGGTGATGTTTTGGCCATGCGAGATACGCTTGAGACATATGTTGCAAATAGCAGTGGTGCGATCTGATGCATTCGTCTCAAAAAAGGCCCACACCAAAGAACTTTTGGAAAAACGCGCAGAGACAGTAGCGCCCTGCACATGCGGAGCTCTGCAGTGTGATGCAGTCGGTGTTAGGCCCTTAAGCTGGCTCCTGGAGGATGTAAAAAAAATCCTTTTACATCCTTTTACACAGGATGTAAAATAATGTAAAAAAAATTTAGTTAGGTACTTGAGATAAAAATTGTGTATAATCATGTGTGTGTATCTGTGAGCAGACATATGCCCAGCTCATCTCATGTAAGTGTGTCTGTGTGTGTATGTGCATGAACTCACCATGTTTAAACCCCTTAGAGAACCCCATAGTAAACTTTGGTTTCCACAAAAGAGCAGCTACAACCCTCCATCTTCTCCTAAAATGGGCTGGTTTAACCACTTGCTGACCAGGCGCCGTGCTTTTACTGCCGCAGGCTGGCTCTCCTACATGAACCGACGTGCCCGCGATCGTTGTGCACAGAGGCAGAACGGGGATCTGCCTTTGTAAACAAGGCGATTCCCCATTCTGTCAGATGACATGACAGATCTTCTGTTCCCAGCCATCGGGAAGAGCAATCTCTGTCATGTCCCAGTAAGCCCATCCCCCTACAGTTAGAAACACTCATAGGGAACACAGTTAACCCCTTGATCACCCCCTAGATTTTATGTACTTTTGTTCATTTATTTTTTACTAGTAATGGTGGTGATCTGCGATTTTTTTTTTTTTTTTTTTTTTTTGCGGGACTGCGACATTGCGGCAGACAAATCTAACCCCAAATTATGCTTTTTAGGGACCTTGGGGTCAGGTTTGTCCACCGCAATGTCGCAGTCCCGCAAAAAATTGCAGATCGCTGCCATTACCAATAATAAATAAATAAATAAAAGTCCATAAAATCTATCCTGTAGTTTGTAGATGCGATAACTTTTGCGCAAATCAATCAATATACGCTTATTGCGATTTTTGTTCCCAAAAATATGTAGAATACATATTGACCTAAATTTATGAAGAAATTTGTTTTTTTTTAAATTTTTTTTTCAATATGTATTATAGCAAACAGTAAAAAATTAGGGCTGTTACTGATTAAAATGCTCGTGTTCGATTAATCATTTTTTTAAAATCGATTAATCGACTAATTTTGATTATAACGCACATACAGATCCAATTACTTTTAGCCTTTGTTATGGCAACGGCTGAAGCTGGACATAGTGGGGCATGGCTAGGACGTCACACGTCAATCAAAAGCAAGCGCCGCCGTCATGGCAACAGCAGAAGCCGATCCACACGGCAAAAATATCACAGCTTATCAGCCTCTAAGGACAACAATGTTAAAAACGGAGGTTATCAAATTTGCCTACACTTAGCTCACTGAATGATCCCAGTTAACCACATCCATATTTACCATCACTGTCCAGGCTGTCCGGTGACGTCATGGACATCAACGTCACCGGACTCCTCCCCCCTTCCCTTCATTAGCAGACGGAGGCACTTGGGGAAGGGGGGAGGAGTCCGGTGACGTCGATGTCTGTGACGTCACCGGATCTCCGATGGAATTCCCTGAAGACCCGGAAGCAGGCGGAGAGGTGAGTACCGATCAAAAGAATTTTGATCGATCAAAAAAAATGAACGATTAATCAAGGAATTAATCTTTAATTTCCACAGCCCTATAAAAAATATTGTATTTTTTTTCAAAATTGTCACTTATACGCTTATTGCGATTTTTATTACCAAAAATATGTAGAAGAATACATATCGGCCTAAACTGAGAAAAAAAAAATTAGCTTTTTTTTAGAAAAATTGGGTATATTTATTATAGCAAAAAGTACAAAATATTGTGTTTTTTTTCAAAATTGTCGCTCTTCTTTTGTTTATAGCGCAAAAAATAAAAACCGCAGAGGTGATCAAATACCAACAAAAGAAAGCTCTATTTGTGGGAGGAAAAATGACAACAATTTTGTTTGGGTACAACTTCTCACAACCGTGCATTTGTCAGCTAAAGCGACGCAGTGCCGTATCGCAAAAAATGGCCTGGTCTTTAAGGGGGCAAATCCTTCCGGGGCTGAAGTGGTTACGTTTTTCTGCTCGGCTCTGTTGTCCCTCTATAAGTTCTCCCCCTCCAAACAGCTAAGAAAGTAATTACCGTATTTATCGGCGTATAACACGCGCCGGCGTATAACACGCACCCCAAGTTTAGGAGGGAATTTTAAGGAAAAAAACTTTTAGGAGGGAAGTTTAAGGAAAAAAAACTTACATTTAAATGCCCATCAATGCAGCCTCATCAGTGTTCATCTGCAGCCTTTCCCCAGTGTCCAGTGCAGCCTTGTCAGTGCAGCTTTGCCCCAGTGCAGCCTTGTCAGTGCAGCTTTGCCCCAGTGCAGTCTTGTCAGTGCAGCTTTGCCCCAGTGCAGCTTTGCCCCAGTGCAGCTTTGCCCCAGTGCAGCCTTGTCCCCAGTGCAGCTTTGCCCCAGTTCAGCTTTGCCCCAGTGCAGCCTTGTCCCCAGTGCAGCTTTGCCCCAGTTCAGCTTTGCCCCAGTGCAGCCTTGTCCCCAGTGGTCCGTGCAGCCTTGTCGCCGCCGACATACAAACGTTTAGTTTGTATTTTTAAACATGGCGCCACGGAGTTCGGAGGGACTCGGGGGCGCTCGTTCAGCTGAACGAGCGCCGCCGAGGACACAGTGACTGGGCGGAGCCGAGATACACATAGCCGAGGCTTCTCGGCTATTCTCGGCGCCGTTCACAGTCACGCCCAGGCCCTATGATGGACATAACACAGTTCCAATGGCGGGACTGGGCGTGACTGTGAACGGCGCCGAGAATAGCCGAGAAGCCTTGGCTATGTGTATCTCGGCTCCTCCCAGTCACTGTGTCCCCGGCGGCGCTCGTTCAGCTGAACGAGCGCCGCCGAGTCCCTCCGAACTCCGCGGCGCCATGTTTAAAAATACAAGCTATGTGAATGTCGGCGGCGATCGCGGCGATTGCTCCGACAGATCACAAAATAGCGGGGATCGGCGTATAACACGCACCCACGATTTTCCCCTTATTTTAAGGGGAAAAAAGTGCGTGTTATACGCCGATAAATACGGTAATTCCTAGACTCAAATTACCTTGGAATGTTCAAGATCAGTATGCTGTGGGGGAAGGGAATAGGAGTTCATCTATATGCTTGCTTTAAACTATTATACATTATAGTCACATAGTTAGTCTGTAAAGTCATGCACTTGGGGCTAAGAATATGCATGCATCATACATAGATTTTTTTTTTTTTAACATTCCCCTTCAATTGACTTCAATGGGGTTCAGATTTGGCACCTAAACTTTAGCCATGTTTTCTGAACCCAGCTTGAACCGAACCCACGTATGTTCGGCTCATCACTACTAGACATAAGGCTTGATTTACTAAAAGCTTGGAAGTGCAGCCGCTGTAGATCTGAGGGGGGCATGCAAGGAAAAAAAAAAACAGCATTTTTGCTTGTACTTGATTGGATGATAAAATCAGCAGAGCTTCCCCTCATTTCATATCTTCCTGTCAGATCTACAGCGACTGCACTTCCAAGTGCACTTGCAGTGCATTTCTAGTGCAAAGTGGATTTGCCTTTAGTAACCCTTCCTACTACATAATTACATAGTTAGTCAGGTTGAAAAGAGACAAGTCCATCTAGTTCAACCAATTAAAAAAAAAAAAAAAAAAATCATACGATCCCAAAAACACAATCCTTCACCCACATATGATCCAGAGGAAAGCGAAAAACCCCAGCAAAGTGCGATCCAATCTGCTACAGCAGGGAAGAAAAATTCCTTCCTGATCCCTCGAGAGGCAATCGGATTTTCCCTGGATCAACTTTACCTATAAATGTCAGTACCAGTTATATTGTGAGCATTTAGGAAAGAATCCAGGCATTTTTTAACCACTTCAGCCCCGGAAGATTTGGCTGCTCAATGACCAGGCCATTTTTTGCGATATGGCACTGCGTCACTTTAACTGCCAATTGCGTGTATGTGTGACGTTGTACCCAAACAAAATTGAAGTCCTTTTTTCCCCACAAATAGAGCTTTCTTTTGGTATTTGATCATCTCTGCGGTTTTTATTTTTTGCGCTATAAACAAGAGGGCAGACAATTTTGAAAAAAAAAACGCAATGGGGTTGATTTACTAAAACTAGAGTGCAAAATCTGGTGCAGCTGTGCATTGTAGCCAATCAGCTTCTAACTTCAGCTTGTTCAGTTAAGCTTTGACAATAAAACCCGGAAGCTGATTGGTTTCTATGCAGAGCTGCACCAGATTTTGCACTTTTCAGTTCTAGTAAATCACCCCCATTATTTTGTACTTTTTGCTGTAATAAATATCCCAAATTTTTGTAAAAAAAAAAAAGCTATTTTTTTTTCTCAGTTTAGGCCGATATGTATTCTTCTACATATTTTTGGTAATAAAAATCGCAATAAGCGTATATTGATTGGTTTGCGCAAAAGTTATAGCGTCTACAATATAGAGGATAGATTTATGGCATTTTTATTATTATTTTTTTTTTTTACTAGTAATGGCGGCGATTTGTGATTTTTATCAGGACGGCGACATTATGGCGGACAGATTGGACACTTTTGGCACATTTTTGGGACCATTGACATTTATACAGCAATCAGTGCTATAAAAATGCACTGATTACTGTGTAAATGTCACTGGCAGGGAAGGGGTTAGTTAACACTAGGTGGCGATCAAGGGGTTAACTGTGTCCCCACATGTGTGTTCTAACTGTAGGGGGAAGGTGCTGACTAGAGGAGATGACAGATTGTTGTTCCTAGCTAGTAGGATCTCACGATCTGCCTCTCATCACAGAACAGGGATTTGTGTTTACACACACACGTCCCTGTTCTGGCTCTTGTGCCTGCAATCACACGCAGCCGGCGGTCATTGCGGCGGCCGGCCACATGCATCGGCACCCCCGCAGTGCAGGCGCCCACCTGCTATCCCTGCTTAAAGGGCCAAGGTACAGCTACGACGGTTCGGGGGAATGTGCCGACCTGCCGCAGTATAATGATGGCGGCTGGTCGGCAAGCCGTTAAAACAATCTACTGAGCTGGCCAGAACCACCTCTGGAGGGAGTCTATTCCACATTTTCACAGCTCTTACTGTGAAACTGCTTAGTAGGAAGCTGCTGTCAAATGATGTAAAGTTGCTTTTAGGTACTGAAGAGTAGGGATGAGCTTCGAGTTCGAGTCGAACTCATGTTCGACTCGAACATCGGCTGTTCACAAGTTCGCCGAACAGCGAACAATTTGGGGTGTTCGCGGCAAATTCGAATCCCGCGGAACACCCTTTAAAAGTCTGTGGGAGGAATCAAAAGTGCTAATTTTAAAGGCTTATATGCATGGTATTGTCATAAAAAGTGTTTGGGGACCTGGGTCCTGCCCCAGGGGACATGGATCAATGCAAAAAAAAGTTTTAAAAACGGCTGTTTTTTCGGGAGCAGTGATTTTAATAATGCTTAAAGTGAAACAATAAAAGTGTATCCCTTTAAATTTCATAGCTGGGGGGTGTCTATAGTATGCCTGTAAAGGGGCGCATGTTTCCCGTGTTTAGAACAGTCTGACAGCAAAATGACATTTCAAAGGAAAAAAAGTCATTTAAAACTACTCGCGGCTATTGCATTGCCGGTCCGACAATACACATACTGTAGTAGTTCATTGATAAAAACGGTATGGGAATTCCCCACAGGGGAACCCCGAACCAAAATTAAAAAAAAAAAAATGACGTGGGTGTCCCCCAAAATTTCATACCAGGCCCTTCAGGTCTGGTATGGATATTAAGGGAAACCCCGGGCAAAATTAAAAAAAAATGATGTGGGGGTTCACCCTAAATTCCATACCAGGCCCTTCAGGTCTGGTATGGATATTAAGGGGAACCCCAGCCAAAATAATAAAAAAAAAATGACGTGGGGGGTCCCCCTAAGTTCCATACCAGACCCTTCAGGTCTGGTATGGATATTAAGGGGAACCCCGCACCAAAATTTAAAAGAAAAATGGCGTGGGGTCCCCCCAAAAATTCATACCAGACCCTTATCCGAGCACGCAACCTGGCAGGCCACAGGAAAAGAGGGGGGGACGAGAGAGCGGCCCCCCCTCCTGAACTGTACCAGGCCACATGCCCTCAACATTGGGAGGGTGCTTTGGGGTAGCCCCCCAAAACACCTTGTCCCCATGTTGATGAGGACAAGGGACTCAACCCCACAACCCTGGCCGGTGGTTGTGGGGGTCTGCGGGCGGGGGGCTTATCAGAATCTGGAAGCCCCCTTTAACAAGGGAGCCCCCAGATCCCGGCCCTCCCCCCTGTGTGAAATGGTAAGGGGGTACAAAAGTACCCCTACTATTTCACTAAAAAACTGTTAAAAATGTTAAAAATTACAAGAGACAGTTTTTGACAATTCCTTTATTTAAATGCTTCTTCTTTCTTCTATCTTCTGGTTCTTCTGGTTCTTCCTCCGGTGTTCTCGTCCAGCATCTCCTCCACGGCATCTTCTTCCCTTCTTCTCTTCGGGCCGATCCGCATCCATGGCATGGAGGGAGGCTCCCACTCTTTTCTCTTCATCTTCGTCTCTTCTTCACCTTCGTCTCTTCTTCATCTTCGTCTCTTCTTCATCTTCGTCTCTTCTTCATCTTCTTCGTCTCTTCTTCATCTTCTTCGTCTCCTCTTCATCTTCTTCGTCTCTTCTTCATCTTCTTCGTCTCTTCTTCATCTTCTTCTCCGAGCCGCTCCGCATCCATGCTGGCATGGAGGGAGGCTCACGCTGTGTGACGCTTCTCCTCTTCTGACGGTTCTTAAATAATGGGACATGACGCACGGGACATGATGGGACTTCCCTGTGGCATTCCCCGTGATGTCACAGGGAAGTCCCGTCAAGTCACCGTGTGTCAGAAGGGGATGGGGTCACCAGGTGGCCCCGCCACCCATTATTTAAGAACCGTCAGAAGAGGAGAAGCGTCACATAGCGGGAGCCTCCCTCCATGCCAGCATGGATGCGGAGCGGCCCGGAGAAGAAGATAAAGGAGATGGAGGAGATGGAGGAGATGGAGGAGATGGAGGAGATGGAGGAGATGGAGGAGATGGGAGGGAGCCTCCCTCCATGCCATGGATGCGGAGCGGCCCGAGGAGAAGAAGGGAATAAGACGCCGCGGAGGAGATGCTGGACGAGAACACCGGAGGAAGAACCAGAAGAAGCAGAAGAAGAAGATGAAGGAAGATAGAAGAAAGAAGAAGCATTTAAGTAAAGGAATTGTCAAAAACTGTCTCTTGTAATTTTTAACATTTTTGACACTTTTTTAGTGAAATGGTAGGGGTACAATACCCCCTTACCATTTCACACGGGGGGGCTGGGATCTGGGGGTCCCCTTGTTAAAGGGGGCTTCCAGATTCCGATAAGCCCCCCGCCCGCTGACCCCCACAACCACCAGCCAGGGTTGTGGGGATGAGGCCCTTGTCCTCATCAACATGGGGACAAGGTGTTTTGGGGGCTACCCCAAAGCACACTCCCAATGTTGAGGGCATGTGGCCTGGTACGGTTCAGGAGGGGGGGCGCTCTCTCATCCCCCCCTCTTTTCCTGCGGCCTGCCAGGTTGCGTGCTCAGATAAGGGTCTGGTATGGATTTTTGGGGGGACCCCACGCCGTTTTTCTTTTAAATTTTGGTTCGGGGTTCCCCTGTGGGGAATTCCCATGCCGTTTTTATCAATGAACTTCTATGTGTATTGTCGGACCGGCAATGCAATTGCCGCGAGTAGTTTTAAATTACTTTTTTTCCTTTTGAAATGTCATTTTGCTGTCAGACTGTTCTAAACATGGGAAACATGCGCCCCTTTACAGGCATACTATAGACACCCCCCAGGTACGAAATTTAAAGGGATATTACACTTTTATTTCAGCATTATTAAAATCACTGCTCCCGAAAAAAATGCAGTTTTTTTAAAACTTTTTTTTGCATTGATCCATGTCCCCTGGGGCAGGACCCAGGTCCCCAAACACTTTTTATGACAATAACTTGCATATAAGCCTTTAAAATTAGCACTTTTGTTTATTCATGTTCATGTCCCATAGACTTTAACGGTGTTCGCGTGTTCGAACTAACTTTTTTCCTGTTCGCATGTTCTGGTGCGAACCGAACAGGGAGGTGTTCGGCTCATCCCTACTGAAGAGTAACTTCACTGTCTGGCTGTGTGTAAGCCTAGTGATATCTATCCTTTGTTCACCCCCTAGGTTAACCACAGTCATCTACAACTGTTCAATGTGAAATTTCACATGTAAAGTTGTAACAAAAAATGTGCCTGTTTTCCCCTCCATCACCCTTTTCCTATACTGTACACTTGTTAGGCAGGATATCCAGTTCTCAGGACTAAAGCCTCATACACACAATCGGATTTTCCGACGGGAAATGTGTGATGACAGGCTGTTGGAAAATCCGACTGTGTGTACACTCCATCGGACAATTGCTGTCGGATTTTCCACGGACAAATGTTGGATAGCAGGCTTTAAAATTTTACGTGGTCAACGGTCTGTTGTCGGATTTTCTGAGCATGTGTACACAAGTCCATCGGACAAAAGTCCAAAGTACAAACACGCATGCTCGGAAGCAAGGACGAGCCGGAAGCGAGAGAATTAACATTTGTGACGTGGCAAATTATGAAATCTCGAAATGCAGCGCACAATTCTCTTCTTCTTTATTGGGATAATAATGAAGCTGCTTTGCTGGTGATGTTATTACAAACAAATTTTCAAAGGCTTTTTTTTTCTAGTGATATCAAGAATAATATTATTATGAAAGAAGAAATACTAATGCGCAAAACCTAGGCTCACTCAAATACACAAAATAAGGATAAGGCTCGGTTTCCACTATTGCAACCCCAAAGTCGTGCAATTTTGCTGGGATTTTTTGCAGCGATTTTACCGCAATTTTTTTGCCGCGACTTGAAGCAATGCCTGTGTATTCTTGAACTAAAAATAAATAAGTAAACAAAAATAAGTGTGATATACACACTTAACACTTCCAGGACCGTACTAATGGTGATGTGCTAAATTAATCAGGCCCTAATTATCAATATAATAGAGCAATAATGAACACAAATAAACGATGAATACTTCCAAAAATGTGCTAAAAACTGATGTGCTGAATAGTCAAGTGCAACAAATCTTCAACATGATATATAATATTAAACATTGATAATAACAAGTATTTCTAATAAAGTGCAAATAAAGCAATAAAGTGCAATAGTATTCTAAAAGTGCTGGTAGTGTAATCAAAGTCCAAAAAAGAGACAGATCTCTAAGTGACAGTACATATAAAAAGACCAAAGTGCATGTGCAGTATGATCGAACAAAATCCACTTCATCCAATAGATATCCCCATCCGTGGTGCGCCACTATTTCCCCCAGCCTCTCACCTCATATAAAGACCCCTACAGGTCAAGTCAGGCCTTGGTATGAATATATCCAGTACCCTCAGTGGTCGATCGATCTCCACAGATGATCACAGCAATACCTATACCAATATGGACTTCAAGCTCATCCGATGTTGTAGGGTCATGCAATAAAGAGGGGGGCTCCATAGTGTAGTATAATCAATCAATTTATTAAAAACGAAAACTAGTAACTTACATTCTTAAAATCCTGAGTACAGCTAAGTAAGATACTTCCGGTCTCGGCCGCGACCGGAAGTGACAACACCTGGCTCCTCTCTGACGCGTTGCATCACTGATCGTGTGACTTCATCAAAGGGTGATGGAGTCAGGTGTCTGGTGTCAGCTTATATAGTGCGGTCCGCTGTCATGGCAACAGCAATATTTTGAGTACAACATCCTAATGCTCTCTAAATTTGGCAGCAGCTAATTGACAATACTAAAAGGACTTCCATATAATACATAAGGTACATTTAAAACATAATTTACAAACAGAGGAAAAGTATATTAAAAAACGATCTGTAAAATACATGAATGCACCATGGACAGCGCCATCAGGTGGTGGCTTACATAAATCGCATATAAAAAATGCAAAAAAGCTCTGCTGACATCTAGTGGCACAGAGGTATATGACAAGTCACATAACATCTTTTAAGCGGAGTTCAAACATATAATAACATTTTTTTTTTCTAAATTCCTAAGATCATCTAATCAAAATGTACCACTCACTTTTTTTGGGGCAAAATATCCCCTGATGTCTGTTTTCGTATCTAAAAGCAACTTATATAATTTCTTTGTGGGAGTTCTCATCTTGCCTGGGGGCATGTGAAGCCCACAAGCAGACACTTCCAGGATACGGTGATGCTGAGCTACCAGCATGCACCGCCCATTCCCGCACATGCGCATTGAGTCCATGTCGCAGCGCTGTAAGCTTCCAACGTTGCCATCACAATGGGCGGCGTCGCCGGAAGTGCCCACCCCGTTGTGATGGCAACGAAGCCCTTGGGGCTGCCCAGCAGCTCTTGGGAAATGATGACAGACATCTCCCAGGAGCACTAGCGAGCACAGGCGCCGAGAAAAATTACGTCAGGCGCCTTGGAGAGGAAGAGGCAGATTAGGAGGGACCCCCTAGCAACAGACCTGAAAAGGTGAGCAAAAAAAATTTTTTTTTCCAAAAGTTGTTATTTGTATTTAATGCTGCTGAATATTGTGATTTTTTTTTTTTTTTTGACTGGAACTCTGTTTTAACTAGGGTCTAACACTCTAACTGATAGGCAGGCAATGTCCAAAACACGACAACGCCATCTAATGGATAAAAACGGAAGGAACATCTTACATAATGTATCTCTATCAACCTCCATAAAAAGTGTATGCAATAGGTAGAGCTCTGACGATAAAACTAAAAGAGATCTAAAATAAGGTCCTCTTAGTAAAAAAAGCACTTTATTGCTTTATTTGCACTTTATTAGAAATACTTGTTATTATGAACGCTTAATATTATATATCATGTTGAAGATTTGTTGCACTTGACTTGTCAGCACATCAGTTTTTAGCACATTTTTGGAAGTATTTTGGAAGTATTCATCATTTATTTGTGTTTATTATTGCTCTATTATATTGATTCTTAGGTCCTGGAAGTGTTAAGTGTGTTTATCACACTTATTTTTGTTTACTTATTTATTTTTAATTAGCGCCGCATACCTCTTTTCTCAACATTTATAGTTAAAGTTGATCCAGTGGATAACTGGGGCCTCTCACCACCTTCCCTTTTGTCTCCTCTGTAATTGTCCCCCCACACCACCGCGCTGATCCCCCTGCAGTCTGGGTCCCCCTGTGTGCTGGGGCCCCTATAGGAGGCACCGTGGTACCCCCTGTCGGCAGAACTAGTGTCCGGGTCTCAGGTCGAGGGAAACCCGGACACATCATTCAAAACCCAGGTGGCATCCTTATCCTCCTCCACAATTGACTGCAACCCTCTTCCTGCTCATGATCCTCCTGTACCTAGTGTTCCTTCACAGGGACAGAATCAGGATAAAGTGAGCCCTGAGACACAAGCAAGTCCTTCCCTTCCCTTGCTGCTGTGCCTCCAGTGCTTGGTCTATTGCACCACAAACATGTGTTCCAGCAGTAATAATACAGGGATAGTGTCACTGATTCCCGCATCCCCATGGCTCACCTGGTTGCCTCTTCAAATGGTGACAATATTTAACATATTTCCTGAGTAAGAAGCTATTGATTTCACCTTCAATACTCACAGAAATACTTGTTGCATAATAAGTGAAGCTACTGCAGAATGACTTGGTTGAAGTCCCTGCTTGTGGGTGTATCACACAATAGATTTTGTGCAGGCAGTTTGTGCTGCCATTGAATGTCAGCCAGCAGAGCACTGGCTGGGTATGACCACCTAAAGTGCCTACATACATTTCTGGCCTGTCTCAGAAGATTATGTATACCAGGGTACCTAACTAGAAACTGCTGCACTACCAGGTTGAAAATGTGTGTAAGGAAAGGCATGAGTGTGAATTTTCTCTGCTGAAGTGCAGACAGCAGGTTGGTACTGTTACACGTGATCTTTCCTGGTACAAGATGGTATAGAGTTGGCCACCTCTGGGACTTCCATTTCAGAGATGACAGAATCTCTGCCCCAGTGTTGTTGTTGTTGTTATGGGGGCGTGGGAGGTGCGGACCACATCTGGGTGACAGCGCCAGAGGGGTGACACCAGGGGTGGACTGACCATTCGGGCACTTGGGCTCTGCCCAAGGACCCCCCGGCCAGTAGGGTGCCTCATGATAGGCTTCTGGTTCCTTTATTATAGTTGCCATTGACCGTTTTTTTAGACACATGTACTGCGATATGTCCCAGCATCGTGGCTCTGTCAGTATTATGTTTATATTCCTCCAATCTTCCCGCTCTGTGCCTAGATTCTGCATGCTGTTGAATTCACCCCTACCTGCCAATTCTCTCAGATTTGCTGGTATACTGGCCAGATCCCTCCCCTGTTCTGCTCACCTTGTTCTCATAGCTGGGCTCACACTGTGCCCAGGCTGTGGGCGCTGCTGGGCTAGGATGCCTTTGGATGAGAGTCTTGAGAGTCTCATCTACTCCCCTATTTCTATTCTGCACCGTCTTCTACCTGCATGACATCGGATCACAGATGAATGAGTCTAGGTAACCATACTCACATCAGTCTTGGAGGGGGACACAGACTTGCACTGCATCTGTACTGGGAGAAAAGGGTGAGGGGTTATACTACTAAGGGGTCTGTGCTGGGGAAAGCGAGGATTCTACTACTGAGGGGTCTGTACTGGGGGTAAAGGTGGGGTTCTACTACTGAGGGGTCTGTATCAGGTGGTAAGGGGGTTCTACTACTGAGGGGTCTGTACTGGGAGAAGGGGGGGTTCTACTACTGAGGGGTCTGTACTGGGGGAAGTGGGGGGGGGGGTTCTACTACTGAGGGGTCTGTACTGGGGGAAGGGGGGGTTCTACTACTAAGGGGTCTGTACTGGGGGAAGGGGAGTTCTACTACTGAGGGGTCTGTACTAGTGTGCAGTATCATATGGGAAATAATTGTTAGGGGAGGGAACCCATATTTTACCACACCAGGTGACACCAACCCTAGTGATGCCACTGAGTGTAGCTCCTATACCTCAGGCATACCACCTGCAAAACAGAATAGCAGCATTTTGCCTAAGCCATTGCATAGACTCTTGGTCATTCGGGAGAGACTGGTGGTTCAGATGATGACTCACTGGAATAGGGCCATTGAGAAGGAGGGGGTGAAGGGGACTGATCTGTGACCGTTACCAAGAATCAGGTCATGAGATGGTTCCATCATCTCCCCTTAAAGATGGGCTAAATTTGAGTTTGGGTCTACCAACAGACTATAGTTTTTGGAGCTATTGTAGTAGTAGTTAAGTTGTCTATGTTATCCATCAGCTAGCTAATATCAGTGGTATTGAGAAACATGCAATAGCCATGTTCTGTGACAATCTAAGAGCAACCAGTTATGACCACCAGGAAATGTGTACATCTCTGAGATATTATCTTTAGAATACATTTCCTCCAATGATGACCAAAGTACTCAACCCCTCTACAGTATAAAGCTTCAGCATCAGCTGTCCCTTATATCAGTGTTCAGAGCTCACCCCGCAGTGGAGATGGAAGTCCGTCTTCTTTTGCCTCTCATCCTTCTACATGTGGTCATCATGTGCCACATAGTAAACAGTGGCATTCCGACAACGGGTGAGTACCCAGCAACCTCAGAACATTAATGTAAAAATGTGAATAGAGGGGGAGGAGCTAAACAGGGCTGATAATCATGGATCGGAGTACAGAGGGTACAGGGACAAGGGAGGGTGGACGATGCATGTCGTGGCTTTTTTCTGTTTGGATTTGCACGGATTCACTGTTTAGCAAAGCATCCACCTGTACAGATGAGTTATTTGAGCTTTGTGTGGTTTGATGTATAAAACCTGCCTTGCCTCTCCTTCTTAACCACTTCAATACCGGGCACTTTCACCCCAAAAGTCATGGAACACTGTACATATAGGAAATTGTTATCTCTTTTTTCCACCCAAATAGAGCTTTCTTTTGGTGGTATTTAACCACTTCAGCCCCGGAAGATTTGGCTGCTCAATGACCAGGCCATTCTTTGCAATACAGCACTGCGTCGCTTTAACTGACAATTGCGCGGTCGTGCAGCGCTGTACCCAAACAAAATTGACGTCTTTTTTTCCACAAATAGAGCTTTCTTTTGGTGGTATTTTATCATCTCTGCGTTTTTTTTTTTTATTTTTTGCGCTATTAACAAAAAAAGAGCGACAATTTTGAAAAAAACACAATATTTTGTACTTTTTGCTATAATAAATATCCCCAATTTAAAAAAAAAAAACACTTTTTTTTGTTTAGGGCGATATCTATTCTTCTACATATTTTTGGTAATAAAAATCACAATAAACGTATAAATTGGTTTGCGCAAAAGTTATGTCTACAAAATAGGGGAAAGATTTATGGCATTTTTATTATTATTATTTTTTTTTTTACTAGTGATATTGGTGATCAGATTTTTATCAGGACTGCGACATTATGGCAGACAGATTGGACACTTTTTTGACACATTTTTGGGACCAGTGACAATTATACAGCGATCAGTGCTATAAAAATGCACTGATTACTGTGTAAATGTCACTGGCAGGGAAGGGGTTAACACTAGGGGGCAAACAAGGGGTTAACTGTGTTCCCTCATGTGTGTTTCTAACTGTAGGGGGATGGTAGTGACTAGAGGGGATGATTGTTGTTTCTAGCTAGTAGGAACTCACGATCTGTCTCTCCTCTCCTCAGAACAGGGATTTGTCCCTGTTCTGGCTCTCGTGCATGCGCATCGGCACCCCCGCAGTGCAGCGGGAGCGCGCGCGCCTGCTACCTCTGCATAAAGGGACCGACGTACAGCTACAACGGTTTATGGAAATGTGCCGACCTGCCGCAGTATAATGACGGCAGCAGGTTGGCAAGTGGTTAATCACCACTGGGGTTTTATTTTTTGCTAAATAAACAAAAAAATTTCAAAAGTTTTGGAAAATAAAAAGTGTTTTTCTTCGTTTGTTATAAAATTTTGCAAATAATCTTTCTTCATAAATTTAGGCCAACACCTATTTTGCCACATTTCTTTGGTGAAAATAACCCAAATCAGTGTATATTATTTAGCCTGTAGGAATGTTATAGAGTCCATAAACTATGGGATGTACTGTATATCTGAAAATTGATCAATCCTGATGTACTGACTAATGATGGCACGAAAATGCCAGGACAGTACAAACATCCCCCAAATGACCCCTTTTTGGAAAATAGACAGTCCAAGGTATTTAGTAAGAGGCATGGCGAGTTTTATTGAAATTCTAATTTTTTGTCCAAAATTTTTGTTTTTTTCCATACTGTCATCCGTGCAGTATAGCGTCATCATAAAATTTATTGAAACAAAGTATTGCACTCACAGCTAATCGCTGAATAAATGCCTTTAAGGTCTTGTGTGTCGGCACACACAGAGACAACCTATCCGAGACCTTAAAGGCGTTTAGTCAGCGATTAGCTGTAAGTGCAATACTTTGTTTTAACCACTTCCATACCAGGCCATTCTGGCACTCCTCTCCTACATGTAAAAATCTGATTTTTTTTTTGCTAGAAAATTATTAAGAACCCCCAAACATTATATATGTTTTTTTACCAGACACACTAGGAAATAAAATGGTGGTCGTTTCAACTTTTTATCTTGCACAGAATTTGCGCAACAATTTTTCAATGCATTTAATTTGAAAAAAAAAAACAGTTTAAAGAATTAAAAAATAACAAAACAGTAAAGTTAGCCCAATTTTTTGTATAATGTGAAAGATGATGTTATGCTGAGTAAATAGATACCCAACATGTCACGCTTTAAAATTGCGCACACTCATGGAATGGCGCCAACTTCGGTACTTAAAAATCTCCATGGGCAACGCTTTAAATTTTTTTTACCAGTTTAGAGTTACAGAGGAGGTCTAGTGCTAAAATTGAGGCTCACGCTCTAATGCACGCGGTGATACCTCACATGTGTGGTTTGAACGGCGTTTACATATGTTTGCGGGATTTATGTGTGTGTTCACTTCTGAGTGCGAGCTACCGTGGACAGGGGCGTTTTTAAATTTTTTTTTTACTTTATTTATTTTTTTTTTTTACACTTTCTTTTGCATATTTTTTTTGATCACTTTTATTCCTATTACAAGGAATTTAAACATCCCTTGTAATAGGAATGGTTTGTGACAGGTCCTCTTTTTGGAGAGATGCGGGGTCAATAAGACCCCACATCTTTCCTCCAGGCTGGAAAGCATGAGATCGAAATAAAAAATTCACCCATCTCATGCTTACTTGCCGCGATCGCGACTTT
Source organism: Aquarana catesbeiana (assembly GCA_037953035.1). Taxonomy (NCBI): domain Eukaryota; kingdom Metazoa; phylum Chordata; class Amphibia; order Anura; family Ranidae; genus Aquarana; species Aquarana catesbeiana. The sequence goes on from JBBHAA010000956.1 coordinate 1,255,741, forward strand.
GTTTACATCCGCGGCCCGGACGTGGCATCATGACATCATAACGTCGCGCCTGGGCCTCCGACGGTCACAGAGATGACTGGTGACCATCTGGTCACCAGAAATCTCTATGCTTGTCATCCGGCGGCGGCCGATTCTTTCTCTGGGTCCCCGATGGCATGGGAGAGCCCGGAGAAGCACACAATGGCGGTGGCAGGGGGAGTGTCCTCTCCCTTCGCCTGTAAGAATGATCAAGCGGTGGAACTGCCGCTATGTTCATTCTTATGTTGCACAGAATCGCCGGCTGAAAATGAGGATATCTGAATAATGTCTGTAGCTGCAGGCATCATTCAGATATTCCCACTGAAAGTCAAGGACGTCATATGGAAGTGGTTAATAAAAGTTTTATTGAGATTTTACACTATGTGGAGCCTTTTGTTCCTTTGAGATTACATCTCAGCCTACACGGTACCAAAGAGTGATGCGGTGGGGAGATCATCTGGACCCGGTGTAAAGGCTTTGGCTGGGCTATAGCTACAAGCGTTAATGATCCCTTATAATAGGAGATCAATCTGAGCCGGTAAGCAGGCCCTACAACTATTGGTGGAGGCACTGATTGTAATCACTTTGGTGGTTGGTGAAGACTGTTTTCAGGATCCACTTTCACAGCATTTATGGACTATTTTCAATAATTTCCATTGATGCATTATACATGCAATTATTAATTCAACAATTTTTTTAATAAGAATAAAGTAAAACAGAAAAAAATAATAATATAAACAAAAAAAAAGGGAGAGAGGGAAAAAAAGGGGGGAAGGAAGCAAAAGATATCCAATAAGGTGAAAAACGGCCTAACCAAGCTTCCAAATTTATACACATGTACATTAATGTCTGGTTGTCTGACCAAGAGGGTTGAGCTACTATAGCAATGGTGGTGCAAATATCCCTTTAACTTATAAAAGACAGAGATATAGGGGATTCAAGAAATTGCACCCACGGGGTCCAAATCTTCCTGAACTTAGAATCATTTTCATTGGCTGTAGCTACCAACTCTTCCATATGCATAGTATAGTTTACTTCTGCTACCCATTTGCGTATGCAGTAAACTAACTTTAGACAGGGCCGGATTAAGAACATCATGGGCCTGGTGCTGAGGATTATGGTGGGACTTTTTAAAAAAACAATCAAATCAAATAAAATAATAATTAAAAATGCAAACATTTTTTGTTATAGCAAATTAAATTAAATAGAGAGAGGGAGGATGAGAGAGAGAGAGAGAGAGAGAGAGAGAGAGAGAGAGAAAGGGGATGAGAGAGGGGTGAGGGATAAGGGAGGGAGGATGAGAGAGAGAGAGAGAGGATGCGGCAAGTGACCGAAAGCACAGAACCCAGAAAGAAGACCAGGTGAAGATGGAAGCACCCCGGGAACCACCGGATTAATCACAGTGCAGCACTGGAGGGCTCAGTCTGACAGGTAAGTGTACCCTAATGTGCTAATATGCTGTGCATACTTGTAAATTATGGCATAACCTACCTCGGGGCCTCTAAAAAGTAGTAATGTTAGCAAAGTACCGCTTTAATATCACAGGATCCCAGGAGCCTCTCATGGGGCCGCCTACTGGCCCGGTGGCCCTTGAGCAGTGCCCAAGTGCATAGTTGCCAACATTTCAAAAATATTTTCAGGGACATTTTTGTGTCCAGTGGTATATTTAGAGCAGCTGACATCCCCTATGTTCCTCTATACATCACAGTAGTAATCACAAAATTAAATGAGTACTAATAATGGGCAGAACAAATATGAGGACTGAGAAGATTTCCTTTAGTTGAACTAACAAAAGTGTGCCCATTCTAGAGCTGGTAACATTGAGGATATTCAATATAATTTTAAAGAACTGTTTTTGTGGTTAAGAGGCATAGGGGAGGAGTATGGATGGTATAAAAGTGGGAAGTATGTGCAGGTGAGGGAGAGGAATGTGGAGGGTATAACAGTGGGCACTATGTACAGGAGAGGAGTGTGGAGGGTATGGCAGTGGGCACTATGTACAGGAGAGGAGTGTGGAGGGTATGGCAGTGGACACTATGTACAGGAGAGCAGTGTGGGGGTATGACAGTGGGCAGTATGCACAGCAGAGGAGTGTGGAAGGTTGACAGTGGGCTCTATGTACAGGAGGGGAGTGTGGAGGGTATGACAGTGGGCAGTATGTACAGGAGAGGAGTGTGGAGGGTATCACAGTGGGCGGTATGTACAGGAGAGGAGTGTGGATGGTATGATACTGAGCAGTATGTACAGGAGACGAGTATGGAGGATATGACAGTGAGCAGCATGTACAGGAGAGGAGTGTGGAGGATATGACAGTGGGCAGTATGTACAGGAGAGGAGTGCGGAGGATATGACAGTGGGCAGTATGTACAGGAAAGGGGTGTGGAGGATATGACAGTGGGCAATATGTACAGGAGAGGAGTGTGGAGGGTATGACAGTGGGCAGTATGTACAGGAGAGGAGTGTGGAGAGTATGACAGTGGGAACTATGTACAGGTGAGGAGGATGAAGGAATCTGGGAAGGAAAAATGTAAAGGTTTGTGGAAGAATGTTTAGGGACTGCGTAGTGGTTAAGCGGGCCATACATATATTGAAAATAAGCCAATTAAGCAGAGACCAGCCATAGTTGATCTATGTATGGGCTAGCTGGTTGTACACAAGTCAATCTTTTAATCGACTTGAGTACAACCAGCCTGTTAGGTTTTTCCCAAAACAATCAGTGCTGCCAGCTATAGTTAGCAACACTGATCATTGTATTCTGTGGGTTGGGAAGGCTCCCCACTGGCAGATCACAATAACACTGCGGGTGTGATTTTCCCCCCCCCCCATCCACAGGTCAGCAGGTGAGAGGGTGTGAGGGGATAGGCTGGGGAGAGAGGTCTGTCAGCAGGGGGGTGTGAGGTGGTCATGGAGGGATATCAATCAGTGGGTGGGGGGAGTAACTAGGAGTGATATCTTTTGGAGTAGGGTCTGTCATCTGCAAGTTGGGAAATGGACACCTGTGATATAAGTTGAAGGGAGGTGGCTAACATGGGAAGTGGCTGGGGAGTGACCTGGTTGGTCTGGCGTGACCTGGTTGGTGGAGAGGGACCTGGTTGGTGGGGAGTGTGAAATAATTGATGTGTTTCAAGTTTCTTTCACATTTGCGGTAATGCTTACTGCCCTCTTAAAAGTGATCTGTGGTGCATTGCTTTACAGCAGCTGACAGGCATTCATGAGGTGCTACTGCCGCCTCCTTTTTTTTTCACATCGCTGAATGGTAGTTTTACAATGTTGGACTATGCTGCTACTGCGAGCGAGTTTGGCTTGCATTTGCAGAGTGGCCCCACTGAAGTCAATAGGAGAGTTTGACAGGTGGTGCTGCCTGTCAAACTCTGAAGGCTCCAAGCTGTCCATTGAGGTCAGTGCCTCTGACAAGAAGTGAGGAGAGGCTCTGTGAGCTCATCCTCTCAGTCTGCTGCAAACAGAGTGTGCCAGCTTGTATTTAAACTGGCCGTTCTGTATGTAGCTTCTGACAGGCTGCGCAAGGAGCCCCATATCTCCATGACCATAGGTGATACGAGCCCCAAATTTTGATCAGTAGTGGGGTGGACCTTCAGCTACCTATCCCCCAAATCTGGTCCCTATGTGGCCCCTGATCGCCGACCCACGACCCTCAAAGTCGATCATTTTTTGTTTTTGTTTTTTGTGATTTTTTTTTTTTTTTTCTTTTTTTTCAAATGGGCCTATCTTAAGGTAAGGGGCATGGAGCTGCAGCTCCAATAGCCCCTATGTTAATCCGGCCCTGTGGTGTATTTTTTACTGAAAATATGGGTTTGATAAACCTTTGCACTAATATTGTATGACATAAAAAAATTGCAACTATTAACATATAATTTTCCAGGGTCTCTGCTTTCAGAAAGTATATAATTGTGAGGGATTAGCTCAGTAGCGGGTGGTGCATGACTCCCTGCATGAGTCGCAGCATGGTGAAAAAGGCACAGCAAGACCGCATGATCTTTGTGAAACACAAGTGTGGTTTATTTACAAAGTTTATGTTTACAAAGTGCAGGTATCAAAACAGCAAAAATAAAAAAACAGGAAATAAACCCTTGCCACGTTGGGCATCTAACTATAAACACAAGAATCTACTTGTCCTGGAACAGCCTACTGCTGCCCAAGAACCTGACTATCACACAGAATGAAACAGAGTCTTTGGGCACACAGACTTAGGGCTCTTTCACAAGGGCGGTCCGCCTGGCGGACTTAGCTTTTTCTCAGTGGGGGATCAATCCGCTCACTGTGCTGGGATGGACCTGTCAGAGTCCCGCTCTCCTCTATGGTGAGATCGGATGAAAATGAACTGCTTGACCATTTTCATCGGATCCCATCCGATTCGCCAGATGGATGGAAAATAGGGTCACCATCCGTCTGGATTTCACGGACAGGATCGGATCCAGTCCGTCAAAAGTAACCTATTGGACACAAGTAGTAGATTTATTGTCCACTCTTCTTTCAATGGCAGTGACGCTCACACCAGACATACACTATATTGTCAAAAGTATTAGGACGCCTGCCTTTACACACATGAGAACTTTAATGGCATCCCAGTCTTACTCCATAGGGTTAAATATTGAGTTAACCCACGCTTTGCAGCTATAACAGCTTCAACTCCTCTGGGAAGGCTGTCCACAAGATTTAGGAGTGTGTCTATGGGAATGTTTGACCATTGTTCCAAAAGCGCATTTGTGAGGTCAGGCACTGATGTTGGACGAGAAGGCCTGGTTCACAGTCTCCACCCTAATTTATCCCAAAGGTGTTTTATCAGGTTGAGGTCAGGACTTTGTGCAGGGTAGTCAAGTTCCTCACCCCAAACTCACTCTTTATGAACCTTGCTTTGTGCACTGGTGCGCAGTCATCTTGGAACAGGAAGTGACCACCCCTAAACTTTTCCCACAAAGTTGGGAGCATAAAATTGTCCAAAATGTCTTGGTATTCTGACGCCAACAGAGTTCCCTTCACTGGAAGGCCAAGCCCAACCCCTGAAAAACAACCCCACACCATAATCCCTCCTCCACCAAATGATTTGGACCAGTCCACAAAGCAAGGTCCATAAAGACATGAATGAGCAAGTTTGGGGTGGAGGAACTTGACTGGCCTACACAGAGTCTTGACCTCAACCCAATAGAACACCTTTGGGATGAATTAGAGCAGAGCTCACAACTGTGCTTCTAAAAGAATGGTCAAATATTCCCATAGACGCACTCCTAAACCTTGTGGACAGCCTTCCCAGAGGAGTTTAAGCTGTTATAGCTGCAAATAGTGGGCCAACTCAATATTGAACCCTATGGATACGACTGGGGTGGCATTAAAGTTCATGTGCATGTAAAGGCAGGTGTCCCAATACTTTTGACAATATAGAGTATGTCTTGGGGTTATTGGGTGAAGAACAGTGGCATAGGTATACTAGGATGTTTTTGAGAAAGAAGCTCTTCCTAGCCTGTAGGCAAATTGCCCTTAAATGGATGCATCCTTCTCCCTCTTCTGTCTCTCAGAGGATCCACGCTGTTAATCAAATCCTACAATATTTTAAAGTCCTGTATGAACATTGGGGATGTCCAAGGAAATATAACAAGGTGTGGGATGTATGGTGTAAGTCTACTCTTACTATTAACAATGATCACTAAATAATTTGATTTAACCACTTGAGCCCCGGACCATTATGCTGCCTAAGGACCAGAGGTCTTTTTCCAATTTGGCACTGCGTCGCTTTAACTGCTAATTGCGCGGTCATGCAATGCTGTACCCAAACGAAATTTGCGTCCTTTTCTTCCCACAAATAGAGCTTTCTTTTGATGGTATTTGATCACCTCTGCGTTTTTTATTTTTTGCGCTATAAACGGAAAAAGACCGAAAATTTTGAAAAAAAATGATATTTTCTACTTTTTGTTATAAAAAAAATCCAATAAACTAAATTTTAGTCATACATTTAGGCCAAAATGTATTCGGCCACATGTCTTTGGTAAAAAAAATGTCAATAAGCGTATATTTATTGGTTTGCGCAAAAGTTATAGCGTCTACAAACTAGGGTACATTTTCTGTAATTTACACAGCTTTTAGTTTGACTGCCTATGTCATTTCTTGAGGTGCTAAAATGGCAGGGCAGTACAAAACCCCCCCAAATGACCCCATTTTGGAAAGTAGACACCCCAAGGAAATTGCTGAGAGGCATGTTGAACCCATTGAATATTTATTTTTTTTGTCCCAAGTGATTGAATAATGACAAAAAAAAAAAAATATTTACAAAAAGTTGTCACTAAATGATATATTGCTCACACAGGCCATGGGCCTATGTGGAATTGCACCCCAAAATACATTCAGCTGCTTCTCCTGAGTATGGGGATACCACATGTGTGGGACTTTTTGGGAGCCTAGCCGCTTACGGGGCCCCGAAAACCAATCACCGCCTTCAGGGTTTCTAAGGGTGTAAATTTTTGATTTCACTCTTCACTGCCTATCACAGTTTCGGAGGCCATGGAATGCCCAGGTGGCACAAAACCCCCCAAAATGACCCCATTTTGGAAAGTAGACACCCCAAGCTATTTGCTGAGAGGCATGGTGAGTATTTTGCATTTTGCAGCTCTCATTTGTTTTTGAAAATGAAGAAAGACAAGAAAAAAACTTTTTTTTTTTCTTTTTTCAATTTTCAAAACTTTGTGACAAAAAGTGAGGTCTGCAAAATACTCACTATAGGGGGCAATCAAGGGGTTAAAACATTTATTAGATAGTATATGGGGGTCCCTGTCGCTATAAAACGCTGATGGCGAACCTTAATATTTACGTCCCACCAGTGACACTAATACAGCGATCAGAAAAATGATCGCTTAGCGACACTGGCGACAGGGGGTGATCAAGGGGTTAAAACTTTATTGGGGGGGTTAGGGGGGTACCCTAGACCTACAGGGGGCTAATACTAACTGCCCTACCACAGTAAATGTCACAAACTGACACCACGCAGTAATCAGAAAAAAAAAAAAAAACTGCTTGGTGTCAGTGTGACGGGGGAGGGTTGATTAGGGGGTGATCGGGGGGGATCGGGGGGTAAAGGGGGGTGTTATGTGTGCCTGGCATGTTCTACTGTGATGTGTGTGTGTGTGTGTGTGTGTGTGTATGTTGTGCACTCACATTTCAGTCTTCTCTCCTTGGCGCCGGAACGGAAACTGCCGAGCTGAGGAGAGATGACATCACATCTCTGTAGTACACAGAGGCAGGGGAAGAATCTCATTGGCTGGGAGCGATCGCGAGGGGGGGCCACGATCGGATGGCCTCCCCCTCATCTCTGATTGCTGCCAGACCAAAGACGACCCCCTCAGGCACCGGGGGGGTTCCGATCAGACCCCCCGCCCGCGGGAAGGCAATCACGTACCAGGTACGTGATTTTGCCTGCCCGTGCCATTCTGCTGACGTATATCAGTGTGAGGCGGTCGTCAAGTGGTTAAACATGCCCAGGATGAAGGTATTGTCACCAAAAAAGAGGCTAGATATCTAAGGCATGCAGTGGAAGCTGTGGTTTGGGCCTTAAATAATACCAAAATGAAAAACAAACAAAAGGATTTTCTTGTCCATGCCCTAGATCTAGCCATGAGCCACAATTTCTTCTGGCATGATAAGCAATTCTTTAGACGAAGGGAGTGGCAATGGGGGCTAAGTATGCCCCCTCAGTGGCAAACTTATTTATGAGTTTCTGGGAGAAGGATGCCATTTTTGGTGCGAACATTCCTCAGCTCAAGTTTTACAAGCATTACATAGACGATATCATCATTATTTGGGCAGGATCAAAAGAGTCTTTTTCTCAGTTTGTGAAAATTGGTGAGAATAGGTATGGGATATCATTCTCGGCCACTTCCGACATCCACTGAATCCATTTTCTTGATTCAGTCATTTTTAAGGATAACCATACACTGTCCTCTAAAACCTATTTTAAATAAGTGAACAGAAATGGTTACCGTATATACTCGTGTATAAGTCGAATTTTTCAGCCCCTTTTTTGGGGCTGAAAGTGCCCCCTTCGACTTATACACGAGTCACCGCCGTCTGCCTACATGATCAGAGTGTCATGCAGGCAGACGGCGGCCAGCGTGTGCTGCATAGACTTAGCAGCGGCTCTCACTGTTCAAAAGCTGCGCCTCCTTGTCTGTGATAGGCTGTACACTGACTGCCTATCACAGACATTCTCTCATCCTCGTCCGTGGTATGAAGATGAGAGAATGTCCATGATAGGCTGATTGCTGGGAAATTGAGTTTTTTGGATGAGGAGGAGGCGCGGCTTTTGAACAGTGAATGGCCGCCGAATACTACACGCTGATCGGTGCAGAGCGGCGCACGGAGGATGCACAGGACACAGGTAGGATGCACACACACACACACACAGACACATGCACACAGGTACATATACACATGCACATATACACAGGTACATGACACAGGTACATATACACATGACACATGCACATATACACAGGACACATGATACATGCACAGGACACAGGGAGGTATACAGCTGCAGATGGGCATTGTTGACCCTCTTTCTCCACTTGCAGTAGCTGCTGCATTTCTCACCCTCGTCTTATACTCGGGTCAATAAGTTTTTCCCATTTTTTTGTGGTAAATTAGGGCCTCGACTTATACTCGAGTATATACGGTATATCCCCCTTGGGAGCTGCCATCACCCTCGTTGGCTTAGTTCCATTCCTAAAAGCCAATTTCTAAGAGTCAGGTGCAATTGCGCAAGAATTGAGAATTTTGACTCACAAGCGCAAGTTCTGTACGAGAGGTTCTTGGAAAAGGGTTACACTCCCGGCGAGTTAAACAAAACCCTATCTTTGGTAAGGGGTACGAATAGGGACGATCTGTTTAAAAAGAAGGAAGTTGCCAAAAGAGATTTTGGTATTGCTTTTATGTCAGGTTTTACCCACCAATACTAGGGATGAGCTTCGAGTTCAAGTCGAACTCATGTTCGACTCGAACATTGGCTGTTCGCAAGTTCGCCGAACAGCGAACAATTTGGGGTGTTCGCGGCAAATTCAAATGCCGCGGAACACCCTTTAAAAGTCTATGGGAGAAATCAAAAGTGCTCATTTTAAAGGCTTATATGCAAGTTATTGTCATAAAAAGTGTTTGGGGACCTGGGTCCTGCCCCAGGGGACATGGATCAATGCAAAAAAAAGTTTTAAAAACGGCCGTTTTTTCAGGAGCAGTGATTTTAATAATGCTTAAAGTCAAACAATAAAAGTGTAATATCCCTTTAAATTTCGTACCTGGGGGGTGTCTATAGTATGCCTGTAAAGGGGCGCATGTTTCCTGTGTTTAGAACAGTCTGACAGAAAAATGACATTTTGAAGGAAAAAACTCATTTAAAACTACCCGCGGCTATTGCATTGCCGACAATACACATAGAAGTTCATTGATAAATTCCCAAAGGGGAACCCCGAACCAAAATTAAAAAAAAAAAAATGACATGGGAGTCCCCCTAAATTCCATACCAGGCCCTTCAGGTCTGGTATGGATTTTAAGGGGAACCCCGCGCCAAAAAAAAAAAAAAAAAACGGCGTGGGGTCCCCCCAAAAATCCATACCAGACCCTTATCCGAGCACGCAATCTGGCAGGCCGCAGGAAAAGAGGGGGGGACGAGAGTGCGGCTCCCCCCCCTCCTGAACCGTACCAGGCCACATGCCCTCAACATTGGGAGGGTGCTTTGGGGTAGCCCCCCAAAACACCTTGTCCCCATGTTGATGAGGGCAAGGGCCTCATCCCCACAACCCTGGCCGGTGGTTGTGGGGGTCTGCGGGCGGGGGGCTTATCGGAATCTGGAAGCCCCCTTTAACAAGGGGACCCCCAGATCCTGGCCCCCCCTGTGTGAAATGGTAAGGGGGTACTTAACCCTACCATTTCACTAAAAAACTGTCAAAAATGTTAAAAATGACAAGAGACAGTTTTTTTTTTTTTTTCAAATTCTTTATTTTTTGAATATCATGTATTACATGCCACATGAAACATTTCGTTTAATCTTCGTGTCCATTCATATGACTCCTTTTTATCGTAATATAACAACATAACACATTTCCTTACAAAATGATTCTAAATCTCCTCTGTTCCAAAGGCATGTATATTTTTCCTTGTCTTTTCCCATACCCCTTGTCCCCCCACCCTCAAAAAACCCCTAATAAAAAAAAAAAAAAAAAAAAGGAAGCACTGTCAGGGGGTATTCCCTCCTCATTTCCATTCGATCCTACATAATCTACCTCTCCTGTTCTCTAATTCTATAATCCACTAGAGGGGACCAAATCCTCCGATATTTCTCGTCTTGTTCTTTCAGCATCATGGTCAAGTTTTCCATTTGTTGAATTTCTATAATTCTGGCCCACCACTGGGTTTTGGTCGGAGGGACTGTACTCTTCCACAGAGCTGGTATACAGGCCTTTGCAGCCGTGAGAAGATGTTTGAGCAGGGAGTTCTTATATTTTTCCACCGATAAGGGAACATCATTTAGTAAGAATGCAGCCGGGTTATTCCCAAGAGACACACCTGTGATATCCTTAATCGTTTCCTCGACCATTTCCCAGAAACTATTAATTTCCTCACAGTCCCAAAATATGTGTAGCATCGTACCCACCCCTCTCTTACAACGCCAGCACCTATCTGAAGCCTGTGGAAAATTTTTTTGAAGAACTGATGGTGTTCTGTACCATCTAGTACGGATTTTATATCCTCCCTCTTGGTATCTACTAGCAATCGATGTCTTATGTATAGATTTTAACATTTTAACCTTCTGTTTTTGCAAAAACGTTACCCCTAACTCTCTCTCCCATGCTTGCATGAAATTGAGCTCCTGTGGGGCTTCCAGGCTCGTTAATATTTCATAAAAGTGTGATATTGAGTGTCTCATTCTTTCGCCACTTAAGCATTTCCGCTCGAAACAAGATAACTCCCGTATCACTGGATATATTTTAATTTTTGAACGGATAAACGCTCCTAACTGCATGGCCCTGAAATAATCCAGGTCCGATGTCACTTCTCCCTCTATCTCACCTCGTGTCATCAAACGGCTATCCCTAGAAAAGTCTATAAGCCTGCTTCTCCCCTTGTGTTTTAATACCTCATAACTCCGATCTGATAAGCCTGGTTGGAAATCTGGGGAGCCCAATACAGGGGTCATAGGGCTCGGATAAGGTGAAAGGTTTGTTTTTTTAAAAATCATATTAATGGAACGGATGGTTGCGCCTGTTAGCGGATGTTTTTTCACTATAGTGGGTAATTTCGATTTTGCTATCCATGCTATTCCCTCCAGTGGAATTTTAACCGTCGCTTGTTCTAACTGTACATGTGGCTTCCTTACGGAGGCACACTATTCCACCACTCTAGCTAACTGTAGGGCTTCCTGATATCTCACTGGGTCTGGAAAGCCAATATCTCCTTTTTCTTTTGGGAGTACTAAAATGTTTCTCCTTACTCTTGCTGGCTTCCCTGCCCAGATGAACCTCAGGAACCTTGATCTAAGGTCCTTTAGGAAGTTCGAAGGGATCTTTATTGGCAAGGTTTGCAATAAGTAAAGGAGTCTAGGCATCACGTTCATCTTTATAATATTTGTCCTTCCAAACCAAGTGAAGGTTTCCCTATCCCATCTCCTAAAATCCTGTTTAATTTGTCTTAGCATCGGGGCATAGTTTAGTTCAAACACTCTACTAAGCTTCTTTGGAATTTTGGTCCCCAGGTAACTTATATGAGAGTCTGACCATCTAAAGTTAAATTGTGACTTTATCTGTTGTGTTTCAGTTACCTTCATTTCCAACCACATAGCTTCGGACTTAGTATAGTTTACTTTATAGTTTGCTAAGTCTCCAAAATTATTTATCTCCCTTAGAAGAGATGGAAGGGATGTAATTGGGGAGGATATAAAGATCAGGTCATCGGCATATGCTGCCAACTTGTGCTCTTCACTTTCTGTCTTAATACCCTTAATGTTAGGATTAGCACGTATTTTCCTTAAGAAAGGTTCCAGTGTGAGAATAAAGATAATTGGCGATATGGGGCAACCCTGCCGCGTTCCATTTTGTATCCTAAAAGGGTCTGACAATCTGTCATTTACCTTAACCCTCGCACTTGGAATTGAATAGAGGTTTGAAAGCCAAGTCAACATTCCTTCACTCAGTCCAATATGTTGTAAAGTTGCTTCAAGAAAAATCCAGTCAACTCTATCGAATGCTTTTTCTGCATCAGCTGAAAACAATATAAGGGATTCCTGTCTACTCTGTGCAGTGTATATCGCATTGATTACTCTCTGCGTGTTTTCCCTCCCCTCCCTTCCTGCCGTGAATCCCACTTGATCTGGGTGAATCAATGCAGGAATATACTCTTCTAATCTTAACGCCAAAATTTTAGAAACATTTTTTAAATCCACATTCAGCAACGCAATTGGTCGGTAACTGGAACATTGGGATGGATCCTTTCCCTCCTTCAGGATTACTGCTATATGTGCCATCAAAATCTCCCTGGGTATTGTCTGTCCCTCCTGTAGGGGGTTAAAAGCCGCTATGAATCTTGGAGCCAATTTCTCAGCAAAAAGTTTATGATACATCAGGGTGTAGCCATCTGGACCCGGGGCTTTCCCTACTTTTAGAAGGTTTATTGCTTTCTTAAATTCTTCTATTGAGATTGGTACATATAATTCTCGTGCTATCTCCTCCGTTAGCCTTGGCATTTCTGAGTTGCATAGGTAATCTCTTGCCCTCTCTTGTTTATTTTTACGCCTCTGTGGGGAATGGTGACCATCCAGTTGGTAAAGACCCTCATATATTCTCTAAAAGTCTGTGCCATGTCCTGCGATGAGTTCACCACCTCACCCCTCTGTGTTTTAATACCCGACAAATGGGACTGTATTAAGGCATCTTTGAGGGCCTTCGTCAACATCCTGCTTGGTTTATTCCCAAATTCATATAGTGTACGCCTTCCCCGTTACAATTTCGCTTTTGCCTGCTCAATGAGTAGGGAGTTCAGGTCTTCTCGAAGACCGCCTAATTTCTCCTCTAATGGCTGTATCTGGGATTTTTTATGTTTTAATTCTACTTCCCGAATTTTTTTTAACATAACCTCGATCTGTTCATTGAGCTTTTTTTTCCTATGCACCCCTAGCGATATCAAAACTCCCCTCATCACGCATTTATGTGTTTCCCAAACACAGAATGGGGTGACTTCATCCGACTCATTTGTCAGAAAGAAGGAATCCAGTTCCTGGCTTAGTTTTTGCTCATATTCTTTATCCTTTAGCAACGTCTCATTAATCTTCCAGTGCCATTCACGGCTTTCCTCCTCCCCTAAATCCAGCGTACAGTCTGTCGGAGCATGATCTGATAAGGTGAATGATCCTATATCAGCAGTCACCAATGATGTTATGGCTGTCTGTGATATCAAAATATAATCAATGCGAGTGTATGTCTTGTGTTTTGACGAAAAGAAAGTATAGTCCCTGTCTTGGACATGGAGTGTCCTCCATGAATCTATTACCTGCAAATTACTTAGTAATTTCTTAACTCTTCGTATTTTTGTCAGTGAAAAATGTGATGCCCCCCTGGACGTATCCAGGAGAGGATCCAATGTGAGATTTAAATCTCCTCCTATCACTAGGATTCCATCCTTATGTTGATGTATTGTTTGCAGGCAAGTTTCTAAATAACCAACCTGGTCTTCATTCGGGAGGTATAGGTTCACCAATGTGACCCTCTGTGATCCAATTAATCCTTTTACAATTAAAAGACGGCCCTCCTCATCTGTAACTACCTTCAACTCCTTCCATGGGATCTGTTTCGAGACGATAATAGATACTCCATTAGTTTTGGCGCTCAAAGATGCACTATGATAGACTATTGGAAATTTATGGTTTACAAGTTTTGGTATTCTGTCCCTTCTAAAGTGTGTCTCCTGGAAAAAAACAATCTGCGTCTTAAGCCTGCCCATTTCCGCAAGTAATCTAATCTGTTTCTCCGGAATGTTCAGTCCCTTGACATTATATGAGGTGAATTTTATTCTAGTCATGTCTTTATGATCTCTTGGGGGCTATGAGGAGGAGGACCCCCAGACTAGAGGAAAAAAAAAAAAAAATTTTTAAAACCAGAAAAAAAAAAAAAAATCAAAACCCCCCCTCCCCCAGTTCCCTTATACCAGTCAAGGGAGAAATCCAATCGGCGCGAATCCTCGATGCCGTTGGGGAAAAAAAAAAAAATCCAAAACTGGATTGAAAATGCCTCCAACTATTCCTCCACTCGGAGGGGAGACGTCTATTATTGGGGAATGTCCCTGAACACAAAAGATTTGAGCGTGAATATATCAGCAATAGCAGTGGCGCGCCTTTTGGTAATAACTAAAAAGAGGAAAGAGACAAAGAGAAAAAAGGAAAAACAAGAAAACTATTTTCCAACATATTTGTCTTCCCCGATCCTCAGGACATCGCCCTGTATCTTCCCTTTTCACATAAAAAAAAAGCAAAAATAACCTTATGCAACTGTATTTGCATTTCCATACTTATTTGGTGATTTGCCATCATAGTACCTAATTTACCCCCACCCCCCCCCTCCCCACACATCTAACCAACTTCCTCTCTACCCTTTACTCCTAATGGTTTACCCCGTGTGTCTCCCTCCTCTACCCCTATCCTCCCCCGGTCCCCCCCTTAATACTCCCGCACCCCCCTACCAACCCCACAAGGGCGGGGCGGTGAGGGGAAAAAAAAAAAAAAACCCAGTTTGCTTGTGTCCAAACCCACCCTATCTCACCCTAATTCATGAGAGGCACTGAAAACTTTATATTACTTAGTGTGAGAGTGTTATCGTAACAAACTAAAGCAGTTATTGATATTTAATATCTTAACTCTTTCCCCTTTCTACCCTCCCCTCTCTATCCCTCCCTCCTCCCCCCCTCCCACCCCATTTAGTGAATATCACCACTTCATTTGTGATTAATTGTCATCCTTTTGGCCCCCACACAAAAAAAAAAAAAAAACAGTTTTTGACAATTCCTTTATTTAAATGCTTCTTCTTCTTTCTTCTATCTTCCTTCATCTTCTGGTTCTTCTGGCTCTTCGGGTTCTTCCTCCGGTGTTCTCGTCCAGCATCTCTTCCGCGGCGTCTTCTATCTTCTTCTCCTCGGGCCGCTCCGCACCCATGGCATGGGGGGAGGCTCCCGCTCTTCTCTTCTTCTTTTCTTCTCTTCCTCTCTTCTTCTCTTCTTCTCTTCTTCTCTTCTTCATTTTCTTCTCCGGGCCGCTCCGCATCCATGCTGGCATGGAGGGAGGCTCCCGCTGTGTGACGGTGCTCCTCGCCTGACAGTTCTTAAATAACGGGGGGTGGGGCCACCCGGTGACCCCGCCCCCCTCTGATGCACAGTGACTTGATGGGACTTCCCTGTGACGTCACGGGGAATGCCACAGGGAAGTCCCGTCATGTCCCGAGCGTCACTCGTCACTGATGCTCGGGACATGACGGGACTTCCCTGTGGCATTCCCCGTGACGTCACAGGGAAGTCCCATCAAGTCACCGTGCATCAGAGGGGGGCGGGGTCACCGGGTGGCCCCGCCCCCCCCGTTATTTAAGAACTGTCAGACGAGGAGCGCCGTCACACAGCGGGAGCCTCCCTCCATGCCAGCATGGGTGCGGAGCGGCCCGGAGAAGAAAATGAAGAAAAGAAGAGAAGAAGAGAAGAAGAGAAGAGTGGGAGCCTCCCCCCCATGCCATGGGTGCAGAGCGGCCCGAGGAGAAGAAGATAGCAGATGCCGCGGAGGAGATGCTGGAGGAGAACGCTGGAGGAAGAACCAGAAGAGCCAGAAGAACCAGAAGATGAAGGAAGATAGAAGAAAGAAGAAGCATTTAAATAAAGGAATTGTCAAAAACTGTCTCTTGTCATTTTTAACATTTTTGACAGTTTTTTAGTGAAATGGTAGGGGTAAGTACCCCCTTACCATTTCACACAGGGGGGGGCGGGATCTGGGGGTCCCCTTGTTAAAGGGGGCTTCCAGATTCCGATAAGCCCCCCGCCCGCAGACCCCCACAACCACCGGCCAGGGTTGTGGGGATGAGGCCCTTGTCCTCATCAACATGGGGACAAGGTGTTTTGGGGGGCTACCCCAAAGCACCCTCCCAATGTTGAGGGCATGTGGCCTGGTACGGTTCAGGAGGGGGGCGCGCACTCTTGTCCCCCCCTCTTTTCCTGCGGCCTGCCAGGTTGCGTGCTCGGATAAGGGTCTGGTATGGATTTTTGGGGGGACCCCACGCCATTTTTTTTTTTTTTTTTTTTTGGCGCGGGGTTCCCCTTAATATCCATACCAGACCTGAAGGGCCTGGTATGGAATTTAGGGGGACTCCCACGTCATTTTTTTTTTTAATTTTGGTTCGGGGTTCCCCTTTGGGGAATTCCCATGCTGTTTTTATCAATGAACTTCTATGTGTATTGTCAGCAATGCAATAGCCACGGGTAGTTTTAAATGAGTTTTTTCCTTCAAAATGTCATTTTGCTGTCAGACTGTTCTAAACACAGGAAACATGCGCCCCTTTACAGGCATACTATAGACACCCCCCAGGTACGAAATTTAAAGGGATATTACACTTTTATTGTTTGACTTTAAGCATTATTAAAATCACTGCTCCTGAAAAAACGTCCGTTTTTAAAACTTTTTTTTGCATTGATCCATGTCCCCTGGGGCAGGACCCAGGTCCCCAAACACTTTTTATGACAATAACTTGCATATTAGCCTTTAAAATTAGCACTTTTGATTATTCATGTTCGTGTCCCATAGACTTTAACGGTGTTCGCGTGTTAGAACAAACTTTTTTCCTGTTCGCATGTTCTGGTGCAAACCGAACAGGGGGGTGTTCGGCTCATCCCTAGCCAATACAAACAAGTTGAACATATTATTCACAAGCATTGGCACCTTCTATTAAAAGATGATGATTTAGCCAGTATTTTACCCAGTAGACCACAGTTCATTTATACCAAGCCATCCAAGCTACGACTTAAGTTGGCACCCAATGTTGTTGACTCCCCGGAAAAGCTATGCACCTTTTTGGATCAGGTGGGTTTTTTCAGCTGTGGGAGATGTGTTTTGTGTAGGACATCTAAACACAGGGTGAGGAAAACAACTGAATTTATAGCACACTCCTACAAAATAAAAAAATTCATCACATGTGGTACCACCCACGTCACCTACCTATTGTCCTGCCCATGTGGGTTACAATACGTAGGCAGGACTACCAAAGCATTGGGAGTAAGATTACGAGAGCATGTCAATAGAATTAGAAAAGGTTAGAAACATCACAGTTTATCTAATCATTTCAGACTAGCTCACGGTAGAGACCCTAGTGTCCTCACCTTCTGTGGCACTGACAGAGGGGTATTGGAGGTGAGGTAACCTCAAGCGAGCTATATCTCCTAACGAGACCCAGTGGGTTCATCGTTTAAAAATGATGAGCCCTCGAGGGTTAAATATTTAATTGGATTTGAACTGTTTCCTCTCTAATTTTTAGAACATTATGGTGCTTTGTTTTTACTTTTTACTTTTTGAATTCTTTTTTTATTTTTATTTTTATTTTTTCTTGTTCCTGTTTTTTTTTTTCACATTTATTTTTATTTTTATTTATATTTATTTTTATTTTGAGTTTATTTTCATTTATATTTCTTTTATTTTTATATTTATTTTCATTTTTATTTTCATATTTATTTTTATTTTTTTCATGTTTATTTATTTTTATTTTATCTTTATTTCATTTCTGTTGTTGGTATTTATTTATCTTTTTATTTTATTTTCCTCTAATTTTCATTTATTATTAATTCCTCTTTGGCTTCTATGCACATGTTTTTATTTGTATACAGATGCATTCCCAATGAGCTCCATAATTCAGCTAGAACTGACGTCTCAAGTGCCAGGAATCGTTTTTTAATTACCATCTACACATTTTTTGGTCTCTCCCAATGGCTGTGCTCTGCCTATGGGAGTGACCCTTTCATTTCATCATTAGCCTGGTTCCCATGTTGTTGTTGATTGGTTGATTGGTCCTCCCTTTGGAGGAGGTTCCCTCCTTTTCCCTATTTTAAGACGGTCTAGTGGGCCGGTAATTAGGTCTTTGATAACGCCCTGTAGGCGGGCAAAACATGTTGACGCATTTCCGGGGGCGCTGACATCAATTCCTGCTCTGTAGAATGCATTTCCTGGTTTCTGGAACGCACGCCGTCAGCGGCGTCCGGATATACTTTTAATGCCTTTACATGCCTGTATTTACCAGCCATGTTGTAAGTACCCATTTGTGTATGGAATAAATCCCTTTCAAACGGTTCTTTTCAATATCAGTTCCATTTTTTTCATCTTCTTTTGGTGCCTGGTGATTCTGCTGAACAAGAATCCTCTGATCTTATGTGCACATCACTACCCCTGAACTTCTCTGGATACCATCACTTAAGCCTGAAGTGACCCCCAGACTGCAAAGCTGGGGGTCATCGCCATTTGGTGAGTGAGGACACATGTGGGGGTGTTGATTTGCACCTGAAAAGTTCTAGAGCGTCTGTGATTTACTGCACTTCAACAGTTTTTTCCATTGTGGATCGAACATTCAGCACATATATTTTTTATATGGTTTTTGTTTTATTTTCATCTGCTTTATTAATATTTGCACTTGTTTACACTTAGGTTCACATGTTCACTAACATTTGCGAGTGCCACATTTCCATATTTTTTACATTTCTAGTGAGTAGCCTTTGTGTGTGGCAGTTTTCTTTTTCACTGTTTTTTCTCCATTTAGCGCAAGTTATATTTTAGATCATATAAGTTCACTGTTGCACAATTGCAGCAAGTCTGCATTGCATGACTTACTTTGCAAACATTCTGCAAGTCTACTGCAAGTTCCGATTCCGTAATGTTGTCCAATAGTCATCCTACCACAGGGGTCACTGTGGCTGAATTTTCATGCTGTAGACTTGCAGAGCACTTGCTGTAGACTCATCACTGCAACTTTGCTCTTGCTAGAGACTCGCCATGCAAATTTGCTACAAATTGAAAATTGTCAATTGTTCTTCAAGTGCTCTGCAAGTGTACAACTTGCCCATGAAAATATGCAGCAAGTTATCAGAATAACAATTCAACACTGGCACAAATGTGTGGCAAGTTATCCTTACCATCTGTATCATGTTTTAAAAAATTAATAAACATGCCAGTGTAAGCTTTTGTTAGTTTGTCTGCTAACGGACTGTCTGGAGAGAGGCCAAATATTAATTTGTGATCTACCAACATGATGTACAAACATCCTTATGTAAATACACGAAGCAAACCAAAAATACACGCAAGTCTTTTACCCTTTTACTGCTGCATTCTTTGCACACCTTTAAAAAGATCATTTTAGGCCTGAAGATTATGTAAAACCCAAACATAGGGCAGAGACCCTAGAGAATAAAGAGCGGTAGTTCCAGAATTTTATGTCACATAATACTATTTCAACAATTTATGAAACACAGTATAAAAAAAACAGGACTGGTGATGCCAGTCAGTGCACATCCTGCACCAAGTATGTGTTCCTTGATGAGCCAATCGAGGGCGAATACTGCTTTGTTAGATGTGAGCAAATTGTTTCTCTGGAAGCCCAGATCCTGGATCTGGAGAATCAAGTAGCAACACTGAGAAGCATTAGCAACCTGGAGAGGAGCTTGAACATTACCCACCAGGTGCTGGTGGGGGCCAGCCTAGAGAAGGTTGGAGAGAAGCACAGGAACCAGAGGTAGGTAGCTGGGTGACAGAAAAGAGGAGGGGTAGAGGGAAGAGCGCTAGGGAGGCCAGTGCTGAGTTGGTACACCCAAACAAATATGCCAAGTTGCATGATGATGGGGATATAAGCTCAGGGGTAGGGATGAGCTTCGAGTTCGAGTCGAACTCATGTTCGACTCGAACATTGGCTGTTCGCAAGTTCACCGAACAGCGAACAATTTGGGGTGTTCGCGGCAAATTCGAATGCCGCGGAACACCCTTTAAAAGTCTATGGGAGAAATCAAAAGTGCTAATTTTAAAGGCTAATATGCAAGTTATTGTCATAAAAAGTGTTTGGGGACCTGGGTCCTGCCCCAGGGGACATGGATCAATGCAAAAAAAAGTTTTAAAAACGGCCGTTTTTTCAGGAGCAGTGATTTTAATAATACTTAAAGTCAATCAATAAAAGTGTAATATCCCTTTAAATTTCGTACCTGGGGGGTGTCTATAGTGTGCCTGTAAAGGGGCGCATGTTTCCTGTGTTTAGAACAGTCTGACAGCAAAATGACATTTTGAAGGAAAAAACTCATTTAAAACTACCCGCGGCTATTGCATTGCCGACAATACACATAGAAGTTCATTGATAAAAACGGCATGGGAATTCCCCAAAGGGGAACCCCGAACCAAAATTAAAAAAAAAAAATGACGTGGGGGTCCCCCTAAATTCCATACCAGGCCCTTCAGGTCTGGTATGGATATTAAGGGGAACCCCGGCCAAAATTTAAAAAAAAAAATGACGTGGGGTTCCCCCTAAATTCCATACCAGACCCTTCAGGTCTGGTATGGATTTTAAGGGGAACCCCGCGCCAAAAAAAAAAAAAAAAAACGGCGTGGGGTCCCCCCAAAAATCCATACCAGACCCTTATCCGAGCACGCAACCTGGCAGGCCGCAGGAAAAGAGGGGGGGACAAGAGTGCGGCCCCCCCTCCCTCCTGAACCGTACCAGGCCACATGCCCTCAACATTGGGAGGGTGCTTTGGGGTAGCCCCCCAAAACACCTTGTCCCCATGTTGATGAGGACAAGGGCCTCATCCCCACAACCCTGGCCGGTGGTTGTGGGGGTCTGCGGGCGGGGGGCTTATCGGAATCTGGAAGCCCCCTTTAACAAGGTGACCCCCAGATCCCGGCCCCCCCCCTGTGTGAAATGGTAAGGGGGTACATAAGTACCCCTACCATTTCACGAAAAAAGTGTCAAAAATGTTAAAAATGACAAGAGACAGTTTTTGACAATTCCTTTATTTAAATGCTGCTTCTTTCTTCTATCTTGCTTCATCTTCTGGTTCTTCTGGCTCTTCTGGTTCTTCTGGTTCTTCCTCCGGCGTTCTCGTCCAGCATCTCCTCCGCGGCGTCTTCTGTCTTCTTCTCCTCGGGCCGCTCCGCACCCATGGCATGGGGGGGAGGCTCCCGCTCTTCTCTTCTTTTCTTCTTTTCTTCTTTTCTTCTCTTCTTCTCTTCTTCCTATTCATTTTCTTCTCCGGGCCGCTCCGCAATCCATGCTGGCATGGAGGGAGGCTCCCGCTGTGTGACGGCGCTCCTCGTCTGACAGTTCTTAAATAACAGAGGGGGGCGGGGCCACCCGGTGACCCCGCCCCCCTCTGACGCACGGTGACTTGACGGGACTTCCCTGTGGCATTCCCCGTGACGTCACAGGGAAGTCCCGTCAAGTCACCGTGCGTCAGAGGGGGGCGGGGTCACCGGGTGGCCCCGCCCCCCTCTGTTATTTAAGAACTGTCAGACGAGGAGCGCCGTCACACAGCGGGAGCCTCCCTCCATGCCAGCATGGATTGCGGAGCGGCCCGGAGAAGAAAATGAAGAAGAAGAGAAGAAAAGAAGAAAAGAAGAAAAGAAGAAGAGAAGAAGAGAAGAAGAGAAGAGCGGGAGCCTCCCCCCCATGCCATGGGTGCGGAGCGGCCCGAGGAGAAGAAGACAGAAGACGCCGCGGAGGAGATGCTGGACGAGAACGCCGGAGGAAGAACCAGAAGAACCAGAAGAGCCAGAAGAACCAGAAGATGAAGCAAGATAGAAGAAAGAAGAAGCATTTAAATAAAGGAATTGTCAAAAACTGTCTCTTGTCATTTTTAACATTTTTGACACTTTTTTCGTGAAATGGTAGGGGTACTTATGTACCCCCTTACCATTTCACACAGGGGGGGGGCCGGGATCTGGGGGTCACCTTGTTAAAGGGGGCTTCCAGATTCCGATAAGCCCCCCGCCCGCAGACCCCCACAACCACCGGCCAGGGTTGTGGGGATGAGGCCCTTGTCCTCATCAACATGGGGACAAGGTGTTTTGGGGGGCTACCCCAAAGCACCCTCCCAATGTTGAGGGCATGTGGCCTGGTACGGTTCAGGAGGGAGGGGGGGCCGCACTCTCGTCCCCCCCTCTTTTCCTGCGGCCTGCCAGGTTGCGTGCTCGGATAAGGGTCTGGTATGGATTTTTGGGGGGACCCCACGCCGTTTTTTTTTTTTTTTTTGGCGCGGGGTTCCCCTTAAAATCCATACCAGACCTGAAGGGTCTGGTATGGAATTTAGGGGGAACCCCACGTCATTTTTTTTTTTAATTTTGGCTGGGGTTCCCCTTAATATCCATACCAGACCTGAAGGGCCTGGTATGGAATTTAGGGGGACCCCCACGTCATTTTTTTTTTTTAATTTTGGTTCGGGGTTCCCCTTTGGGGAATTCCCATGCCGTTTTTTATCAATGAACTTCTATGTGTATTGTCGGCAATGCAATAGCCGCGGGTAGTTTTAAATGAGTTTTTTCCTTCAAAATGTCATTTTGCTGTCAGACTGTTCTAAACACAGGAAACATGCGCCCCTTTACAGGCACACTATAGACACCCCCCAGGTACGAAATTTAAAGGGATATTACACTTTTATTGTTTGACTTTAAGCATTATTAAAATCACTGCTCCTGAAAAAACGGCCGTTTTTAAAACTTTTTTTTGCATTGATCCATGTCCCCTGGGGCAGGACCCAGGTCCCCAAACACTTTTTATGACAATAACTTGCATATAAGCCTTGAAAATTAGCACTTTTGATTATTCATGTTCGTGTCCCATAGACTTTAACGGTGTTCGCATGTTCGAACGAACTTTTTTCCTGTTCGCATGTTCTGGTGCGAACCGAACAGGGGGGTGTTCGGCTCATCCCTACTCAGGGGTGACAGAGCTGGAGTAGGCACCCTCCCCTAGCTGCCAGAGGAGTGACGGCTCCAGTAAGAAGGGGTGCGGTGATATAGGTAAGGCCAGGCAAGTGCTGGTAGTGGGAGACTCAATTATTAGGAGGACAGAAAGGGCAATCTGTCACAAAGACCAGAGTTGCTGAACAGTGTGTTACCGCTCTGCGATTGGGTTCGGCCCATCACAGTTCAGGTGGACAGATTATTGGGAGGGGCTGGGGAGGACCCAATGGTCATGATACATGTTGGTACCAATGATCAAGTGATTTTTTTTTTTTTTAATACTGGCCCTTTAAAAAAAATAAAAGGGAAAAAAAAGGTCCTTAAGTGCACTGTGTTCGGATGCCGGACACAGTGCGACACCGGCCACAGTGCACTTATGGGAAGCGACACGTCTATGCAATCACGAGATTGCAGACGTGGCGCTGCATTTGCGGGCGTTTAGCCCGCCTTGTGGCGTTTTCTGAAGCGCCGAGTAGCTTCCGCCCGGCCATAGTAATACATACTACAGGCGCCGGGCGGAAGCTACTCGGCACTTCAGATTTGATTGACATCTGCCCTGAGTCAGATGTCACTTCCTGCTTCTCTCTCTCATTGCGCCGAGAGAGGAAACAGGAAGAATGCTGGTGCCAGTGTGAGGAGGAGGACACCGCAGGAGACCCAAGGTAAGTACCGCTGTGTGGAGAATGGGGGGGCAGAGGCTATATTTGGAAGGGTAGAGGCTGTATTGGGGGGGACAGGCAGCATTTTGGGGGGGAATAGAGGCTGCATTTTGGGGGGGACAGAGGCTGCATTTTGGGGGGGACAGAGGCTGCATTTTGGGGGGGCAGAGGCTGCATTTGGGGTGGATAGAGGCTGCATTTGGGGGGGACAGAGGCTGTATTTGGGGGGAACAGGCTGCATTTGGGGGGGGCAGAGGCTACCTTTGGGGGGGTCAGAGGCTGCATTTTGGGGGGGGGGCAGAGGCTGCATTTTGGGGGGGCAGAGTCTGTATTTGGGGGGGCAGAGGCTGTATTTGGGGGGACAGAGGCTGTATTTGGGGGGGACAGAGGTTGTATTTGGAGGGGGGACAGAGGCTGTATTTGGAGGGGGGACAGAGGCTGTGTTTGGAGGGGGGACAGAGGCTGTGTTTGGAGGGGGGACAGAGGCTGTATTTGGGGGGGACAGAGGCTGTATTTGGGGGGGACAGAGGCTGCATTTTGGGGGGGACAGAGGCTGCATTGGGGGGGACAGAGGCTTTATTTGGGGGGGACACAGGCATGCTGCATTTGGGGGGGGCAGAGGCTGCATTGGGGGGGCAGAAGCTGCATTTGGGGGGGGACAGAGGCTGCATTTGGGGGAACAGAGGCTGCATTTAATGGGACACAGGCATGCTGCATTTGGGGGGGACAGAGGCTGCATTTGGGGGGGACAGAGGCTGCATTTAATGGGAACAGAGGCTGCATTTAATGGGAACAGAGGCTGCATTTAATGGGACACAGGCATGCTGCATGTAATGGGACACAGGCATGCTGCATTTGGGGGGGGGCAGAGGCTGCATTTGGGGGGGGCAGAACCTGCGTTTGGGGAGACAGAGGCTGCATTTTATGTGACAGAGGCTGCATTTTATGTGACAGAGGCTGCATTTTATGTGACAGAGGCTGCATTTAATGGGACACAGGCATGCTGCATGTAATGGGACACAGGCATGCTGCATTTGGGGGGGGCAGAGGCTGCATTTGGGGGGGGGCAGAGGCTGCATTTGGGGGGGGACAGAGGCTGCATTTGGGGAGACAGAGGCTGCATTTGGGGGGACAGAGGCTGCATTTTATGTGACAGGGGCTGCATTTGATGTGACACAGGCTGCATGTAAGGAGGGACTCCGCTGGGGGCACCTGATGTAAGGACGGACTGCTGCGGACGCCTGATGGCATCTGGTTGTAGGCGACATGGCTAGTGACACACTCGGGGCTCCCACTGATTCTGCATAATGGTGAGTTGAATGATTTAATTTTATATTACAATGTAATAATAGAAATAATGCACTTCAATCAGCCTGACACCATAACAACCATGGTGCCGGGATGATTGAAGTGCTAACACCAGGTGTTTGGAGTATCTTTATCTGCTGATTGTTAAACTTTCTAGAATACACATATTTCTATTGTTGTGTAGGATCTGGGCCTGCTGTCCCTCTCTCCCTCTCCCTCCATCCCTCGTTCATCTCAGACGCTAACCACACCACCTTAGAGCCACGCCCACTATTTCACTGAAACCCCGCCCATTTTTCCCAAGTGGGAGGGGTCAAAAAGGAAGGGCGGGGTCTGGCCCCCCATTCTAAAACTTCACCAGCCGCCACTGACCTCGAGCCACACCAGAGAGGCAGCGGGAGCTTAGGGAACTAAACAAGTGGCTGAGGAACTGGTGCTGGAAAGAGCGGTTTGGGTTCCTGGCGAACTGGGCTGACTTTTCAGTCCATTACCAGCTCTTTAGTAAGGATGGGCTGCACCTTTAATGGGGATGGTGCTCTACTGGGAAGTAAGATGGCCGCAAAGCTGGAGGGGCTTTTAAATTAGGTGTTGGGGGGAGGGACCAGCAAAAGCGATAGCCGACAGGGAACGGGTGACTGTGGGTGATTGGAGAGTCAGCAGTAGTAATAGCAGTGAAAATACATCCATAACAACTAGGGATGAGACAAACGCCCCCCCCCCCGGTTCGGTTTGCACCAGAACATGCGAACAGACAAAAAATTTGTGTGAACATGCAAACACCATTACTCTATAGGACACGAACGTGAAAAAATCAAAAGTGCTAATTTTAAAGGCTTATATGCAAGTTATTGCCATAAAAACAGTTTGGGGACCCGGGTACTGCCCCAGTACTGCAAAAAAAGTTTTGAAAACGTCAGTTTTTTCGGGAGCAGTGATTTTAATAATGCTTAAAGTGAAATAAAATGAAATATTCCTTTAAATATTGTGCCTGGGAGGGGGGGGGTCCCCTTAGTCTGCCTGTAAAGTAGCGCATCTTTCCCATGTTCACAACAGTACCACAGCAAAATGACATTTCTAAAGGAAAAAAGAATCATTTAAAATTGCTTGCGTAATGTGAGAAGCCTTATCAAGGAGAAAAGTATGGCCTTTAAAAAGTATAAAGGGAATGGGTCACCACCAGCATTCCTGCACTACAAGGAATGCATTAAGAAATGTAAAATCGCAATAAGGGCAGCTAAAAAAGATTATGAGAGACACATAGCGTAAGAAAGTAAAAATAACCCAAAAATTGTTTTTAGATATATTAAAAAGTAAAAAGACAAAATCGGAGTACATTGCACATCTAAAAGATGAGGATGGGAGGATGGTTACAGATGACACAAAGAAGGCAACTGAACTAAATGCCTTCTTCTCCACAGTTTTTACGTAGGAAAAAGAAGGGTTTACCGACAGCGCCTGCAGTGTTAGTGACACAACACATGACATACCCACGTGGCTAACAGAGGCCAGAGTCAATGAAAGACTCAATAAACTTAACACAAATAAATCACCAGGACTAGATGGCTTACACCCACGAGTCCGTAGAGAACTCAGTCAAGACAATTGTTCCTGATCTTTGTGGACAGAATACTGACTGGATTGGTACCAGCTGATTGGAGAAAAACCAACGTGGTACCAATATTCAAAAAAGGACAGAGACATATTCCTGGGAATTATAGGCCAGTCAGCCTAACATCACTAATGGGTAAATTATTGGAGGGGATCATTTAGGGACTATATCCAAAGATTTACTGAGGAGAAGAATATCATTAGTGGTAATCAGCATGGGTTTATGAGAGGACGTTCCTGCCAGACCAATCTGCTAACATTCTACGAGGAAGTAATCAGCTATCTAGATAGAGGGAGGCCTGTGGATGTGGTGTATCTGGACTTTGCAAAAGCATTTGATACAGTCCCCTAAAAACACTTCATTTACAAGCGGAGGTCTGCAGGCTTGGACCATACAGTTTGTGCTTGGGTAAAAAACTTGTTACAGGGACGGGTCCAAAGGGTAATGATAAATAACATGTACTCAGCTTGTCTGGAGTGGTGAGTGGGGTACCCCAAGGTTCTGTCTTGGGACCAATTCTATTCAACATATTCATAAATGATATAGAGTATGGGATAACTAGTTCAGTCTCAGTCTTTGTGGCTGACACAAAGATAAGCAGAGTAATAGACTCACATCAGGACATGGAAACTTTGCAGAATGACCTGAATAATTAAAGAGTGAACAGACAAATGGCAAATGAGGTTTAATGTGGAGAAATGTAAAGTAATGCACTTGGGGTCAAAAACATTAATGAAAAATATTCACTAGGTGGAGAACAGCTGGGTGAATCAAGCATGGAGAAGGATCTAGGGGTGCTAATAGATGACAGATTGAGCAATAGCATGCAGTGCCAACCTCTAGCTACCAAAGCAGGCAGAAGATTAGCATGCATAAAAAAGGGGATATACTCCAGGGACAAAACTACAATTCTTCCACTCTACAATGCTCTGGTCAGACCTCATCTGGAGTTTTCCATTCAGTTCTGGTCACCAGTCCTCCAAAGGGATGTGCTGGAGCTAAAGAGTCCAAAGAAGGGAACCAAAACTTTTATAAGGGGACTGGAGGACCTCAATTTACGAGGAATGACTGCAAACATTAAATTTAATAACGCTGGAGAAAAGACGCTTGAGAGGGGACATGATAGCAATCTACAAATATCTCAATGAGGATCCCAGCATCGGAAATAAACGATTCAGTCCTAGGGCGTGTAAAAGGACACAGGGCCACAGAATGAGACTCTGGAGGAGAAGAGGTTTAACCTTAAACTGCATAGGGGGTTCTTAACTGTTAGGGCAATAAGGATGTGGAACTCTCTCCCACAATTGATGGTGGATGCAGGGAGTATGGATATCTTTAACCACCTCAATACAGGGCACTTACACCCCCTTCCTCCCCAGACCAATTTTCAGATTTCAGCGCTCTCACACTTTGAATGACAATTACTCAGTCATGCAACACTGTACCCATATGAAATTTGTGTCCTTTTTTCACACAAATAGAGCTTTCTTTTGATGGTATTTTATCACTAGTGGGGTTTTTATTTTTTTGTGCTATAAATAAAAAAAGACCGTAAATTTTGTGGAAAAAAAAAAAGCTTTTTTCTTTGTTTCTCTCATAAAATTTTGCAAATTAGTAATTTTTCTTCATAAATTTTTGGCCAAAATTTATACTGCTACATATCTTTGGTAAAAATAACCCAAATTAGTGTAAATTATTTGGTCTTTGTGAAAGTTAGAGACACTAACAAGTCAGGAAAGTACAAATACCACCCAAATGACCCCTTTTTAGAAAGTAGACATTCCAAGGCATTAAGTAAGTAGCATGGTGAGTTTTTTTAAGTTGGAATTTTTTCCCACAATTTTTTTTGCAAAATAAAGATTTTTTTTTTTACAAAATTGTCATATTAACAGGTAATTTCTCTCACAGAGCATATGCATACAACAAATTACACCCCAAAATACATTCTGCTACTCTTCCCGAGTATGGCGATACCACATGTGTTAGACTTTTACACAGCCTGGCCACATACAAAGGCCCAACATTGACACATGACATCTCATTTCTCAACCACCTATTACACTTTTATAGGCCCTGGAGCACCAGAGCAATGGAATTGCCCACAAAATGACCCCATTTTGGAAAGCAAACACCCCAATGTATAATCTATGAGCATAATGAGTCTTTTGAACCGTTCATTTTTTTCCAGAAGTTTTTGGAAAATGTGTAAGAAAAATAAAAAAGCATTTTTTTACACAAAGTTGTCCATTTATCAGATATTTCCAACACATAGCAAAGATGACACCCCAAAATACATTCTGCTACTCCTCCGCAGTAGGGATGAGTTTTGAGTTCCAGTCAAACCCATGTTCGACCATTTATCGAATTGCAAACATTATGGGCCGTTCGCGTCAAATTCAAGTGGCGCGTTACAGCCCATAATTCACTGCGGCATCGCAGTGCATTGCTGGCTGATGATTGGCCAAGCATGCACTATGACCCGCATGCTTGGCTAATCACAGCATCGCTTGTACAGAAAGCCATAATTGGCCAAAGCCAGGGTGGGGGTTTAGCACACGCCCCACACTATATAAGGCCGCCTGAATGTGTAATGTGTTGCGGCAGCAGAGAGAGATAGACAGAGAGACAGTGTCATTTGATTTAAGTTAGATAGAGTAGGTAGGCGAGTCAGTTAGCTGCACTTAGAGCCCTTGCACACTGGGGCGGGGAGCGGCGTCGGCGGTAAAACGCCGCTATTATTAGCGGCGTTTTACCGTCGGTATGCGGCCGCTAGCGGGGCGGTTTTACCCCCCGCTAGCGGCCGAGAAAGGGTTAAATACCACCGCAAAGCGCCTCTGCAGAGGCGCTTTGCCGGCGGTATAGCCGCGCCGTCCCATTGATTTCAATGGGCAGGAGCGTTAAAGGAGCGGTATACACACCGCTCCTTCACCGCTCCGAAGATGCTGCTAGCAGGACTTTTTTTACCGTCCTGCCAGCGCATCGCTCCAGTGTGCAAGCCCTCGGGGCTTGCACACTGGAATGAAAGTAGCGGCACTTTCGGGGCGGTTTGCAGGCGCTATTATTAGCGCAATAGCGCCTGCAAACCGCCCCAGTGTGCAAGGGCTCTTACAGTGTATTGTGTATAAATATGCATCCTAAGTGTTGTCTCTCTATCTCTCTATCTCTCTATCTCCTGTATTCAGTTTAGCTAGATCCGTTTCTGTTATTCTCTTCCTACTGGCAGGCAGGTGTTTTTACAGTATTTAAAGTATTTACAGTTAGTGTACTGTGTCCTCTGCACAGTGTGCACCTAAAGCTACCTTAAGAAAATTGCTGGTGTTCTTCTGATCCTATTAGTACCGCAGGCAGGCAGCTGCAGTATTTACAGTTAGTGTACTGTGTCCTCTGCACAGTGTGCACCTAAAGCTACCTGAAGACAATTGCTGGTGTTCTTCTGATCCTATTAGTACTAGACATGTGTAGATTAGTACTAGACATGTGCATTCGTTTTCGTCCGAATGCATTTTCGTCCGAATTTCAATTTTAACAAACGATAACGAAAGTGCAGAATCCGAAAAACGAAAGATCCGACATAAACAAATGCTTCGTTTTCGTTGCTATAACAGTTCGATATAGATAGGAGATTCGACATGATGCTGACAATAACAATCTGTGTCCATCAAACCTGTGGTCAAATGTGCCTAACCTTAACTCTATTAGTCCAAGATTATTCTACATAGAGAGAAAAGATTTGACGTAAGGGAGAAAGATTCGACGTAGGGGAGAAAAGATATATAAAAATAATGATGATCATGAATGTTATTGGCAGATTGTAACCAAAGAGGAGGAGCAGTAAAATAGCTAGAACTAAGTACACACGTACTTTGGCTTATGGTGTCTGTTGAAAGTTCTAAGAAGATTCGACGAAGCAGGTAAACTATACAGTTTAGCTGCTCCGTCGAATCTTCTTTGAACATTCGACAGACACCATAAGCCTTCAATGACAGATTCAACCTTAATTTGGATTTTCGGACGAATGCAATTTTTAACGAAAAACAAAATAAATGAAAACGAATTTCGGGAGTAACTAAATAGATGTATTTTTCGGACGAAAACGAAATTCCGAAACGAAATATTTCAGTGTGCACATGTCTAATTAGTACCACAGGCAGGTAGCTGCAATATTTACAGGTAGTGTACTGTGTCCTCTGCACACTGTGCACCTAAAGCTACCTGAAGACAATTGCTGGTGTTCTGATCCTATTAATACCACAGGCAGGCAGCTGCACTATTTACAGTTAGTGTACTGTGTCCTCTGCACAGTGTGCACCTAAAGCTACCTGAAAACTATTGCTGGTGTTCTTCTGATCCTATTAATTCCACAGGCAAGCAGCTGTAGTATTTACAGTTAGTGTACTGTGTCCTCTGCACAGTGTGCACCTAAAGCTACCTGAAGACAATTGCTGGTGTTCTGATCCTATTAATACCACAGGCAGGCAGCTGCACTATTTACAGTTAGTGTATTGTGTCCTCTGCACAGTGTGCACCTAAAGCTACCTGAAGGCAATTGCTGGTGTTCTGATCCTATTAATACCACAGGCAGGCAGCTGCCCTATTTACTGTTAGTGTACTGTGTCCTCTGCACAGTGTGCACCTAAAGCTACCTGAAGGCAATTGCTGGTGTTCTGATCCTATTAATACCGCAGGCAGCTGCACTATTTACTGTTAGTGTACTGTGTCCTCTGCACAGTGTGCACCTAAAGCTACCTGAAGACAATTGCTGTTGTTCCAATCCTATTAATACCACAGGCAGGCAGCTGCAGTATTTACAGTTAGTGTACTGTGTCCTCTGCACAGTGTGCACCTAAAGTTAATTGCAGATGATTGCTGGTGTTCTGATCCTATTAATACCACAGGCAGGCAGCTGCAGTATTTACAGTTAGTGCACTGTGTCCTCTACACAGTGTGCACCTAAAGCTACCTGAAGACAAGTGCTGGTGTTCTTCTGATCCTATTAGTACTACAGGCAGGCAGCTGCAGTATTTACAGTTAGTGTACTGTGTTCTCTGCACAGTGTGCACCTAAAGCTACCTGAAAACAATTGCTGGTGTTCTTCTGATCCTATTAATACCACCAGGCAGTTGCAGTATTTACAGTTAGTGTACTGTGTCCTCTGCACAGTGTGCACCTAAAGCTACCTGAAGACAATTGCTGGTTTTCTGATCCTATTAATACCACTGGCGGGCAGCTGCAGTATTTACAGTTAGTGTACTGTGTCCTCTGCACAGTGTGCACCTAAAGCTACCTGAAGACAATTGCTGTTGTTCTGATCCTATTAATACCACAGGCAGGCAGCTGCAATATTTAAAGTTAGTGTGCTGTGTCCTCTGCACAGTGTGCACCTAAAGCTACCTGAAGACAATTGCTGGTGTTCTGGTCCTATTAATACCACAGGCAGGCAGCTGCAGTATTTACAGTTAGTGTACCGTGTCCTCGGCACAGTGTGCACCTAAAGTTACCTGAAGACAATTGCTGGTGTTCTGGTCCTATTAATACCACAGGCAGGCAGCTGCAGTATTTTCAGTTAGTGTACTGTGTCCTCTGCACAGTGTGCACCTAAAGCTACCTGAAGACAATTGCTGGTGTTCTTCTGATCCTATTAATACCACATGCGGGCAGCTGCAGTATTTACAGTTAGTGTACAGTGTCCTCTGCACAGTGTGCACCTAAAGCTACCTGAAGACAATTGCTGGTGTTCTTCTGATCCCATTAATACCACAGGCATACATCTGCAATATTTACAGTTAGTGTACTGTGTCCTTTGCACAGTGTGCACCTAAAGCTACCTGAAGACAATTGCTCTTGTTCTCATACTACTAATAATACTACAGGCAGGCAGTTGATTCAGCTAGCTGCAGTATAATCAGTATATATATATATATATATATATATATATATATATATATATATATATATATATATATATGCATCCCAGCTTTGTGCAGCTACATCTCACTGCAGGCCATTAGTATGTCTAGAAGGCCAACAAGGAGAGGCAGTCACAAGCCAATAAAAGAGGGCAAGCATGCTCTGTGTCTAGAGGCAACAGTGCTGGTCGTGGATACGGTGCATCCTCATCAGCACGTGGCCGTGGGACACGCTTGTCCTTTTTTTTGGCAGCTGGCCATGTTGAGCCGCAACATGCCGAAGACCTGGTAGAGTGGATGACCAAGCCGTCCTCACCCTCCTCATCCTCTCTCACCCAGGCTCAGGGTACTTTGTCTGGCAAAGCAGCTGCCAACGTAGCCTCTACACTAGGCTCAAAGGCATCAGTCACTCCTTCCCTAACCCCACCATGTCCTCCTGAGGAGTCCCCTGAACTGGTGACACCAGTGTTGGGTACATGCTCGAGGAGGATGCCCATCGTTTTGAAGGCTTTGATGATGGTACCTAGCTAGAGGAAGGCAGTAACGTGAGCCCAGAGAGAGGGGGTGCCCAAGAAGGACAGCAATCTGGCAGTCATGTTTCCCCAGCTGCAGCATACTGCCAGGTTTGCTCCAGTGATGAGGAGGGAGGGGATGATGAGGAAGTCACTGACTCCACATGGGTGCCTGATAGGATGGAGGAGGAGGAGGCACATCTCCAAGGAGGCAGGATGCCCTCCAGGGGCCAGCTTAAGGGCAGCAAACCGACTGCATCACACCGCAGAGCTCCTCATGTGCAGGGCGCTGCTGTCTCTGCACGTTATTCCAAAAGTTCTTTGGTGTGGGCCTTTTTTGAGACGAGTGCATCAGATCGCACCGCTGCTATTTGTAACATATGTCTCAAGCGTATCTCGCGTGGCCAAAACATCACCCGCTTGGGCACCACATGCTTGACAAGACATATGTCGACCTGCCATGCAGTTCGTTGGCAAGCGTTCCTAAAAGACCCACACCAAAGAACAAAGTGGACCTCTCCTTGCTCCTAATCAGCTGGGATCTCCAACCCCACTATACCTTCAGTCCTCTCTGAAACCTGCACTGAGAGGAATGAAGGTGTAGAATTAGGTGTGTCACAGCCAAGTACTTGCGGGCAATCTGCTATCGGTACATCGTTGTCAGATTGTACCAGGCAAATTTCTGTGTCCCAGCTGCTGCACCGCCGAAAGAAGTTCGCTCCCAGCCATCCACATGCCCAGCGGTTGAATGCTAGCTTGGCTAAATTGCTAGCACTTCAACTGCTGCCTTTTCAGTTGGTAGACTCTGCCCCTTCCGTGAGTTTGTGGGATGTGTGGTTCCTCAGGGTGACTCTTCTGGCAGCTGGGAAGGATGCAGGACATGGTGCAGTAGTGTTAGAGGTTGTTCTGCCACCACGCCTCCAAAATTCTTCTAATGGTGATTCTGCCACACCTCTCTCCTCCACCCCTCCTCTTCTTCTTCTTCCTCCATGGCCTCTTCCTGTGCTGATTTGTCCTCGGAACAAGCAGTGCTCCGTAGGCATTCAAGAGGCTAGTACACAGGCAAAAAGATGCCATGTGGTGCTTGAGCTGGTGTGC
Organism: Aquarana catesbeiana; assembly: GCA_037953035.1. Taxonomy (NCBI): domain Eukaryota; kingdom Metazoa; phylum Chordata; class Amphibia; order Anura; family Ranidae; genus Aquarana; species Aquarana catesbeiana. Next base: position 1,289,841 of record JBBHAA010000956.1, read on the forward strand.
TTGGGGGACAGGAGCCACACTGAGGCAAAGATTCTGTCAGCTCTGCAGTGGCAGGTTCAGAGGTGGTTAACACTACGCCAGCTTAAGCCAGGTATGGTGGTTTGTGACAATGGCACCAACCTCCTCTCCACCCTCCATCAGGGACAACTGACCCATGTGTCCTGTTTGGCTCACGTCCTTAACTTGGTGGTGCAGCAGTTCTTGGGCAGGTACCCGGGTTTACAGGATGTCCTGAGGCAGGCCAGGAAAGTCTGTTTTTTTTTTCCCCATGCCAGTGGGCTATGATCAGGGATGCATGCACTGTCCTGTCACCATTTGAGGAGGCCACAAGGATGGTGAGCAGTGACAGTGCATGCATCAGTGACACTGTCCCTCTTGTCCACCTGTTGGAGCACATGTTGCGTGGAAAGATGGACAGGGCTCTTGAGGCAGAACAGAGGGAGGAAAAGGAGGACTTCCTAACCTCTCAAGGCCCCCTTTATCCAGACAGTGTTCCTGCATGCACACCGTTCACACAGGAAGAGGAGGATTGTGTCAGCAAGGAGGTGGAGCCTGGCACTCAGCATCAGCAGTAGTCTTCAAGGGATCATTTACAGTCCAACGGCATGTCGTCCTTAGTGACCCAGAGGACTCTGGACCGAATGCCTCAGCAAACCTACGCTGCATGGCCTCCCTGATCCTGCAAAGCCTGCAGAAGGGTCCTTGCTGGCAACCCTCCTTGATCCACGTTACAAGGGTAAGGTTGCGGCCCTTATCTTGCCGTCGCAGAGGGAGCAGAGGATTAAACATCTTCGGGAGGCCTTGCAGAAAGGTTTGTGCAACGCGTTTCCAGAGCCTGGGAGATTACAATTTCATGGTCCTTAAGGACAATGTGTTGCTGAGGCTTCGGTCAGTCACAGAAGGAGCGGTGTTGAAGTTGGCCGTCTGATGCGTTCAGAGAATTTTTTAGTCCGCACCCCCAAGGTATGATGGGTTCCAGCAACCATCGCCAGCATCTGATTCACATGGTGCAGGAATACCTAGGGACAGACTTGGACACCTTTCCCACCGAAAATCCTCTGGATTACTGAGTCTTGAGGATGGATCACTGGCCAGAGGTTTCACAGTATGCAATTGAGCTACTGGCCTGTCCTGCATCCAGCATTCTTTCGGAACGCACATTTAGTTCTGCTGGAGGCTTTGTAACCGATCACAGGGTGTGCCTGTCCACCGAATTGATCGATCGGCTGACCTTCAGAAAAATGAATCGGTCACCAGCTACCAAGCACCTGATGCTGATGTAACCTAATATTTTTTTTTTTAATGTGAGATCCCTTTAAGACTGCCTATGCTGATGCTGAGTGACTATCCTGGTATGCTGAGTGACAGTCCTCTTCCTCCTCAATTTTCATGCTGATAGCTTGTAAGAACATTTTTGGTTCTGGGCACCGCCACCAGTGGCTAAGGCCCATTTTTTTTGCCCTGTTTAACAGGGGCGTGTAATTACAATTTTTGATGCAATATTTTGCAGCAGGGCTCATTCCTGCGCTCCAACTATAGTATCTGTGAGGGGTTGCAGTGTTGTGGCAGCAGTGGCTAAGGCCCAATTTTTCTGCCCCTGTTTAACAGGGGCGTGTAATTACAATTTTTGATGCAATACGTTGCAGCAGGGCTCATTCCTGCACTCCAACTATAGCATCTGTGAGGGGTTGCAGTGTTGTGGCAGCAGTGGCTAAGGCCCAATTTTTCTGCCCCTGTTTAACAGGGGCGTGTAATTACAATTTTTGATGCAATACGTTGCAGCAGGGCTCATTCCTGCACTCCATCTAGAGTATCCTTGAGGGGTTGCAGTGTTGTGGCACCAGTGCCCAAGGCCCAATTTTTTAGCCCCTGTTTAACAGGGGCGTATAATTACAATTTTTGATGCAATACTTTGCAGCAGGGCTCATTCCTGCGCTCCAACTATAGCATCTGTGAGGGGTTGCAGTGTTTGGCACCAGTGCCTAAGGCCCAATTTTTCTGCCCCTGTTCCACAGGGACATGTAATTACAATTCTTGATCTAATATTTCACAGCAGGGCCCATTCCTGCACCCACCAAGAGTAACTGTGAGGGCTTACAGTGTTGTGGCAACACCACCACCACCACCACCACCACCAAAGGCCCAATTTTTCTGCCCCTGCTCAACAGGTGCATGTAATTACAATTCTTGATATAATATTTCACAGCAGGGCCCGTTCCAGCGCCCACCAAGAGTAACTGTGAGGACTTACAGTGTTGTGGCACCAGCACCACCACCACCTCCTCCACCACCAAAGGCCCAATTTTTCTACCACTGTTCAACAATGGCATGTAATTACAATTCTTGATCTAATATTTCACAGCAGGGCCCGTTCCTGCGCCCACCAAGAGTAACTGTGAGGGCTTACATTGTTGTGGCAACACCAACACCTAAGGCCCCAATTTCTGCAGAGTATATAGGACAGGCCCCTACTTTCAAACATGAAACTTACAAATGACTCCTACTTGCAAACGGAAGGAGACAACAGGAAGTGAGATGAAATCTACCTGTAGGAAGGGAAATTCTCTCCTGTAAGAGTTGATATGGGAAAAACGTGTCTCCTCTCCACTGATGCTTTATCACCAATCCTTGTTTCACTGAAAACCCCAAATTTTCAAAAAACATTTGTCATTGGGACAGAAAGTAAGGTGAAGTCTTCTGAAGAGGTGCACAGACAACAAAACAAATGTTACAAGGGTGATAACCCTTCCCTATGTTTTCCAAAAAGCTTAAAAATAGATTTTATGGCTGGAGCTACACTTTAAAAATGTACCAGTTCAAAATTACAAACAGATTCTACTTAACAACAAACCTACAGTCCCTGTCTTGTTTGCAACGCCTGTATACTGCTGTTCAGAGTATATAGGGCCTGGGGGCCCCACGCCTTTCCTTTTTTTTAAATTGGGTGTGGGGTTCCCCTTAATATCCACACAAGACCCAAAGGGCCTGGTAATGGACTGGGGGGGTGGTACCCATGCCGTTTGTCTCAATGATTTTCATCCATATTCCTGGGACCCAGCATTAAAGCTGCAAGCAGTTTTAAATGACTTTTATTCCTTTACAAATGTCATTTTGTGCAGGGACTGTTCTAAGCACGGGAAACACGCGCCACTTTATAGGCATACTATAGACACCCCCCAGGTATGATATTTAAAGGAATATTTCACTTTTTTTTCACTTTCAGCATCAATAAAATCACTGCTCTCGAAAAAACTTCTGTTTTTAAAACTTTTTTTTGCATTGATACATGTCCCCTGGGGCAGGACCCGGGTCGCCAAACCCTTTTTAGGACAATAACTTGCATATTAGCCTTTAAAATTAGCCCTTTTGATTTCGAACGTTCCAGTCCCATAGACTTTAACAAGGGGTTCTAAAGTTAGCGCAAACTTTCGGTCCGTTCGCAGGTTCTTGTGCGAACCGAACCAGGAGTGTTCGGCTCATCCCTAGTTACCAGGCTTCAGGGTAGGCTCTGGGAAAATGGTGAGGGAGTTTTTAGGGTTTAGAACAGATGGAATGGGGGGCAGTTCATGCAGCAAATAGATGGGAAGTTTTGGTTGAGGTTCCAGTTCGTGGGGGTGTTCTGAAAATGCTGCTGTGACGCAGGGTTGGATTGTGCAGAATACGCTTTACACTCCTTCCACATTGGGGCAGCTGTGGAAGCTGCCAGATGTGGGTTGGATGAAGCAGTGGTATGGAGGAATGGTAGGTGGGAAGCAAGGAAATTCCTCACTTACATATGCCTTCATTTGGTGGTGGAATATATAAAAAAAAAAAAACAAGGGTGGGTAGGCTGCACATACAAGCTGTGTTGTTTGTGTAGTGGGGTACGCTGGTTTTACAATAAAGTTGGTGCTGCCTTTGTTTAGCTGGGTATCTAGAGGAGGGAGGTGTGTGTTCACTGGCTGGGGTATACGGGTTGAGGTGGAGCAGGATGCTATCAGATGGAGAACGTTAGCAGCGGTAGGATAGACCGCCAGTCATTTGGATTATGCATGCCGGTGGTAATGCTTTAGGGTCAGGCTGATCAGGGAGCTGATCTCGGACGTAAAGTCAGATATTTTTCAACTTCGTACGTTTTTTCTTAACACTATGCTGCTGTGGTCCGATGTTGGTGCGCGGATGACGGTCAGTGGCAAAAATTAACAAGGCATGCATCAGAGTTAACAAGGGGGTGGTGAGGCTTGTGGCTCAGAATGGGGGTATAATGATCAGGCAAGGAGAGTTGGAAACTAATGTGGGCCTGTAGTTGAGGGCGGTCGTATACACCTCTCGGCAGTGGGGATTGTCCTCTGGGTGCTGAGGCTTCAAGATGGGATCCAGCGGGCCCTGCAGGTGTGGGGGAGCCCTTAAGGGTAAGGTGTCATCCTTGCGGGCTGTGGTGGTGTTTTGTTGGTCTTTGACCGTGGCAGTAAACATATGTGATGGAAAGGGGTGGGGGGCTCATCGGTAGTATGTGTCCCTCTGGTGTATTCCAGCGAAAGGTTAGCTGGAATACTGTAATAGTTGCACTGCAGGAAGGGGGTTGTCTCCAAGCTGATTATACCGCTGGAGGCCTATCATGTGAAAAAAGGTCCCGCAGTGTATTGGTGGAATATGTGTTGGAGTTCGGGGTGCTGTCAAAGACCAACAGACTGGAGTTAAACAAGTTGTTATGGATGTTATATTTTGGTATATATTATATGTTGGAGTTATTTATATGGTGTTAATAATAAATAGGCTGCTATGGCCATTTATACTCCAAAATTAAAGGTGTGGTCTCATCATTTTAGAAGGCTAAGAAATGGGGATGTTGGAGTACAAGTGGTATAGCAGTAAGAGGCAGGTTGGGTACCTCTGAACTACACTGGTCAAGCAATTTTGCATGCATTCCCGACACACAAATGTGAACACAGGCTAATGTCTCAGTTACATTGGTAGTCAGTGTAAATCTTCTCATTACATTGGGGCTCGGTGTACAATCCTTTCATTCACACTAGTGGCCAGTGTGAAGGTCCCCCTTACATTTGTGGTCAGTGTAAATCCCTCTTTACATTGGTGGATACTGTGAATGCTCCTATTACATTAATGGTCAGGGTAAATCACCATTACATTAGTGGCCAGTGTAGAAACTCCTCTTTATATTGGTAATCGTTAAAAAATTTGCATTTGTGGACAGTTTTGAATCCTCCCTTACATTGGTGGTCCATGTAGAAGTCCCCTTTAAATTGGTGGTGAGTGTAAATCCCCCTTATATTCCCCATTACATTGGTAGAATCCCCCACTATAAACTTGCCAAAGACTTCCAGCTTTGCTCTACATGATTCAGAATTTGTCACAGTGTACTGCCTCCTAACTAATCCAACCCCCAACCACTGCCACTGATCCCATCAACCCCCCAGCATTGCCACTGATCCCAGGAGTCCTAGGATTCCTAGGAGTTTTCTGTCTATTGATGGACCCCCTCACCTCCTCAGTCCATGGTGTGCAATCAGTGAGAAGATGATGTGCTGTAACCTTTAGCAACCAATCAGTGAGCAGTAATGCTGTGCACTAACCTCTTGCAACCAATCATTGAGCAGTAAGGATATGCAATAACCTCTAGGAACCGATCAATGAGCAGTAATAATGTGCAGTAACCTCTAGCAACCAATTTGTGAGTGGTATCGATGTCCAGTAACCTCTAGCAATCAATCAGTGAGCAGTATTGATGTACAGTAATCTCTAGCAACCAATCAACAAGCAGAAGTCATGTGCTGTAACCTCGAGCAAACAATTAATGAGCCACAAAGTGTGCAATAACCTCTAGCAGCCAGTCAGCGAGTGGTAATGATACAGTGTAACCTCTGGCAACCAATCGCAATTGCTGCCTGATCTTATTCAGTAAACTGATTCTGAGTCTAGCTGCTATTTATTGTATGTCTCAAAGCATATGGCGAGCGAAATTGCATGGAAGAGGGGGCCCAAGAAAATGTTTGCCCAGGGTCCAGTCAACTGCACCCTTGACTGGATCTCTTTGTTAAATATTATGGCAGCTTTATTCCAAATAATAACCTCATCTTAATCCGAACTAATCCCATTCATTACAAATTTCCCCATTAACCTGGATTTCATTTCCAACCAAAGGTTGTCTACACCAGTTTCAATATATCTATATTATTAATAAAATTGTTAAACTCATATTAGAAATGAATACTCATTATTGCCTAATTTTACTTAATTTCCCTTTTTTTTAATGCACTGTTTCCACTATCAAAGGATATTCAATTTGTGTAATACACGGTTAAATGTAACCTTCATTTTGCCATGTCTGGAAAACAGATTCAAAAAATAATTGTGATCACATTGTTTATCATAAAATTCGTTAATCCGGCACATTTTGTTATAAATGTTTTGTCTAAAAACTGAAATTGGCATGGTGTCCTTCCAGCTTATCACTGACCTCTCATCCCAGCCACATTCTTTCATGAGAGCACAAAGGAGGGGGCACATCTGCGTACATGACACACACAAGCGATAGAACTAAAGGTCCCAGCATTCACACACATACACCAATATCTCTCTAAAATCGCTTACATTTTTCCCATTTGTACACAACACATGCATATCATTCTCTCACTTTCTTTTAACTCTTTAATATTTCCCTGCTTAAATTCTGCATTCCTTATTTTGTTCAGATATTCTTTATATCTAGCTTCTATGATCAGACGGCAGCCAGAGTGCTCATCCCATCTTCCCTCTCTGACAACATATAAAGTATTCTGTTTTGACTCTCATTTCTCTGTTTCTTGACTTTACTAGTTGTAGTGCCTGACCCCAAATTCATCCCACAACTTAACATTAAAATGTCCCTTTCTGTCTAGTGTTAATGTCACACTTGATCCATCCTGCTCACATAGCTGTTTCTCTAGCTGTTTACTCTGCATGATTCTTAGTCCCTGTGGACTTTGGTAACCCAGTTACCCATTGTGGATCCCTGTCCACTTTAACCATTAATCTAGGGGCTCAGTATAGGCGGAACCGCACCTCCGGTTCATATATAGCGCTCCTCTTGCGCTGGGCATTTTTGAGGGTCTCTTACCCTTCATTCCCTTACTTAATTCAATGCCCATAATGACTGGCCAGTCTTCTCTACATGTGCCTATACCCTCTTGCCTCTAAACTACTTTATCTAGCAGATGTACTACATATACCTGTGAACAGCACTATTCTTCCCTTTCTCATCTATAACACTCCGATGGACAATAGACAGTGACAACATAACATATAACCACCAATCAATACAGTTCGATTAAGGGCAGTAAAATAGGTACCCTTTGTCCAGAAAATGCCTTACCGATCAAGGAAGTCTGATAACTCAAATGTAAGCAAGGCTTACCTCAGCCGGCTGATTATCAGAAATTCACGGATCGTCTCAAGCTCCTCGTTTCGGATACTCATTTTCACCTGGAAACCCCACCTGGCTGGCTCGCCACGCTGACTTGGTTAAATTGATGATGATAGGCAACTCCTATCCTCATATTGATTAGTGGTTCCAAATAAATAATAATGCCCTGTACACACGGTCGGACATTGATCGGACATTCCGACAACAAAATCCTAGGATTTTTTCCAACGGATGTTGGCTCAAACTTGTCTTGCATACACACGGTCACACAAAGTTGTCGGAAAATCCGATCATTCTGACGCGGTGACGTAAAACACGTACGTCGGGACTATAAACGGGGCAGTAGCCAATAGCTTTCATCTCTTTATTTATTCTGAGCATGCAAGGGCACTTTGTGCATCGGATTTGTATACACACGATCGGAAATTCCGACAACGGATTTTGTTGTCGGAAAATTTTATAGCCTGCTCTCAAACTTTGTGTGTCGGAAAATCAGATGGAAAATGTGTGATGGAGCCTACACACGGTCGGAAATTCCGACAACAAGGTCCTATCACACATTTTCCGTTGGAAAATCCGACCGTGTGTACGGGGCATAACTACTGCAGTAGGGAACAGACACAAAATATACGCTCAGCATCTTTCCAAATAACTGTTCTGCTTTATTATGATGTAATTGAAGGTTTTTATACACATGATTACGTAGGTATCACATTAATATTACAATTGTACGTTTATGGTAACAAAGGGCGTAACAAAGGCAGACTAATTCTAATCAGGACTCGAAAGAATGTAAACATGTACTGAAAACATTATTAGTGCCGTGTGCACAGTGAGGGCAGTGTGCAATACATACAAAATAGAATATAATTATATAAAGAACTTACAAATTTCCATTACAGTTGGGAAGTATACAAACCCAGTCATGTCAGTGGATGGGCTTATTTATTTTGCCACTGATGTTGCATGTTGATGTGAAACGTGCTGGGAGGAGCCTGACTTGTGACATGATCACGCCTGCCGAGGCTTTGCTGGTGTGGCATTTGTATTGCATGGTGACTGTATATTTTAAATTGCAAGCACCTGTCTCTATTTTAAATAAATTCTGTAGTAGCAATTTTACACTGTGTGGCCTTTGTTCCTTTTTTCGAATACGGTTCATAGTGACATCTGGCCTGGTATAACTACTTTGGGAGTCATCTGAGTTACAATGGTTGGTGGTCTGATGTGGACTATTGCTGAATACCTGGAATCATTTGTTAATGATCTATGTTATAAGGGATCAATATAATCCAGTAAGAGGCTCATATTTCTGGTGGGGTGAACAAGGTGCTCACATCTATTTTTTCAAGAAGTATTCACTTCAACGGTGGATGGATGGAATCTTTCATACAACTATTCATTTGATGGACTCATTGTTTCATAATGTTTAGTTCCTGTTTTTTTTCTATATTGAATTTTCTGGACTTTTTTTTTTACACATTTATATAATATTTGTGATTTGTTTGTTTGCACACTTATTATTTGTGTATTTAATTTGTTTATCATCATGTATTCAGATGAGTGGTGAGTGCAGCTCTGGACACAATTTTTTTACACTAAGCACAAATTTTCTTTTTATTATATTACTAGCTGTGGGCTGCATGAAATCTTGCAGAGGGCCACATTTTGCCTGTAGCCCATGGTTTGGTGACCACTTGCCTAAACAACAGGTTTATTTCTTAGCCCTAAGCTCCAGTTCATGTTAGTTCCTGAGCTCCTGAATTTCTGTTTCTCAGGTTATAAACTTCAAGTTGTATTTGACTACATGTTGGCTGACTGTCCTGACCTTTGGTCTGTCCTCATTTTTGGAATTGCCTGTTGACTTTATACCATGCTCTCATGTTATCCTTGCTCAGCTGCCATCTGTGCAGGTGTGTCCAAGAGCCCCAACTTGGTACACAAACGAGGAAAGTCTATCAGTCCTTGTGGGGTGCTCTGGTGAAGATCTGCACCTCAGCCCTTTCTGTGGGCTTGTTCCCTTTCCAAATGGGCAGATAGTACAGAAGGTCCACTTTGCAGCTTGTCTGTGGCACATAAGAAGTCAGGGGCTGTTATGGCTCCACCCAAATCAGTTTTGGGTACACTGGCCCTTTGAAGCCCAGCACTGAATACTTTACTGTATATTTGCTTTAGTCGTGCTATGTGTATGATATTCTAACCCCCCATGGTAATGTTCATCTTTGTTGACTTTTGTACTCACCTTAGCAATTCCTAAGAATTTATCTACAATGATCCTTTCTACCCATGTGAAGCACTGGTTCTTGTGTGCTGACCCCAGCTTCCAACTCACCATTGTATCCTTGTGTCCTAGTCCATCTCCTGCTCACCATTGTATTCTTGTGTCCTAGTCCATCTCCTGCTCACCATCGTATCCTTGTGTCCTAGTCCATCTTCTGCTCACCATTGTATCCTTGTGTCCTAGTCCATCTCCTGCTCACCATCGTATCCTTGTGTCCTAGTCCATCTCCTGCTCACCATCGTATCCTTGTGTCCTAGTCCATCTCCTGCTTACCATTGTATTCTTGTGTCCTAAGAAAAATGGAAGAAGAGAGGGCACACCAACCTTGTGCATTATCCTTGGATAAATTTTATTGTTAAGAAATGAATTAATAGCTACTCACAAACAAATGGGAGAAAAACTGTGTTTTTTGCTACTTGCGATCTAGTACTTTACAATCACGTGACCGCTGTTACAGCGAATCACAGGCATTAACATGATCATAAAGCCCACCCCACCTCCCGGCATCAGAAACCCCTTAAAGGACCGGGAGGCACCAGAGTTAAGGGGTTAAGGAAAAGTTATTTTGAGGAAAATGGAAAAACAGCATTATCTTATTGGTATTGCTGTCTTAATGCATTGATGTTGAGGTAAAGAATGGTTATCAAGGCAGATCAGCACTATCAGCAGACCAGAGGATCTCCAGAGTCTCCTTGGCTTGTAGTGTAATGTAGCAAAAATTTTAATTGAAGCACCACTCCCCTGCTAGGTGGTGACTGCCAACCCAGCTACTGACAAGCTCTGTTCTTGTAATCACATTGGAGAAAACAACAACTTCTATTCTTTCACATTGTTGTCAAGCAAGCCCTGTTAAAAGGGGTGTTTTGGGCCCCCAGAACACTTTAGCTACTTTTTGGATTGTCCCCTGACTTTTATTGGAATAAAGATGTATCTGGAGCTATTAGCAGTGGTGTAGTGCTTCAATTTTCATTGTTGGTACATGAAGGAAAAATTATGTCAGTGGGGGGGGGGGTGTCTTAGTGTTATTTGCTAAAGGAAGTTGTCCCTCTAGGGTTAAGGCAACTTCTACTCCCAAACCAATATATACTGACAGTGCTTGGCACATGTACGTACGTATAAACAGATGATTGCATTGATTTATTTTTCATACATGTCTATACACTGTATGACCAAATGTTTTGGGAAAGCTGACCAACATACCTATATGAGCTTGTTTAACATCCCATTCCAAAATCATGGGTATTAATAGAGCATTTGTGAGGTCAGGTACTGATGCTGGATAAGAAGACCTGGCTCACTAGCAGGGTTCCAAATCATCCCAAAGGTGTTCAGTAGGGTTGAGGTCAGGGCTCTGTACAGGACACTCTATGGATCTGGCTTAGTGCAGTCATGTTGGAAGAGAAAAGAGCTATCCTCAAACTGTTGTCATAAGTTTGGAAGAGCACAATTGGCTAAAGTGACTTTGTATGCTGCAGCGTTAACAGTTTCCTTCCCTGGAGACTGCTGAACATAATGTAAAAAAAGTAGTTTCTCTTTAACTGAAAACTAAATTGTATTTTCTTTTGTATTATCCAACACAAACTTTTTTTCACCCAAAGTTTGTAAGATTATGTATTGTTAGGGAAGAGAATATACCTGGATATGATGTGTGCCCAGTTTGATGAAACATCCTCAAAATTCGGAAAATACAATCTTTTCCCCAAAAGTGTATAGTGGTGAATCTTGGTATTCAATGCATTGCTTTTGAGGGGAAAATATAGAATCTATTGTCAAAAAAAGATGCATAGGAAGCCAGACACTGCCATTGAGGGTATGTACCAAAGGCAAAAAACAAAACAAAACCTCACCGTGTGCAATCAGCAGAGCATTTGTTTTGTTTGGATCCCAAACCCCTCTAAAATCAATGGGAGCCAAATTTGTCAAATCAAAAAATCCCAGTTTTCTGGGCTAACAGGCAAGGGACATGTCGAAAAATTTCATGGATGTGAGCACTGCCTTGGGGACAGTGGTGCAGTTTGGTTTTGTGCTGCCCTAGGCAAGACTAAAATTGGTCGCTCCCCCATCTAAATTTGTCCCACCCCAGCTGTGTTATACCATTCTTGTCTCAGGGTCTGATGAGGAAGCTGCACCCATTCACAATGAACAGCTATGACTTCCTCATCAGACCCTGAGACATGATTCCTCCAAGTGCCATATATGTGGTCAGTGGAGCAGAGGATAGGGTTAGCGGAACATAGGAGTGGGTCAACAGGGCAGAGGATGAGGTAGCACTGGTGAGCACTGATAAGAATGCACTGATGAAGCTGTACTGATATGCGGCACTAATGAACACTGATAGGCAGCACTGATTGCCACTGAAAGGCATCACTGATGGGTACGAATAGGAGGCGTTGGGTAGGGATAGGCAGCAATGAAGAGCACTGATAGACGGCACTGATAGACAGCACTGATGCGCACTGATAGGCGGCACTGAAGGGCACTGATAGGCGGCATTAATGGGCATCGATAGGTGGCACTGATAGGCAATAATAGGAGCCACTAATTGGCACTAATATGCGGCACTGAAGGGCACTGAATCAAAAATTCCTAGGTCAGCATAAAAAAATTCCCCTTTCATAGCATAAAAAAATAAATTACTGTTCCCAAACTTCCCGCAGAGATCACATGACTACCAATCATTGCTACAGACAGTCTATGACTTTGATGAACGTTGAGGTTGTATGCTATTCCATTGCTGCACAATGCTCTGGGCCCCACTATTCCTTGTCAAAAGAAGTTTATTGAGTATACAATATTATAAAGATACATAAAGTAAGTTTACAAGGATCTATAAAGTAAGCTCATTGTTTTACAGTAGGGTTTATAAAGGTAAATATCATGAAATTTCAAATATTAAACATTGGGTTCACGTAAACCTAAATTAAAGATATATATCATTTCCTTAGTTACTTTTGTAGGTATTTAAATGATTTATACCTACTATACATATTGTTTACAAGTAGAGTGTATATAGGTCAAATAAATTCTGATAATGAGCTTTAATCGTAAGGTGGAGAAAAGGAAAGAGAAAAAAGAAAAAGGGTAGAAAGGCAGAGGTATGGTCCACAAGGTTGTACCGCTAGTCAGTTTATTATTCGTTTTAGTTCTCTTTGAAGCCTTAGAATGGGTGTCTCTGTAAGTCATTTAATCTGTTACCATGGCAACAGGACAGAGTCATTGAAATTTGACAGGAACTGTTGTTTTATCCAAGGATGCCAAAATTTTTCAAATTTTGGAATTTGATTTTGATCGATGGCTACCATCTTAGCATGGGACATTGTATTATTCATTCTGTGAATTGTTTCTGCTAGTACCAATGTAGGAGATTTCCATGCCTTGGCTACTGTTTGTTTTGCAGCCGTTATTAGTTGGATCATAAGTTTGAATTGAGAGAGTGTTAACCATTCCGGTTTTAGATTAAGTAAAGTTATATATGGATCTGGTTGTATTATTTTTTTAAATATTTTAGATGCAATCACGAAGACTTCCTTCCAGAAAGTTTGGATTACTGGGCACGTCCACCATATGTGTAAATATGTGCCTATTTCTGGGCATCCTCGAAAACAAAGAGCTGAGGTATTAGGTGAATATTTTGCCACTCTAGCGGGTACAAGGTACCAGCGAGTTAGGACTTTATAATTTGTCTCCAGTGCTAAGATGTTGGGTGAAGATGACTTAGATGTGAGCCATATGTTAGACCAGTCCGTGTCTTCTAAAGTTCGTCCCAGGTCCTCCTCCCACCTCTGAACGTAAGAGGGTCTATTAAGATTTACTACTCCATATAATTGATTATAAAGTGATGAAATTGTACCTTTAGCAAATGGATCTTTTGTACAGATTGATTCAAAAATGGATAATTGGGATAATGGTGTATCCCTCTTTAGGAATGGTGTATAGAAATTTTTGATTTGGAGATATTTTATCTAAATATCTCAGAGTTTGGTAGATCATATTTTTCTCTAAGCGATGGGAATGAAAGGAATGATTTAGATGCTATGAAGTCATTTAGTGTCTGAATGCCTGATGTTGTCCAAGCTTTTAAAGAATTTGGGTAGATCCATGCCGGATAAAAGACCGGATTTCTGATAAAAGAAAGGAGAGGATTGTGTGGAGATTGTAACTGATATTTGGTTTTTAGTTTATCCCAGAGAGATAAGAAGTGTTTAGTTATGGGATTATGAATTTTAAAGCCATAACAAGTTTGATATTAATAGAGGATCATTTTCTGAAGCCTCTATAAATACCCATAATGGGATTTCCTGTTTTGCATGGTATTTGGACAGACTGGCCAAATGTGCTGCTCTGTAGTAGTTAGTAAAATTAGGGTATCCCAGGCCTCCTTTATTTTTGGGAAGATGTAGTGTGTGTATAGGTATACGTGGTTTAGAAGAGCCCCATATAAACGAAGTTGCTCTTTTTTGTACTATTCTCAAAAAATAGGAAGGAATTGGAATAGGGAGGACTCTGAATAGATAAAGCAATTTGGGTAGAATAGTCATTTTGATTGCATTAATCTTCCCTATCCAGGATAAAGGAAGTTGCGACCATTGTTTTATTAGATTTGTGATCTGTCTTAATACAGGAGGATAATTGGTTGAGAATAAGTCAGAATGAGATGCTGTTAAATGAATTCCAAGATATGGGATTGATTCTTCTGCCCATGTGAATGGGAGTGCAGCCCTAGCCGGGATCAATTCCATAAATAGTGCTAAAATCTTGTGAGCCACAAATGGGTTAATGCCTTCAGTGTGAATAAATGAACCTAATTCAGCTGCACACACTAACCACGTTCCATACCGTGTATATGCCAAAAATAAATAAATATATGTGTATGTGCTAAAGGCTATAAATACGTGAACAAAGAATATAATAAATCTATACAATATTAAAAATTATTATAAATTATAAACAGTGTCACACACCTGTGAAGAAAGTGACTATAATCCACAATTGAATATATGAAAAATGGTAACATGCACCATGCAAAAAAATGTGAGAAAAAAAAAAAATATATATATAAGTGCTACTTGATAAATAAAGTGTCCGAAACCAATTCATACAAATGAATATATCTCAGTCCAAGCCATTCATAAGAGTATATAAGTCAAAGTGCACAATAGTGTCCAAACAAATAGCAGGCAATCCTCATGCTGGTTTTTTTGAAAAAGTGCTAAATATTCCTCATGCTCTTCTTATGAGATGTGCACATTAAGGCATGCTGCAGTGCTCTCCAGTGACCCCCAATGGATAATGCGCTCACCTTAGAGCGTGTGACACAGTAGCTAAACAGTGTCAAAACACGCATTAGAGCCACTCCAGGGCTCACACAGGGTATGCTGGTGATGATCTGTATCTCGCTCAAATGGTGACATATATGAAAGAAAGGAGACTCATAGCATAATACCGCCAGGAATTTATTTGAAAAGCCCTAAAAACAATCCCTGCGGTGAACACCGGTGAACACCGCACTGCACGCCACAGGATTCATCTGTATTGCATGTTTTGGATAGGATGGTGCACTGACGCACCCAAGCATTGTACCAAGCATTGAGTACCCTCCTGGAGGGATTGTTTTTAGGGCTTTTCAAATAAATTCCTGGCGGTATTATGCTATGAGTCTCCTTTCTTTCATATATGTCACCATTTGAGCGAGATACAGATCATCACCAGCATACCCTGTGTGAGCCCTGGAGTGGCTCTAATGCGTGTTTTGACACTGTTTAGCTACTGTGTCACACGCTCTAAGGTGAGCGCATTATCCATTGGGGGGTCACTGAAGAGCACTGCAGCATGCCTTAATGTGCACATCTCATAAGAAGAGCATGAGGAATATTTAGCACTTTTTCAAAAAAACCAGCATGAGGATTGCCTGCTATTTGTTTGGACACTATTGTGCACTTTGATTTATATACTCTTATGAATGGCTTGGACTGAGATATATTCATTTGTATGAATTGGTTTCAGACACTTTATTTATCAAGTAGCACTTATATATATATATTTTTTTTTTTCTGCATGGTGCATGTTACCATTTTTCATATATTCAATTGTGGATTATGGTCACTTTCTTCACAGGTGTGTGACACTGTTTATAATTTATAATAATTTTTAATATTGTATAGATTTATTATATTCTTTGTTCATGTATTTATAGCCTTTAGCGCATACACATATATTTATTTATTTTCGGGATCAATTCCATGTTTGTGAGCGAAATATTAAGCACTAGGCATTTCTTAGGATTAATCATAAGGCCGCATAGGGCTGCAAATCCATCAAGAGCTGGTATGCTGGTATTAAGTTAGGACCAGAGACCTGTGGTGATGATAGAAAAAGTAATATATCGTCTGCAAATATACATAATTTGTGTGTAATACCTCCTACTTCAATGCCAGTTATAGTTTGGTTTGTTCTGATGTATTGGGCCATGGGTTCGAGTATAAGGGCAAATAATAAGGGAGATAATGGGCAACCCTGTCGGGTACCTCTTTCAATATTAAAGGCATCAGATTTGTATCCAGCATATTTTATATAGGCTTTGGGTTTATTATATAATGCTTTGATCCATGTTAAAAAGTGGGGTCCAAAACCCCATTTTTGTAATGAATATTGCATATATTGCCAGGATACTGTGTCAAATGCCTGGGCCCCGCTATTCCATTCCTGCACAGCTCACTCCTCTCCTCACACTGTCACAGATAACTGGCAGGTGTGTTTAGATTGTGATCAGCTGTAATTGAACACAGTTGATTACATAGTAAAAAGCCTCTGTGATTGGACCAGGTGCGAGCTGCAGCGGGCACGTGGTTCTGGAAGGGCATTAATAGACGCAGTCTCAGATCTGGATGACTGTGCTGTAGCTGTTTTTTTGGGTATAATGTGGGTGCCTGGGGGGCTGCCCCCCAGAAAATGCGACACAAAGCAAATGCCTTGTTTGCCTTGCGGCAGATACGCCCCTGCCTGGGAAACATTGCAAAAAATGTTAAAAAAAATTCCATTTGAACAGGAGTAATGATTTTTAAATGCTTAAAGAGAAACATTAAATTGTCCAATTCAGTTAAATGACCTGGTGGGTGTCCTAATGCTACCTGTGAAGGGGCATCTCTGTGATGTACAGAAAGTGCTACAGCAGTGCTGACATTTATAAAGGTAAAAAGTTTTAAATTTGGCAGCAAATGACTTTGACTGCTGTCATTTAAAAAAAAAAAAACAGCACATAGTCCTCTCCAAGGATCTGCTACTGTATGTATTATTGGGGGCCTTTGGAGGGATCTGTGTACTTTTTTAGAAGCTGGCAATGAATGTCATTTGCTTACAATTTTAACGGTGTCATTTTTCTTTTTCTGTAAATGTAATTTTTGCTGAGGGATGGGCCAAACGGCCCCTTGTTCGGTTCGCAGCAGAACTTCAGAACATTGCAAATGTTCGGAACCAAATAACGAACCCCCGTGTCAATTTTGAAGGCTTATATGCAAGTAATTTGGCATACAATGGTTATGGGGGCCCAGTCACTTCCCTGAGGAATATCAATGAAAAAAAAGTTTTTTTAAATGAGCAGTGATTTACTGATGCTTAAAGTGAAAGCATAAAAATAATAAATAACAATAAAAATGAAAAATTCCTTTCAATATAGTGCCTGGGGGGTCCCCTTAGTCCGCTTGTAAAGTGGCACATCTGTACTGTGTATAGAAGCTTCTGCAGCAATAATTGCATTTATAAAGCCAAAAAAATGACACTTTCCTTGCAAGCTTTCTTTATTTTGTGAGCAACGGCTTGTGGAACCAGTCTGCATGATGAGGCTACAATGTAGTGCACTGGGAACAAGATTACAGATTTTTTGGATAAAATCTGGTGTCACTTCCGCAGACTTTGGAAAGAAGTTACAGGTACGGAAAAATTGGTCTTTGGGTAACCTACAACATGTAACCCTAATCCTATATGAAAGGAAGAATTGTCTTGCTGTCAAAAATTTAACTGATATGCACCTGTCAAACAGGTGCGTAAAAATTGGTCTTTGGCTGTTAATTCTGCCCATGAAACCTACACAAAAAGATTATTACAGAGGAAATCAACACCCCCAAAGCTAGGCAGCCTAGAAGTCTTGCAGAGATTCCACATCCCAAAAACACTTAATCAGCAACATGTGGGGGCTGGGGCTTCATAGCTGCTGTTAATCAAGGACTGATTCATTTTGATAAATGTCAGATGGTCCACGGAGTCTGTGGATAGACATGTTCTATTATCAGTAACAAAACCAACAGCAGCCCTGAATTCCAGTTCAGAAAGCATGCTGGATGCAGGGCAGCCAAGCAGCTCAATTGCATACTGGACAAGTTCTGGCCAGTGGTCTATACTCATGACCCAGTAACCCAGTGGATCGTCAACTCTCCAAAAAAGCTCTCCATCTCTGTTTTTGCCCTTAGATAATCGTCCAACATATAATGCAGATGCTGTCGAAGGGATGTGGAAGCTGACAGCCCCGAGCGGTGAAGAATAAAAAATTGTGAAGTGCATCACTTAAGCAGCCCCCTTCTCCACTGCGCCTCTCTTGACAAACAGAAGCCTCAAAACTATGTTTTCCATGACACTATAATCTACCAGAGTCGGAAAAAGTGCTAGATAAACTCCTCTTTAAGGTGTCCTCAAGAAATTTCATCTTCTGCATCCTCTGTGGGGACGGGAGAAGTTCACGCAGAGTCTGCTCCAGCAGGAACACAACAGGGATTGTGTCACTGATGCATGCATTGTCATGGCTCGCCATCCTTGTGGCCTCCTCAAATGGTGACAGTACAGTGCGTACATCCTTTATGAGCAGCCATTGGCATCGGGCAGGTGAAATTCCAGCTGAATTTCAGCCAACCGCATAATGGCTGTGTATGACCGCCTGAAATGGTTACAGACTCTTCTGGGTACCTATTTAAGAAATGCTGCACAACTACATTGAGGACACGTGCCAGGCATGGCACATGTGTCAACTTTCCCTGTCTAAGGGCGGACAGGAGGTTTGTGCCATTATCGCACACAATCATTCCTGGCTCCAGCTGGCATGGCGTGAACCACCTCTGGGCCAGCCCCTGCAGAGATGCAAGAATCTCTGCTCCGGTGTGGTTCCTGTCCCCTAGACACATCAGCTGAAGTGCTGCATGGCACCTTTTAGCCTGACTCATTGAATAGCCCCTTAAACGCTTAGGGGTTACTTGTGGTTCATAGGACAATTCAGTAGAGGAGGGCATGGAGGTGGAGGAGGAGGTAGAGCTGACAAATCTTGCATCATCACCGCTAGCTGTATGGAGACATGGTGGCATAACAAGCTGCAGCAATGAGCCCTATCCTGCATCCTTCCGAGTTGCAAGCAGAGTTACCCAGTGTGCTGTGAACAAAATATATTTTGTCCCTGACAGTGCTTGCTGGATCACGTGTCAGCAGTAATGTGGATTTTGCGGCTGACTGCCTTGCCCAATGATGCCACAACATTGCCTTCCATG
The DNA here is from genome assembly GCA_037953035.1 of Aquarana catesbeiana. Classification (NCBI taxonomy): domain Eukaryota; kingdom Metazoa; phylum Chordata; class Amphibia; order Anura; family Ranidae; genus Aquarana; species Aquarana catesbeiana. Next base: position 1,309,048 of record JBBHAA010000956.1, read on the forward strand.
TGATGGTACTGTGCTGGATTGGCCTTGCATGAAAAGAAATAGCGACTGGGAACCTGCCATTGTGTTACAGCACATTCTACAAATTCATGAAGGGGGCAGAATCCACCAGACGGAAAGGCAGAAGTTGTAGATCCAGCAGCTTTGATAAGCTTGCATGTGGGTGGCAGTGACTGTATTTTTTTTTTTGCTGCAGCAGATGGGGCAGAGAAATTTGCCAGCTGTAGTCTACAGCTAGTGGTGTGCTACTGGCAGATGTGCTGCAAGGACCTGGGACACCCTGCGCTATACCATCCCTGTCAGTGGAGGCTGCTGAGAGGTCATGAGGTATAGCGGGGGTAGACTGAGGAGAGTAAGGAGGAGGAACAGAATTGCATACCTTTTGTGTGGCTTTCAGGTGCTCTTACCAATGGGCTGAGTGGTGGGAGGTTTAATGCCTTGTCAAACATGTGGTACCCAAATGGCTGGTGTTTTTGCCACGCTTGATGTGCTTGAGACAACAGTGCGATCGGCTGCACATGTGCTAAAAAGGGCCCAGGCAGCTGAGCTGTGGGAAGTGGGCTGTGAGATAACAGCTCCACAATGTGATCGAATAGGGTGGCTGCTCTCTATTCTTCCATGATGGCTGCCTCCTTGGGTCATGTCAATGACCTCATCATCATCATCATCATCATCATCATCTCCTCCAATCTCATTACAACTGGAGACAACTTGGCAATACGCTGCGGCTGGGGGAGCATGGCTGCCACTTTGTGTACCAATGTTCTCCCCTCTCTGTAGGCTCATGTTCCTGCATTCCTCAACCTCATAACCAACATCTGAATCAAGTAATGGCTGTGCATTATTAAGAAGAAAGTGGCTAACGCTGTGTTCAAATAACTCAGCTGACTCCTCCATGCCTAATGCTGGGGCTATGGCAGAAATAGCTGAGGACAAGGAGGCAGGTTTAGCCACTCTGGCAGCTGCAGTGGACTGCGCACTAGTCTCTGCTTGGGTTACGGAGGATGAGGATGGTTTAGTAAGCCAGTCCACCACCTCCTCTGCATGCTGTGGCTGGACAGAACGGGCAACATCACTAAACAGGTGAAATGATGCCGTACCTGAGGACTGACCATGTCCACCTTTGCCTGTGGACACATACGCTGCTGTCCCCCTCACAGTACCATGATAACATCTGCCTCTCCTTGTTGTTCTCCCAGACATGATGGGGGAGTGGTGCTTATTAACAAAATGCAAAAAGAATTTGGAAATGTGTATGTGGATGCACTTTAATCAATGGAAAATGTTTGGTGCACTTTAACTTGAGTATTCACTACACAGACACACTCCACTGATACACTATAATATACTGCTGTAAATCTGCACTAACCCTCTGCAATATACTGTGTCAAATGTTCAGTAACGCAGAGAAATATACAGCGTTAAATGTGCACTAACGCACTGAAATATACTGTTAAATGGCACATAACGCATTGAAATACAGTAGCAGTAGCAATAACGTACTGAAATATATTGCGGTAAACGGTGCAGAACGTACTGAAATATATGGTGTTAAACTTGCAGTAACGCACTGAAATATACAGCTTTAAACTTCCAGTAATGCACTGAAAAAAAATGCATTAAATGGCACGTAACACACTGAAATATACTGTGTTAAACTTGCAGAAACGCACTGAGGGCGTTGGAGGAGCATCTCTGTGGTCTTTGTTCCACTTGGGCACAATTCCAGGAGGCTTTACGACATGCTAATGATAGGTACAGACTCCATGCTGACCGCAGACGCCTGCCCGCACCTTCCTACCAGGTTGGAGACAGGGTCAGGCTGTCATCTCGCAACCTCCTACTTCGTGTTCCCTCACTGAAGTTCACACCTCGTTTTATTGGGCCTTTCCGTATTCTTCGCAGGATTAATCCAGTGGCTTACGCATTAGACCTTCCTTCTAACATGCGTATTTTGAATGTATTTCATGTCCCCTTATTAAAACCTTTGGTCTGCAACCACATTACCACGTCAGTGCCACGTTCTCACCCTGTACAGGTTGAGAACCATAAGGAGTATGAAGTACCGTCCATTGTTGACTCCCGTAGGTTCCGTGGGCGCATACCGTGCCTGGTGCATTGGAAGGGGTACGGTCCGGAGGAACGCTTTTGGGTCTCATCCTCGGACGTACATGCCCCTGTCCTCCTCCGTGATTTCCATAGATGTTTTCCCCTCAAGCCTGGTGGCCTGTCAGAGCTGGGCTCAGCCCTTCCTTCTCTGAGCTGGCCACTCAGCTGTCGGCTAATTGCCAGCTCCTATCTCTTCACAGGTACTCAGCTGTTGATGATATCCTGCTCATCAGTCTTGCCTACTTAAGCCGTCCAGCCCAGAGGATCTCTGCCTTCGCCTTAGTCAACATCACAGAGATGCTCTCCTGCATTCCTGTTAAAAGACTTGCTTGGCTGACATCCCTTCTGGCTCCAGATCCTGCTTGCTGTTTTACTACGCTCATCTCTGGCTCCCTCAGATTTGGCTTGTCTGACTATCTGTTCCGGTCCCTGAACTCGGGCTATGTTTTGACTACGTTTGTTCTATTTACTTTTATTATTATCCACTTCCCGACCAACAGTTATACTGCGGCAGATTGGCTCTCCTGCGTGAGCCGTCGTAGCTATGCATTGGCTCGCGGAGAAGGGTCAGCAGGCGAATATGCGCCGCCGAAGGGGGTGCCGATGCTTGTGGCCGATGGTCGTGATGACCGCTGGCCACGAGCGATCATGAGCAGGAGAGACAGAACAGGGGCGAGTGTGTGTAAACACACACTTCCCTGTTCTGTTCTGATAGAAGTGACAGATCGTGTGTTTCTATTAGCTAGGAACCATGATCCGTCACTTCCTCCAGTCAGTCCCCTCCCCCTTCAGTTAGAATCACCTCCCAGGGAACACAGTAAACCCCTGATCGCCTACTAGTGTTAACCCCTTCACTGCCAGTGACATTTTTACAGTAATCAGTGCAATTTTATAATGGGAAAAAGAAACATATGGAAGAGACAAAGAGAGCTGCACACCCCGAAAATATATATTATGTTTTGGAAGGATTTTCGCCAGTGGGGCTTTAAAACAGCAATATGCAAAAATCAAAAAAAGTGGTCTATTAATTATAAAAAAATATTTTATTGAAAAGCAAAGTCCAATGACATGGCTTAATTAATCTGATCTAATAGTACAATTCATATTCCACAGTACAATAAAAAACACAAATACACATCATTACATTTATCAACATTCCACAATAAAAAACACATGGTACACATCATTACATTCCATCATGTTGTAAAACATACAAGATCTGACGCGTTTCAACCTAGATACGGTCTCTTCAGGGGGACAAATAGATCTAAAAAATAAATATATTGCATATGTTCAGAATTGAAAAAGTATATCATCCTTCATTACATTGAATGAACTATAATGGCATGTTTTTACCGCTTAAAAGAGGAATAGATGTTCTGTGGTCCAAGATGGGAGAAACCATTAGAAGAACCGGGGGGCCAGATGGCCGCCACCCCCCCGCCCCGCCGGCTGACAAGGAGCTGACCCCAAGGGGCTTGCAAAGAGCCACACTATCGCACCCCCCATGGGGAGAAGGAACACACACCTGCAATGGACATCCATGATAGCCATCGTCAATTAGAGGAAATTAAACAATAATATTATTATAAGTATTCCAAAATGTATATATTGGGACTGGGAAAGGATAAATTATCTTTATATTAGTATATCACGGTAATGCGTCCTATAAAAATGACTCACCAAATTTAAATAATAATGTAATAGGGCATTATAGTGGTATATAAATGAAAAAGTGTTGATGATTCATTAATTGTGATGCTCATTGGATGTGGTGCTAGGAAGCTGCAAAATAAGTATGTGGAAAACTGACAGTTTGACACAGTCAAAAATGTGCACAAAGTGCAGAGTGTTAAAGTGACTTAAGTGATACATTAAGTGATTGAGAAAATGCGTGACGTGCACTAACTAGCACGGGCACTAAGTAAAAAAGTTGTGATAGTAACAGCAACTAAAAAGTGAAAAAAAAATAACAGTAAAATAGTGAAACAACCAAAATGTGTGAGTGTGTTTGTTGGAATGTGATGTGATGGGGAATAGTGTGATTCATAAAAAGAATGTAGTTTACCTTTATATAGTATTGTAGTTCGTGTGGACTGTAGGATATATTAGGCTTGTTGGACTTATTGGATGTTGAAAACCTAACTGCAATTATGCAAGAAAGGTGAGGACTCAATACCGAGAGAAAAAGTATATGCAGTAAACAGTGCAATTTTATAGGATTGATCGCTAGCAAAATATTCCAAAGATACTCAATGAAATAGTGGCGCTGTGTAGAAAACTAGAGCAAATCCTTATGCCCCGTACACACGGTCGGATTTTCCGACGGAAAATGTGTGATAGGACCTTGTTGTCGGAAATTCCGACCGTGTGTAGGCTCCATCACACATTTTCCATCGGATTTTCCGACACACAAAGTTTGAGAGCAGGATATAAAATTTTCCGACAACAAAATCCGTTGTCGGAAATTCCGATCGTGTGTACACAAATCCGACAGACAAAATGCCACGCATGCTCAGAATAATTAAAGAGATGAAAGCTATTGGCCACTGCCCCGTTTATAGTCCCGACGTACGTGTTTTACGTCACCGCGTTCAGAATCATCGGATTTTCCGACAACTTTGTGTGACCGTGTGTATGCAAGACAAGTTTGAGCCAACATCCGTCGGAAAAAAACCTAGGATTTTGTTGTCGGAATGTCCGAACAAAGTCCGACCGTGTGTACGGGGCATAAGAGTGATATTGCTAATTAAACTATATGAACCAAATAATCAAACTCTAAAACCTATGCCAGACAATTAACACAGATTATGATGACTGACTAAGTGACTTAACACAGAATAACAGTGAATTAACACAGATTATGATGACAGACTAAGTGACTTAATAAGTAGTGAAAAAGAACATAAAATATTAATGAATAACACAGTGATTGAACCCTGTGATAATATTACAACTGAAAGTCCAAACCACAAAAAGTGATTAATAAAGTCCAAGCCTGTGAACAATTGATTGCAAAAAAAGGAAGAAGAAGAAGTGCAGTACAAGAGGTGAGTGTGCAATAAAATCTTCTGTTGCTGTAAACATTCTCCTCCACCACACCGGTTGTGATTGTGAATCACCCTAATGAAGCCGCACTCACCAGATATGTATGCCTTGCATTCTCATGCGTGGCACATAAGCTTTGTGTATGTCCCCCAAGGGGTAACACGAGCTGGAACAGGTTGGACCCGCACAGATGGGATTCCTTAATGGGCAATGCTTCTCATCAGGTAAGGTTGTATCACCATGTAAAAGAAATATTGCCTCCAATAGTGTGAAAAAGTTTTTTAAAACATTTATTGAATAAAATATCTCTTCACATAGTACTCACATTTAAACTAATATAGAAAAGCATGAGCAGGACATTCCTTATAACAGGTGATGGCAGTGTGCTAATAGTCACGGCGGACCCGGGATGCAGTTAATCTCTCACCCCTTCCCTCGATGGATCCTCAGCGCTACAAGGTGATCTCAGCCGACCAGACACAAACACCACAGCGTCAAGCGTCATGCACAGATGTTGGGTTGCCGTACAGCCACGCCTCCGACATGTTTCGTCATATCGACTTCTTCATAGGATTGGCTGCCCGCACAGATTGCTGGCAGAAGCCATCGTCTCCATACGGAGTACTGGCGGAAATGACATCAGAGCAGTCAACACATACCCCGTACGGAGGACAGGTTCACGTGATCTGCTCTGTGCTGAAAAGCAAGTGGGATTACACTAGGGCGCCTGCACGCATCCCGTGTCCCCATCACCATAATACACTGAACTGGCGATGAATACAGCACATTACAATGTACGGATAAAAGATAAAACCATGATGGATAATATTTATAAATATGCAACCAACTGGTAAACACTGAAGAGTGATAACACCCTTTGCCTACATAATTAGCTATTGCCCTGCATAGCACCTGCGTGGGTCATAAAAAACTATCACGCGGGCTAGACCTTTAATGAGTGAAAAATATCTAAAAAAAAATTTTTATATTTAATGTGTGTGAGCACCAGAACTTAATTAATGCACACACACATAAAATAGCCAAAAATAACAGTTGAGATAACCTCCATGTCTAAAATCATTCTAGATGTGCACACACAGGTACGATCATGTCAGCAACACTACAGAGTGCTTCATGTACTAAAAAAAGGGTAACACGTACAGTAAATAGATCAAAGTCAGGGAGAAATTAAGACATCCTCAAACCAAAAGCACAAAAAACTCGCTTCTTGGACATAGGTGCATTTCCTCATCTGACCCCATAAATACATTTCTAAAAATTACTAATGAAGCAGTTCAGATCTAGTTCAATATTTAACCCTCTCGGGAAAAGACTTTTTAAAAGGAAGATCCACTTCGTTTCTCTCTGCGACAAATCCCTGACCCTGTTGGATCCTCTCCATGATGAGAAGACCTGATCAATCCCACAAAATTGTAACCCCGATGGGTCCTGACTGTGTTTCTCTCTAAAATGTAATGATACGCTATGATATTTAAAGACATTTTTTATGTTGGCTATATGTTCAGCTATGCAAACTTTTAATTGTCGCTTCGTTCTGCCGACATAATAAAGACCGCATGGGCACCAGAGTAGGTACACCACAAAAGATGAGTTACAGGTGACGAAATTATCAATTTGAAAAGTTTCATGATCTACATTTGTCACACTGGTCACCCCTCTGTTTAATACACTTACAGTCCTGCAACATATGCATTTTCTGCAAGAGAAGAAACCATCATATCTCAGTAATGGGAGTGATCTGTTTGGTGGATCCAAGATCTTCTTCACAATCTGATCACCGAAATTTGGTGCACGTCTGTAAATAAACCTTGGATTCTTAGGTAGAAATTCACCCAAATGCCTGTCTCTACAGAGGATATACCAGTGCTTCCTAAAAATATCCTCTATCTCTTTGTATTGATAATGAAAGTTAGAAATAAATCCCCATTGGTGTTAATCATCCACGGGTTCATTTTCCCTCTTGGTTAAGCATAATTCTCTGGATGTATTTGCTACCTCAGATATTGTTTCCTCCAATACTGTTTCACTGTAACCCTTTTGAACAAATTTTTCCTTGATAGATCTGCTTGTTCCAGGAAATCATTGAGGTCTGTGCAGTTACGCCTTACCCTCAAGAACTGGCCCTTAGGTATATTCCTAATCCAGGCAGGGTGATGGCCACTCTTGATAGACAGGTAAACTTTAGTATTAAGCTTAGTATTCTGCTTAGTGATGGTTGAATCCAAAAAATTCACCTGCTTGTCGCTAATCACATAATCCAACACTATATTGTTTACATTGTTGTTGAGATATTGTAAAAATTCAACAACTGTTTCCATTGGTCCCTCCCAGATAATCAAACGATCGTCTATGAATCTTCGATAAAGTTTCAATTGTGGCCTATTGCGATTAAAGATCATCCGGTCCTCCCATTCTGCCATGAACAGGTTGGCTAGGCTAGGGGCATAATTTGCTCCCATAGCAATGCCAACCTGTTGGGAGAAAAATCAGTCATGGTACCAAAAATAATTGTGTGCCATACAAAAATCTAAGGCCCTTCCCAGAAAGCACTTTTGTATGTGAGGAATATCGTCCCGTTTACTCAAGGCCCAGTTTAGGGCAAGAAGGGCATCGTCGTGCTGTATAATTGTGTATAGCGACTGCACGTCTGCAGTGACTAAATAGGTCTCTGCAGATGGATTGATGGAAACACCATCCAACAGCCTTAGGACGTCGGTAGTATCCTTAAGAAAAGCTTTGGTTGTGATAACACTAGGCTGTAAAAATTTGTCAAGGTATTCGCCAAGTCGGGCCATGACTGACCCTCTGATATTAACGATTGGCCGTGCCGGTGGGTTCTCAACACTCTTATGGACCTTAGGTAGTGTGTAAATTACCGGTATTCTACATACGCTTGGGTTTAAATATTTTCTTTCTTTATAATTTAACGCATTATGTCTAAAACCCCACTCAACCAGAATACCTAGTTGTTCTTTATAAGAATCGGTGGGATCAGATCGTAATTTCTTATATGTGGTCTGATCGCTCAAAAGTTCAGATAATTGGTTGTGGTAAAAAGACTTGTCCATAACCACGATCCCTCCCCCCTTATCCGCTGGTCTTATGATAAGGTCGCGTCTCTCCTCCAAGGATTTAATTCCCTCCCTAATATAGTCAGGGTTAACCAGTTTTTTAAGGGGCAGGCCTTCAATGTCCCTTAATACTAAGCTTTTAAAAACCTCAATATAATAGTTATTGGGTATTGGAAGATTGAAAGTGGATTTATTCCTCAGGCCACTGTCTATCCTACTTGTGCATGTGATGGTTCTATTGGAAATATCAGCGGGGTGACTTAAAAAATATTTTTTCATGTTCAAAGCACGAATAAATTTGTGTGTATCAATATACACATCAAATCTGTTCATGATTGATCGCTGTATTAATGCCAATGGTCCCAAATGGTGTCCGATGTGTCCACCATAGGGATGAGCTTCGTGTTCGAGTCGAACCCATGTTCGACTCGAACATCGGCTGTTCGATCGTTCGCCGAATTGCGAACGTTATGGGCCGTTCGCGCTAAATTCGTGTGGCGCGTCACGGCCCATAATTCACTGCGGCATCGCAGTGCATTGCTGGCTGATGATTGGCCAAGCATGCACTATGACCCGCATGCTTGGCCAATCACAACGCCGTCAGTAGAGAGAGCTGTAATTGGCCAAAGCCAGGGTGGCTTTGGCTAATTATGGCTCAGGGGATTTAGTACACACCCCACACTATATAAGGCCGCCTGCACGGCGGCCCTGTGTAGTGTGTGTTCCGGTGTGCTGAGAGATAGAGAGAGAGAGAGACAGTGTCATTTGATTTGAGTTAGATAGATTAGGCAGAACAGTCAGTCAGTTAGCTGCACTTACAGTGTATTGTGTATATATATGCATCCCAGGTGTTGCATATATATATATATACACTGTATTCAGTTTAGCTAGATCCGTTCCTGTTATCTTCTATCTAGACTATTTACATTTAATGCAGTGCGTCCTGCTCACAGTGTTCAGCTAGATCCGTTCCTGCTATTTACATTTAGTGCAGTGCGTCCTGCTCACAGTGTTCAGCTAGATCCGTTCCTGTTATCTTCTAGACTATTTACATTTAGTGCAGTGCGTCCTGCTCACAGTGTTCAGCTAGATCCGTTCCTGCAATTTACATTTAGTGCAGTGCGTCCTGCTCACAGTGTTCAGCTAGATCCGTTCCTGCTATTTACATTTAGTGCAGTGCGTCCTGCTCACAGTGTTCAGCTAGATCCGTTCCTGCTATTTACATTTAGTGCAGTGCGTCCTGCTCACAGTGTTCAGCTAGATCCGTTCCTGCTATTTACATTTAGTGCAGTGCGTCCTGCTCACAGTGTTCAGCTAGATCCGTTCCTGCTATTTACATTTAGTGCAGTGCGTCCTGCGCACAGTGTTCAGCTAGAGCCGTTCCTGCTATTTACATTTAGTGCAGTGCGTCCTGCTCACAGTGTTCAGCTAGATCCGTCCTGCTATTTACATTTAGTGCAGTGCGTCCTGCTCACAGTGTTCAGCTAGATCCGTTCCTGTTATCTTCTAGACTATTTACATTTAGTGCAGTGCGTCCTGCTCACAGTGTTCAGCTAGATCCGTTCCTGTTATCTTCTAGACTATTTACATTTAGTGCAGTGCGTCCTGCTCACAGTGTTCAGCTAGATCCGTTCCTGCTATTTACATTTAGTGCAGTGCGTCCTGCTCACAGTGTTCAGCTAGATCCGTTCCTGTTAAATTCCTACTGACCGGCAGGCTTGTCTGGTTACAGTATATAAAGCTACCTGAAGAAAATTACAGGTGTTCTATTTGATCCTATTAGTACCACGGTCAGGCAGCTAGACTATTTACATTTAGTACAGTGCGTCCTGCTCACAGTGTTCAGCTAGATCCGTTCCTGTTATCTTCCTACTGACAGGCAGGCTTGTCTGGTTACAGTATATAAAGCTACCTGAAGAAAATTACAGGTGTTCTATTTGATCCTATTAGTACCACGGTCAGGCAGCTAGACTATTTACATTTAGTACAGTGCGTCCTGCTCACAGTGTACAGCTAGATCCGTTCCTGTTATCTTCCTACTGACAGGCAGGCTTGTCTGGTTACAGTATATAAAGCTACCTGAAGAAAATTACAGGTGTTCTATTTGATCCTATTAGTACCACGGTCAGGCAGCTAGACTATTTACATTTAGTACAGTGCGTCCTGCTCACAGTGTTCAGCTAGATCCGTTCCTGTTATCTTCCTACTGACAGGCAGGCTTGTCTGGTTACAGTATATAAAGCTACTTGAAGAAAATTACAGGTGTTCTATCCCAGCTTAGTGCAGCTACAGGCCATTAGTATGTCTGGAAGGCCAAGAAGGAGAGGCAGACAGTCACAAGCCAATAAGAGAGGGCAAGCAGGCTCTGTGTCTAGTGCTGGTCGTGGAGACGGTGCATCCTCATCAGCACGTGGCCATGGGACACGCTTGGCCTTTTTTTCGGCAGCTGGCCATGTTGAGCCGCAACATGCGGAAGACTTGGTCGAGTGGATGACCAAGCCGTCCTCATCCTCCTCATCCTCTCTCACCCATGCCCAGGGTGCTTTGTCTGGCAAAGCAGCGGCCTCTTCCCTCAGCTCAATGTCATCAGTGACTCCTTCCCTAGCTCCACCATGTCCTCATGAGGATTCCCTCGAACTGTTTGACCACAGTGTTGGGTACATGCTCCAGGAGGATGCCCAGCGTTTGGAAGGCTCTGATGACGATACTGAGCTCGATGAAGGCAGTAACATGAGCGCGGACAGAGGGGGTGCCCAAGAAGGACAGCAATCTGGCAGTCATGCTCCCCCTGCTGCAGCATACTGCCAGGTTTGCTCCAGTGATGAGGAGGGAGGGGATGATGAGGTCACTGACTCAACGTGGGTGCCTGATAGGAGAGAGGAGGAGGAGGAGGAGGAGGAGGAGGAGGAGGAGGAGGCGGCAGCACATCACCAACGAGGCAGGATGCCCTCCAGGGGCCAGCCTAAGGGCAGCACATTGACTGCATCACACCCCAAAGCTCCACATGTGCAGGGCGCTGCAGTCTCTGCGCGTTATTCAAAAAGTTCTTTGGTGTGGGCCTTTTTTGAGACGAGTGCATCAGATCGCACCGCTGCTATTTGCAACATATGTCTCAAGCGTATCTCGCGTGGCCAAAATATCTCCCGCTTGGGTACCACATGCTTGACCAGACATATGTTGACCTGCCATGCAGTTCGTTGGCAAGCGTATCTAAAAGACCCACACCAAAGAACAAAGAGGATCTCTCCTTGCTCCTCATCAGCTGAGATTTCCAACCCCACTAGACCTTCAGTCCTCTCTGAGACCTGCAGTGAGAGGAATGAAGGTGTAGAATTAGGTGTGTCACAGCCAAGTACTTGTGGGCAATCTGCTTTTGGTACACCGACGTCAGATTGTACCAGGCAAATTTCCCTGCCCCAGCTGCTGCACCGCCGAAAGAAGTTTGCTCCCAGCCATCCACATGCCCAGCGGTTGAATGCTAGCTTGGCAAAATTGCTAGCACTTCAACTGCTGCCTTTTCAGTTGGTAGACTCTGCCCCCTTCCGTGAGTTTGTGGAATGTGCGGTTCCTCAGTGGCAGGTACCCAAACGCCACTTTTTCTCACGGAAGGCGATTCCGGCTCTCTACCGGCATGTGGAAGGCAATGTCCATGCCTCGCTGGACAGGGCGGTCAGCGGTAAGGTGCATATTACCGCTGACTCATGGTCCAGCAGGCATGGACAGGGACGTTACCTAAGTTTCACGGCGCATTGGGTGACTCTGCTGGCAGCTGGGAAGGATGCAGGACAAGGTGCAGTAGTGTTGGAGGTTGTTCCGCCACCACGCCTCCAAAATGCTGATTGTGACACACCTCTCTCCTCCACCCCCTCCTCTTCTTCTTCCTCCATGGCCTCTTCCTCGGAACCAGCGGTGCTCCGTAGGCGTTCAAGGGGCTACGCAAGTACGCAGGCCAAAAGATGCCATGCGGTGCTTGAGCTGGTGTGCTTGGGGGACAGGAGCCACACTGGGGCAGAGGTTCTGTCAGCTCTGCAGGGGCAGGTTCAGAGGTGGTTGACGCCACGCCAACTTAAGGCAGGAATGGTGGTTTGCGACAATGGCACCAACCTCCTCTCTGCCCTCCGACAGGGACAAATGACCCATGTGCCCTGTTTGGCTCACGTCCTTAACTTGGTGGTGCAGCGGTTCTTGGGCAGGTACCCGGGCTTACAGGATGTCCTGAGGCAGGCCAGGAAAGTCTGTGTGCATTTCCGCCGGTCATATAATGCCAGTGCTCGGCTGACGGACCTCCAAAAGGAGTTTAACCTGCCCAAGAACCGCCTAATCTGTGACATGCCCACCAGGTGGAACTCAACGTTGGCCATGCTGCAGCGGCTGCACACGCAGCAGAGGGCCATCAATGAGTACCTGTGCGACTATGGCACCAGGACAGGGTCAGGGGAGCTTGGTTTTTTTTCCCCACGCCAGTGGGCCATGATCAGGGATGCATGCACTGTCCTGTCACCATTCGAGGAGGCCACGAGGATGGTGAGCAGTGACAGTGCATGCATCAGTGACACTGTCCCCCTTGTCCACCTGTTGGAGCCCACGCTGCGTGGAATAATGGACAGGGCACTTGAGGCAGAACAGAGGCAGGAAGAGGAGGACTTCCTTAGCTCTCAAGGCCCCCTTTATCCAGACAGTGTTCCTGCGTGCCCGCCGAACACACAGGAAGAGGACGAGGAGGAAGAGGAGGAGGAGGAAGATTGTGTCAGTATGGAGGTGGAGCCTGGCACTCAGCATCAGCAGCAGTCTTTAAGGGATCAGTCCCAAGAAACACATGGACTTGTACGTGGCTGGGAGGAGGTGGCTGCGGACCATGTCATTCTTAGTGACCCAGAGGACTCCGGACCGAATGCCTCAGCAAACCTACGCTGCATGGCCTCCCTGATCCTGCAAAGCCTGCGTAAGGATCCTCGTATTCGTGGTATCAAGGAGAAGGACCAATACTGGCTGGCAACCCTCCTTGATCCACGTTACAAGGGTAAGGTTGCGGACCTTATCTTGCCATCGCAGAGGGAGCAGAGGATGAAACATCTTCGGGAGGCCTTGCAGAAAGGTCTGTGCAACGCGTTCCCAGAGACTGGGAGGTTACAAACTCCTGTTTCTGGACAACGTGTTGCTGAGGCTTCGGTCAGTCAAAGAAGGAGCGGTGGAGAAGGTGGCCGTCTGACCGATGCGTTCAGACAATTTTTTGGTCCGCAGCCCCAAGGTATGATCGGTTCCAGCAACCATCGCCAGCGTCTGTTTTACATGGTGCAGGAATACCTAGGGGCAAGATCAGACTTGGACACCTTTCCCACCGAAAATCCTCTGGGTTACTGGGTCTTGAGGATGGATCACTGGCCAGAGCTTGCACAGTATGCAATTGAGCTACTGGCCTGTCCTGCATCCAGCGTTCTTTCGGAACGCACATTCAGTGCTGCTGGAGGCGTGGTAACCGATCACAGGGTGCGTCTGTCCACCGACTCGGTCGATCGGCTGACCTTCATAAAAATGAATGAGTCTTGGATCACCACCAGCTACCAAGCACCTGATGCTGATGTAACCGAATAATTTTTTTTGAAATCTCAGATCCCTTCAAAGACTGCCTATGCTGATGCTGAGTGACTATCCCTGAGTAATTATCCTCTTCCTCCTCAATCATCACGCTGATAGCTTGTAAGAACATTTTTGGTTCTGGGCGCCACCACCAGTGCCTAAGGCACAATTTTTCAGCCCCTGTTTAACAGGGGCGTGTAATTACAATTTTTGATGTAATACTTTGCAGCAGGGCTCGTTCCTGCATTCCAACTAGAGTGTCTGTGAGGGGTTGCAGTGTTGTGGCACCAGCACCAGTGCCTAGGGCCCAATTTTTCTGCCCCTGTCTAACAGGGGCGTGTAATTACAATTTTTGATGCAATACTTTGCAGCAGGGCTCGTTCCTGCGTTCCAACTAGAGTGTCTGTGAGGGGTTGCAGTGTTGTGGCACCAGCACCAGTGCCTAAGGCCCAATTTTTCTGCCCCTGTCTAACAGGGGCGTGTAATTACAATTTTTGATGCAATACTTTGCAGCAGGGCTCGTTCCTGCGTTCCAACTAGAGTGTCTGTGAGGGGTTGCAGTGTTGTGGCACCAGCACCAGTGCCTAAGGCCCAATTTTTCTGCCCCTGTCTAACAGGGGCGTGTAATTACAATTTTTGAAGCAATAATTTGCAGCAGGGCTCGTTCCTGCGTTCCAACTAGAGTGTCTGTGAGGGGTTGCAGTGTTGTGGCACCAGCACCAGTGCCTAAGGCCTAATTTTTCAGCTCCTGTTCAACAGGGGCATGTAATTACAATTCTTGATCTAATATTTCACAGCAGGGCCCTGTGAGGGCTTACAGTGTTGTGGCCACAGCAACACCTAAGGCCCAAATTTTTGCTGAGTATATAAGGCAGGACCCTACTTTCAAACATCTAACTTACAAACGACTCCTACTTGCAAACGGAAGGAGACAACAGGAAGTGAGATGAAATCTACCCCTAGGAAGGGAAATTCTCTCCTGTAAGAGTTAATATGGGAAAACAATTTCTCCTTTCCACTGATGCTTTCCAATCCTTGTTCCACAAAAAAACCCAAATTTTCAAAAAACATTTTTCATTGGGACAAAAAAGTGAGGTGAAATCTTCTGAAGAGGAGGAAAGACAGCAAAACAAATGTCACAGGGGTGATAACCCTTCCCTATGTTTTCCAAAAAGCTTAGAAAAGATTTTTTGGCTGGAGTTAAACACGTTAAAAATGTTCAAAATTACAAAGAGATTCTACTTAACAACAAACCTACAGTCCCTGTCTTGTTTGCACCGCCTGTATACTGCTGTTCAGAGTATATAGGGCCTGGTGGCCCCACACCTTTCCTTATTTTAATTTGGGTGCGGGGTTCCCCTTAATATCCATACAAGACCCAAAGGGCCTGGTAATGGACTGGGGGGTACCCATGCCGTTTGTCTCACTGATTTTCATCCATATTGCCATGACCCGACATGACATTAAACCCGCAAGCAGTTTTAAATGAGATTTTTTCCTTTAAAAATGACATTTGGTGCAGGGACTGTTCTAAACATGGGAAACACGCGTCACTTTACAGGCATACTATAGACACCCCCCAGGTACGATATTTAAAGGAATATTTCACTTTTTTTTTTTTACTTTAAGCATCATTAAAATCACTGCTCCCGAAAAAACGGCCGTTTTTAAAAGTTTTTTTTGCATTGATACATGTCCCCTGGGGTAGGACCCGGGTCCCCAAACCCTTTTTAGGACAATACCATGCAAATTAGCCTTTAAAATGAGCACTTTTGATTTCGAACGTTCGAGTCCCATAGACGTCAATGGGGTTCTAACGTTCGTGCGAACTTTCGGTCCGTTCGCGGGTTCTGGTGCGAACCGAACCGGGGGGTGTTCGGCTCATCCCTAGTCCACCATAATGTCGCAGTCATGATAAAAATCGCAGATCGCCGCCATTGCTAGGAAAAAAAAAATAATAATAAAAATGCTATAAATCTATCCCCTATTTTGTAGACGCTATAACTTTTGCGCAAACCAATCAATATACGCTTAATGCAATTTTTTTTTTACCAAAAATATGTAGAAGAATATATATTGGCCTAAACTGAGGAAAAAAATTGTTTATTTATATATTTTTGGGGGATATTTATTATAGCAAAAAGCAAAAAATAATGCGTTTTTTTCAAAATTGTCGCTCTTTTTTTGTTTATAGCGCAAAAAATAAAAACTGCAGAGGTGATCAAATACCACCAAAAGAAAGCTCTATTTGTGGGAAAAAAGGACATCAATTTTATTTGGGTACAACGTTGCACGACAGGGCAATTGTTAGGTAAAGCGACGCAGTGCCGAATCGCAAAAAATGCTCTGGTCAGGAAGGGGGTAAATTCTTCCGGGGCTGAAGTGGTTAAACAAGTGTGATTTAACTGTACTTCTGTCTCGGTCTGATTTCATGGTTTGTGACAAATATACTGCATTAAACGTGCACTAATGCACAGAAATATACTGCGTAAAATGGCACGTAATGCACTGAAATATACGGCGGACTTACAGTAACTCACTAAAGATATACTGCATTAAACATGCACTAACTCACAGAAATATTGCACGTTAAACAGCACATAATGCACTGAAATACAGCGTTAAACTTGCAGTAACACAGTGAAATATACTGCGTTAAACAGCATGTAACGCTCTGAAATATACGGCGTTAAACTTACAGTAATGCACTGAAATATTCTGCCTTAAATAGCATGAATGCACAGAAATATACTGTGTTAAACGGCACTTAACGCACTGAAATATACGGCGTTAAACTTGCAGTAACGCACTAAACATTAAACGGCATGTAACACACTGAAACATGCGGCGTAAAACTTGCACTGAGGCACAGAAATATACTGTGTTAAACGGCGTGTAATGCACTGAAATATACTGCAGTAAACGTGCACTAACGCACGGAACTATACTGCAGTAAACCTGCCCTGACAAAGTAAACTGACACTAAATGGTCACTACACTCACACTGACTGAACTATCACCAGAGTCACATTAAACTGATATTCTACACTGACAATAGAATCACAATAGTACACTATAGCACACTAACTCTCTAATAGCACTCAACAGAGCCCTGTACTATCTCTCTCCACGCCGCTATCACACTACAAATGTCCGCTATTGAAATAATACTTTTATAGTGTGGGGATTGACTAAAAGCAATGAGCCATGATTGGATAGAGTCATCATGACAGCATCCAATTATGGCTCTGACAGTGCTCTGTGCCCTGATTGGGCAAAGCTTTCATTGCCTCAGCCAATCAGGAATTCCAATGCACTGTGCGGCTGGCCGAACAAACAGTTGAAGGCCCCGTTAATTTGGGTGTTCATCGAATTCATGCTCATGCTCATGCTTCATTTCTGTTATAACATTTTGCAAATTAGTAATTTTTCTTCATATATTTTGGCCAAAATTTGTACCGCTACATATCTTTGGCAAAAATAACCCAAATCAGTGTATATTATTTGGTCTTTGTGAAAGTCATAGAGTCCAAAAGCTATGGTGCCAATATCTGAAAATTGATCACACCTGAAGTACTGACGGCCTAATTTCTTGAGACCCTAACATGCCAAAAAAGAACAAATACCCCCCAAATTACCCCTTTTTGGAAAGAAGACATTCCAAGGTATTTAGAAAGATGCATGATGAGTTTTTTGAAGTTGTCATTTTTTCCCACAATTCTTTGCAAAATCAAAATTTTTTATTTTCTTTTTTTTTCACAAAATTGTCATATTAGCAGGATATTTCTCACACACAGCATATGCATACCACACATTACACCCCAAAACACATTCTGCTATTACTCCCGAGTACGGCAATACCACATGTGTGAGACTTTTACACAGCGTGGCCACATACAGAGGCCCAACATGCAGGGAGCACCTTCAGGCGTTCTGGAGCACCCAGGCCAATTCTGACATTTCTCTCCTACATGTAAAAATCATCATTTATTTGCTAGAAAATTACATAGAACCCCAAAACAATATATATTTTTTTTAGCAAAGACCCTAGAGAATACAATGGCGGTCGTTGCAACTTTTTATCTCGCACGATATTTGCACAGCAATTTTTCGAACGCATTTTTTTGGGGGAAAAAAAAACAGTTTTGTGCTTAAAAAAAAAACCAAAACAGTAACGTTAGCCCAATGTTTTTACATAATGTGAAAGATGAAGTTATGCCGAGTAAATAAATACCTAACATGTCACCCTTCAAAATTGCACACTCTCGTGGAATGGCGCCAAACTTCACTACTTGAAAATCCCCATAGGCGACATTATAACATTTTTTACTGGTTACATGTTTTGGGTTAGAGGAGGTCTAGTGCCAAAATTATTGCTCTCGCTCTACCGATCACAGCGATACCTCACATGTGTGGTTTGAACACTGTTTTCATATGTGGACGGACTTACGTATGCGTTCGCTTCTGCATGCAGGCACACAGGGACAGGGGCGATTTAAAAAATTGTTTTTTTTTTTATTTCATAGTTACATAGTTACATAGTAGGTGAGGTTGAAAAAAGACACAAGTCCATCAAGTCCAACCTATGTGTGTGATTATGTGTCAGTATTACATTATATATCCCTGTATGTTGCGGTCATTCAGGTGCTTATCTAATAGTTTCTTGAAGCTAGCAATGCTCCCCGCTGAGACCACCGCCTGTGAAGGTGAATTCCACATCCTTGACACTCTTATAGGGCGTACACACGGTCGGACTTTGTTCGGACATTCCGACAACAAAATCCTAGGATTTTTTCCGACGGATGTTGGCTCAAACTTGTTTTGCCTACACACGGTCGCACAAAGTTGTCGGAATTTCCGATCGACAACCACGCGGTCACGTATACCACGTACGACGAGACTAGAAAAGGCCGGTTCAGAACCAAGCGCGGCACCCTTTGGGCTCCTTTTGCTAATCTCGTGTTAGTAAAAGTTTGGTGAGAGACGATTCACGCTTTTTCAGATTCGTGGCTTTCAGATCGTTTTCTGCCCTTCAGTTTGTGCTTGTGGGTTTGTATCTGCTCTTCAGCGCGTGCAGTCAGTTCGTATCAGAGTTTTCTGTGTGATCTTGCCTGCTCGTTGCTATTTTTCAGGTCGCTCTTCACAGGCCTTGCTGTTCTTCAGTGCATTCTGTTACTTCGTTCTGAGCAGCCGACCGTTTTCTAGCCATGTTTCGTATGCGTACTCCTCGTAGAGTTTGTGCTGTGTGGGGGCTTGGTGTTGGGGTCCTGACCTTGACACAAGTCCAGTCGATGAACAGGGTGGGGAGGAGTTCATGGACCAAGAATTGGTTGCTTCAGCGTGACCAGTTCTGTCACATGCCTTTGCTCCGTGAGATCCGTGAGAATAATCCTGATGATTTCAGGAACTTTCTCCGGATGACGGACCCCGTGTTTCACCGTTTGTTGGCTTCGCTGACCCCCTATATCAGCAGGCAGGATACCTGCATGAGGCAAGCCATCATTCCGGAGCAGAGGTTGGTCGCTACCTTGCGGTATTTGGCCACAGGGAGAAGCCTGCAGGACTTGAAGTTCTCGACAGGCATCTCCCCCCAGGCTCTGGGGATCATTATCCCAGAGACCTGTTCTGCCATCATCCAGGTCCTGCAGAAGGAGTATATGAAGGTAAGATTTTTATCCTTTTATATCACATTTTATTGTATTGAATGTTTGCTAATATATTGTATTTCTTTCCTCATTCCCTAATTACCATGATTGTAATATGCTGTTAATGTCCCCTTTGTTCTCATGCATGCTGGATTTTTATGTAATTATTATTTTAGGTCCTTCATAAATATTTGCCCTTCGATAACGTCCCCAGCATGGTGTCTCCTGGCCTATATTCACCTCCTGTAGTCACTTAACAATGTATTTTATCAGCTCCATAGTAGTGCTTTACCCCAAACACCCCCTAAAATGTTTGGTAATGGTATTTTTGATTTTAATTCAGGCAGAGTGGCAGAGGCTTTTTTTGTGGTGTCCCCAAATAATTTTTAGTAACCCTCCCTCCCCCAACTGCTAGGTCAGCTGATCCCAATTCTCTATCCTCAATCATCTATCTGCTGACTTTGCCAAACCCATACACACTATACCCATCTCTTTAGTGCTCAGATTTATGGATGAATTCCCCAAATCATGTAGTGCAAGGGCCTGCCTGTATACTTTAAAATGGTACTGTTTAAGGTTTTTGTATCCTTATCATTTTGTATCATTATCTTGATAAGTAATAGCAGAATGTCCAAATGTCCTCAAATGTGTACAGTGTGTATTTATATCTTTGTATTATGACACTTCTTACCTGTCCAGTGGGCTGCCAATAGTGTAACTAAGGAGGGGCTGTTCCAAGTAATACCCATTATTTAGGCATTCATCTCTCAATGAAGTGAAGAGGGTTACCTGTCCAAGAGTTCCCCCCCTATAATGTTAGAAATGGCCCATGAGAGGGGGGGAGGGGGAATATGATAGGTGTACCTTATACTTTGGCCTTGTTAAATTCCCCTTACTAAATGCTATCTGGAGGTTGCCCCATAATGTTTGTGTATAATCTGCTTGCCATGTTTCTGTGAAAAAATAGTAATGTTTATTGTTTTTTCCTCAACAGTTTCCTTCCACGCCACAGGAATGGCAGACTGTGGCCTCCCACTTTGCCCAGTGGTGGGACTTTCCTAACTGCGGAGGGGCAATTGATGGGAAACACGTCCACATCGTCCCACCACCCAACTCGGGGTCATACTATTATAATTACAAGGGGTTTAATAGTATAGTGATGTTGGCGGTGGTGTCGGCTAATTACTAATTCTTGTATGTGGACGTGGGGAAGAATGGCCGGATGTCCGATGGTGGAGTCATCGCCCAGACGGAGTTCTACAGGCGTCTCCAGAATGGCAGCTTGGACTTGCCAGCTCCAGAGGACAATGTTGAAGGTCTCCCATTTGTGTTCATTGCTGATGAAGCGTTTGCGCTGGGGGACCACCTGATGTCTGATGTGGCCATTCCCGATGAGGACCCTCACCCCAGAACAGAGGGTTTTTAATTAGAGCCCGAAGAGTGGTGGAGAACACATTTGAGATCCTGGCCAGCCGGTTCCGACTATTTCTGACACCCATCCATATGGCGGAGTATAAACTGAACCATATAATACTTGCATGCTGTGTTCTCCATAATTTTTTAAGACAACATTCTGCCAACTATGCTGGCTCAGTTGGGCCTGAGGCCGGAATCCAAAATCCAACAACACTGACGGCGCTTGAAAGTGGCCGTCCTGGCTTGCCCTCCCTGAGTGTCCGTGATGTCCGGTTACGATACCTGGAGTTCTTTGCGGGTAGGGGGGCTATCAATATGCCAGACAATATGTGAAGCCTTTTTGAAATAAAAAAAAAAATACTTTGTGGACATTTACTGCTTGTGTTTGTTTTAGCTGACCCTGACAGAAATGTTTTGAGTGCAGAAAATGTCGTGATTGGGTAACCTTATACAAAGCACTGTTGGCTGGTATTTCCTACATGCAAAAACACATTTCACTACAAGTGCACTTGCAACTGCACTGAACCTGCACTTGTAGTGCAAAGTGGATTTGCCCTTAGGAAATAACACCCATTTTTGCATAAAACAGCTATTACATCACCCCAAAAGTGTTGTAGTGTTGAGACAATAATCCACACATTCTTGAGTAACCAACTTTTTTATACCTGCACAATCACATGTGCATTTACCAAAGGTTTTTAAAACAAACCAACATGTTTGTTGTATAACAATTTTTGCAGTAGCATTAGCAAAATTCTAAATATCCATTTCAGATAAAACAGGCCTGTGTAAAACCAACAAGAAAGCCAAAAAACTTGAACTTACAAAGTTCACATTAGGTAAAACCTGAAGGCTATATCAGACATCAGTATTTAGGAACTGTGTTTGATATAGCGTTCAGATGGGGGGAAATCACCCCTGGAAAAGCCAAATTTGGAAGATGCACACCAATTTACAAATGTCAACATGTGCTATCTGCCATCATGGGGGATCAAGGGACGTGTTTTGGGGGAGCAAGCCCTTCCTCAACGCGACTTTATAATTGAGGAAGGGGTTGCACCCCCAAAACGCGTCCATTGATCTCCCGTGATGGCAGATAGCACATGTTGGCACACTGTGTGCATCCTCCAAATTTGGCTTTTCAAAACATTGCAAAAAAATTTAAAAGATTGAACCACAATACAAAAAGTGATTTTGTGGGGGTTTTAAATTCGCCCCAAAACATCAATGATGTTATTATTTTTTTTTAATAACATCATGGATTTTTTGCTGGATGTTTTGCAGTTCGGCATTACACCCCATGATCTCCCCGATCAGGATCTGAGCACTTTCAGAAGTAAAGCGTTCTCTCTCCCTCACATCACGATCACCTAAAAAGAGATAAATAAAAAAAAAAAAAGGTCTCAAAAATCTGCCACAATCCATCTCTTACCTGAGCCTGTGGTCGCAGACACTCACCTGTTGTGGTGCCGATCTCCACCACATCTTCTTCTTCCTCCTGCTCAGCTTCATTTGGGGGTATTTCACCTTCTTCCATAGGTGGGGGGTCTGTGGTCTCCTCGGATGAGGGGTGTCCTCCGAGTCTTTTCTCCCCTATGTAAAACAAAAATGGTATAATTAGCACACAGATATTTGATGGCAGAACTAGAAATAGGAAACATTGCTTGGAAGTGGGGTACAATTGTCAATTTTAGCAGAGTTCCAAGATGTCTTTTTTTTTATTGCCCTTTGTCAAGCTGCAATACTTTACCTGTTTGGTACAAGCTTCACAGATGGAGACCCCCCCTATAGTATACACTGGAGCACCTGTGTGGCCCCCTAATAAAAAGGGTGTTCTTGTGTCCCACACTAGTGCTCCAGTGTCCAGATGTGAAAACAGCTGCTCAGTGTCCTCTCCTTACACACAATCTAGTTTGCATTTCATTCTAGTAACAAACCCATCTACACAAACAAATATTTGGCATCCAAGTAGGCCCAAAAAAAATGCGGGAAAATGCATATGGCCTAAACAATGGTGTTCTAGAGGCCGAAAGAAAAATGTTTGATACGAACGAATAATGGGCCCATGAACATTAAAATTGCCCTTTTAAACGTTACAATTAATAAAAGCATATGGAGCAGCACAAACGGAATAAAGACAGAAAGAATAGGAACACAGCACAACTACTTACTTTTTTGCAGCACTCTCTGGATCTTTCGGTACTGCTCTGGCTCTCTCAACTTCAGGTCCGACCACCGCTTCCTGAGCTGATCTTTAGATCTTCGTACCCCGAAATTCCTGTGAAGGCTTTTGACCACTTTAGCAATGATTTTGGCCTTTCTGATGTTGGGGTGGGGGTAAGGCCCATACTTCCCGTCATAGTCGGACTTCCTCATGATGTCGACCATCTCCAACATCTCCCCAAAGGACATATTTGTGGCCTTAAAACGTCTCCTTCTGGATCGGGACGTGCCTGGATCCGGGCTTTCCTCCTCCTCCTCTTTGTTGCTATAATTAGCACACACCTGCTCTAACTCCGCCATCATGCTCTTCACCCACTGCGCCGAACGAAAAGGGGCGGGGAATAGACTAGAAAGAATGTCAGGGGCGGGCGGAGTTACACGCATGCGCAGTGTGTATAAATCGTAACACGCGTGCGTATTATGTACGATCTGTGGGCAGAGGAAGGAGCATTGGACGCACCGATCGTAAGAACGAAGGTAAGAGACAAACTTGTGCCTATACTGCTTCTAGATTGAGGCCTATATTGTAACAAGATTAGGAGAGTTTTGTCTGACATTAGGCTTTGTCTCGTGTTGTGTCTTGCAGTGAAAATGGATGCTACTCAAAGATAATGACTTCATGTCAGTATTCCTAGAGATGCTAAGGGAGCTGCACTGTCTGTGGGAGATTAACCACCCCCATTTCAAGAACCAAGCAAAGAGGAAGGCAGCACTGGTGCAATTGTGTGAAATTGTGAAGCAGGTGATCCCCACGGCAGACATCACCTATTTAAAGATCTTAATTGGTTGCCTGAGGAATACATATCTAAGGGAGCGCAAGAAGGTCCTGGATTCGCAGAGATCCGGAGCAGCAGATGACATCTATGTCCCCAGGATGTTGTACTACGACAGGCTGCATTTTCTGGCAGGCCAGACTGAGCCCAGGCCATCCCTCTCCAGTCTTCCTTCCACGCTTCCTTCCCCCCGGCTGAGGCTTCTGATGCCCAGCCTGGGCCTTCCAGGCAACACATGGAGGAGCCCAGATTGAGCCAGGTATAGCATTCCTCTAAATATTTCTGCTTGTCCAATCAATGATGTTAACTAGATGTTAGTTGGGAGTACTAATTTAGGATTGTGATTGATGATGCAAAACATTACAACCATGTCCCTTTTTCATACACAGGGAAGTCTCAGCCAGGAGGTGGCCGGGCCGAGCCGGCTGCCTGATCTGCTGGTCCCTCCACCCCCCCGAAAAGAGAAAGTGGCAGTAGGAGGAGTGCCCTAGAGGAGGCTGCCATAGGATTCTTTTGGAGGGCTACAGAGGTCCTGGGAGCACGACAGACCGTGGAGGAGGACATTGCTGCCGTCATTGCATATAAAATGCAGAGGATGGAGGAGGGCCAACAAGTAATGTGTGAGGCCCTCATATCGGAGGCTCTGGAGAAAGGTATGAGAGGCCAAATTACACCTCAAACACACCTTTGCGATGGTCCTCCTCCTGCAGGTCCTCCTCCTCCTCCTCCAGGTCCTCCCAGTCCTCCTCCTCCTCCAGGTCCTACTCCTCCTCCTGCCACATCTCCAACTGCACAGCCACAGCCCGGAAGGAAGCGTGGAAGGAAGACCAGACAGTGATTGCCCTGGGTTCAGTCTGGTCGGCCAAAAAATGCAGCCTCTTGTGGTACCACAGCCTGGGGACACAGATGTCATCTGCTGCTATCCGGATCTCTGCGAATCCCAGACCAGACTGCCCTCCCTTATATATGGACTCCTCAGGCCACCAGTTTTGATGTTGAAGAATTGTTGTCTGCTGTGGGGGTCCCAGGCTTCACTAATTTCTCATGTTTCTCCAGTGCTGCCTTCCTCTTTGTTATGTTCTGATACCTTAATAAAGGATTTTTGTTTTGAATTATACTCTCCTATGTGTTTTACTTCAAAAATGACAGTTTGTGAGGGTTCAGGTACATTTCAAATATACAATGTGAAATGAACAAGGGACACCAACAACAAACAATCTCCTTGAGATTAAATAATAAAAGATATCAATGGTGTTGGGGTAACTTGACACACAAAACACACACAAAAATATTCTGGAGTAAAAATAAAAATAACATTGAACAAAGATCAGCCTTGGAAAAAATACAAACATTAAAGAAAAAAAAAGGCTGAAAATCCAAAAAAAACAAAAAACAAAAAATAAAACTGTCAGATGTGACAACTAATAACTATATATTGAGGGAATCCAACTAAAAAAACACAAATAAAACTTTGTGAGAAGTGTGTGTGAATATGAGCAGCAAAACTACTTCATTCTTGTCACATTATAAAGAAGAGAGTGCGCTGTATTAAACCATTTTGAACATTGCAGCGTGATGAAAGTGCTGTATCCATTGCGAACGCTAAGTTTACCAGAACGAGCTGTCCCGTCTCGGACTTTCTTATGAGCATGCGTGGTACTTTGTGCGTCGGAACAGGCCACACACGGTCGGAATTGACGCGATCGGATTTTGTTGTCGGAAAATTTTATCTCCTGCTCTCCAACTTTGTGTGTCGGAAAATCCGATGGAAAATGTCGGATGGAGCCCACACACGGTCGGAATTTCCGACAACACGCTCCGATCGGACATTTTCCATCGGAAAATCCGACCGTGTGTACGGGGCATTACAGTAAAGAACCCTCTACGTAGTTTAAGGTTAAACCTCTTTTCTTCTATATTTAATGAGTGGCCGCGAGTCTTGTTAAACTCTCTTCTGCGAAAAAGTTTTATCCCTATCGTGGGGTCACCAGTCCGGTATTTGAATATTGAAATCATATCCCCTCTCAAGCGTCTCTTCTCCAGAGAGAATAAGTTCAGTGCTCGCAACCTTTCCTCATAACTAAGATCCTCCAGACCCTTTATTAGCTTTGTTGTCCTTCTTTGTACTCGCTCCATTTCCAGTACATCCTTCCTGAGGACTGGTGCCCAGAACTGGACAGCATACTCCAGGTGCGGCCGGACCAGAGTCTTGTGAGTGGGAGAATTATCGTTTTATCTCTGGAGTTGATCCCCTTTTTAATGCATGCCAATATTCTGTTTGCTTTGTTAGCAGCAGCTTGGCATTGCATGCCATTGCTGAGCCTATCATCTACTGGGACCCCCAGGTCCTTTTCCATCCTAGATTCCCCCAGAGGTTCTCCCCCCCGTGTATAGATTGCATTCATATTTTTGCCACCCAAATGCATTATTTTACATTTTTCTACATTGAACCTCATTTGCCATGTAGTTGCCCACCCCATTAATTTGTTCAGATCTTTTTGCAAGGTTTCCACATCCTGCGGAGAAGTTATTGCCCTGCTTAGCTTAGTATCATCTGCAAATACAGAGATTGAACTGTTTATCCCATCCTCCAGGTCGTTTATGAAAAAAATAAATAGGATTGGTCCCAGCACAGAACCCTGTTCATTTTACTTTCTTTATTTTAGTTTGATGCTTTTTTTCAAAAAATAAATTTTTTGATCACTTTTATTCCTATTACAAGGAATGTAAACATCCCTTGTAATAGGAATATGGCATGACAGGTCCTCTTTACAGTGAGATATCCCACCTCTAGGCTGGGAAGCCTGAAATAAAGAGAAACAAAAAACGATCCTGGCTTTGATCGTAGCAGTGAGTCGGTAGAAGCACCGGAGGGTGGCGGAGGGGGGATGTCCCCTCTCGCCTCCTGTAAGAACGATCAAGCAGTGGAACAGCCGCTATGATCATTCTTATGGTGTAGGGAATCGCCGGCTGAAAAATCTGGTATCATTCAGATATCCCCGCACAAAGTCAAGGACGTCGTATGACGGCCGGCGGGTGGGAAGTGGTTAAAACTAGGGTTGTCCCGATACCGATACTAGTATCGGTATCGGCACCGATACCGAGCATTTGCCCAAGTACTTGTACTCGGGCAAATGCTCCCGATGCTTCCCCCGATACCTGGAAGACAGCTGTGATCGGCGCGTGGGGGAGTTACAAGATTCTCCCCCAGCGGCTTTCACCAGCTTTAGTGACATACAGCGGTGACCGGTCACAGCTGACTGTCACTGCATCCTCCTCCGTGCCCCCTCCTTTCCTCTGTGCCTCTCCGCTGTCCCCTCCGTTCTGCTCTCCTTATCTGTCCACTCCGTTCTCCCCCTCCGTTCCTCTCTCCTTATCTGTCCCCCTCCGTTCTCCCCCTCAGTTCCTCCATCCTCCTCCTCCTTCCTTTGTGTATGGAGAGAGTCAACTGACTCTGTCCATTCACATAGATGAAACATTGTAATCTCCTGTGATTACGATGTGTCAGTTTATGAATGGAGAGGAGCCGCTGTCTTCTGTCCATTCATTCTCAGTGCAGCTGAGGCTGCAGAGAAAGGGACTGGGGAATCTCTATCCTCTGTCTCTTTCTCTGTCTCAAGGGGGAGATATCAGAGGTCTGTTAAGACCCCTGATATTTCACCAAAGCCCCCCCAAAAGGGCTGATAAAAAAAAAAAAAAAAAAACAATAAAGAATAAAAATATATTATTGTAAAAAATAAAAATTGTAAAATAAAAAAAAAACACACACATACAACGTTCACCCCCCCCCCCCCCCAAAAAATAGCAAAAAAAAAAAACTGTCACGTGACATTAAACAAAAAGTATCGGTAATCGGTATCGGCGAGTACTTGAAAAAAAGTATCGGTACTTGTACTCGGTCCTAAAAAAGTGGTATTGGGACAACCCTAGTTAAAACGCATTTTTTTTAAACACAACGTTGTCTATTTATACAATATTTCTAACACATAGCATGTACATACCAAAAATGACACCCCAAAATAGATTCTCCTACTCCTCCTGAGTACGGCGATACCACATGTGTGAGACTTCCACAGCCTGGCCACATACAGAGGCCGAGTACAGCCGAGCATGGCTGAGCATGGCTGTGCATGGCTGGGTATGGCAGGGTATTGCAGGGTATGGCTGAGTATGGCAGAGTATGGCTGGGTATCACCGAGTATTGCAGAGTATGGCTGGGTATGGTAGAGTATGGCTGGGTATCACCGAGTATTGCAGAGTATGGCTGGGTATCACCGAGTATTGCAGAGTATGGCTGAGTATTGCAGGGGGACCATTGCCATAAATGCAGCCTGACCATTGCTCTTCAGAAAACACTAGTGTAAAATAGCCCTTAGGGCTCAATCAAACTAGCAATGCCCTCTGAAGAGCAATCCATGTTCAGATCACTCTTCATAGAGCATTTTACCACCGTTAAAAATGCTCTATGAAGAGTGATCCAAACACAGATTGCTCTTTAGTAAGGATGAGCTCAGGCGTGTGCGCAAGTCCACGTACCCACACCCGCCAGGAAGCTAACACTGCGCAGCACTAATCACAGGCAGTGAGACATTTCCCAATCTGTACAGCTGCGGATTGGGAAATGTCTCACTGCCTGTGAATAGCGCTGCGGAGTGTAAGCTTCCTGGCGGGTGTGGGTACGTGGACTTGCGAACACGCCTGAGCTCTTCAGGGAGCATTGCTAGTCTGAATGAGCCCTAAGGGCTATTTTACACTAGTGTTGCTTTCTGAAGAGCGAACCACAATATGGATCACGCTTCAGAAAGCATTTGACAGATGCCTCTTCGCCACCTGCTTTAACCCTATGATCCCTACACTAGTGTGCTGCAACCACATGCAGAGAGGCCACTTAACCACATGCAGAGAGGGGGGGTTGTCATGTAGGTTGTACAGGGTCCCATGATTTTGAACATCATCCTTGCCTAAGGCCATCCATTTAACCACTTCCCGCCGGCCTATAGCAGAATGACAGTCAGGGCGGTGGTTCAGTTATCCTGACTGGGCGTCATATGACGTCTTTCAGGAAAACAGCCGCCGCGCGCCCGTGGGGGCGCGCATTGCGGCGATCGGTGGTGCGGTGTGTCAGTCTGACGGAGGCTCTTTACCACGTGATCAGCCATGTCCAATCACGGCTGATCACGATGTAAACAGGAAGAGCCGGTGATCAGCTTTTCCTCACTTGCGTCTGACAGGCGCGAGTAGAGGAGAGCCGATCGACGGCTCTCCTGACAGGGGGGGGTCTGTGCTGATTGTTTATCAGCGCAGCCCCCCATCGGATGCCCACACTGGACCACCAGGGAAGCCACCAGGACCACCAGGGAGGCACATAACATGTGGATGGCCAGGTACATCCCCCATGGCCATCCACATGTGCAAATTAATGCCAAATCTGTGCCAATCAGTGCCCACATATGGGCACTGACTGGCACCATCATATAAGAGAATAATTAAGTGATGCCCAGCAATGCCACCCATCAGTGTCCATCAGTGCAACCTATCAGTGCCCATCCATGCCCATCAGTGCCCATCCATGCCCATCAGTGCCCACCTATCAGTGCCCATCTGTGCCACCCATAAGTACCCATCAGTGACACCCATAAGTACCCACCAGTACTGCCTACGAGTGCCCATCAGTGCCGCCTATGAGTGCCCATTAGTGCCACTCATGAGTACCCATCAGTGCCGCATACCAGTGCCACCTATTAGTGTCAACTATCAGTACCCATCAGTACTATTAGTGCCCATCATCAGTGCCCATCAGTGCCACCTCATTGGTGCCACCTCATCGGTGCCGATCAATGCCACCTTATCAGTGCCCGTAAGTGCAACCATATTAGTGCCCATCATTGAAGACGAAAACGTACTTATTTACAAAAAAAATTGACAGAAACAAAGAAAAACTTGTTTTTTTTCAAAATTTTTGGTCTTTTTTTATTTGTTGCGCAAAAAATAAAAATCACAGAGGTGATTAAATACCACCAAAAGAAAGCTCTAATTGTGGGAACAAAATGATAAAAAACTTGTTTGGGTACAGTGTAGCATGACCGCGCAATTGTCATTCAAATTGCGACAGCGCTAAAAGCTGAAAATTGGCCTGGGCAGGAAGGTAAAAAAGCTGGAGTAGTATGGCGCTGCCCTTATGGAGACAAAATGTTTTTTCCTTGTAGTGAATGTATTGCCTAGTGTCCTTATAGAATTGCTTCTAAAACCTGTATGTGTTCAAAAATTGAATAAAACTGTGACTGGTGGCGAATATTTCTATTAGAAGTGAAAATACAACAACTGGTGCTCCAATTGTTCAACAAAGGTGCATTGTGCCCTTTAAATTAAGTAATAAAGTAGTTATGAATATGGATACAATATCATCTAGGTGGAAAGTGTTATAAAGAAAAAAAAAAAAAGAAAAGAAAAACAGGAATAGTATGGTGCTGCCCTTATGGAGACAAAAAAAAAAAAAAAAAAAAACACCTTTCTTTATAATGACTTTATAAGGTGTGTGTGCCAAAAATGAATAAACATGTGACTGGTGCCGAGTTCTTACTGTTAAAAGTACAATTGCAATTGCAGCACCTCTAACAAAGGGAATTCGCTAACTTTTGCCATGCTTGATTTGTTCATTTGAAATGTGAGTACATTTGTTTATTAAGTTTTAATAAAAGTTCTCCTATGGTTTTACGCGATGGGCAAACCTTCTTTCCTTTACATGTAATTACTACACCACAATACGCAAGTAAAGTTTGGGGGATATCCTTGATTGCTACACAGTGGCAGACACTGTGACCACCCATACCCCTGCAGGGGAAAGGAGAATCCGGTGAGTGCAAGCCTTGTCAGAGCATGCAGACAAGGCACTAATTAAAGAAACCAGCACCTGGATAAGAAGCTTATATTAGCTTATATATAGATATTTGACCCTCAAAGATTGAACACTACAAAATACTCCAAAAAGAACTTGTTTTTTTCATAAACGGAACTTTTCATATCCAACCAATACTGGTCACAGCACAAGAGTCACTATTTATGATGGATATTTTGCACAATGTTGTATGGATTTGTATGATTTAACACTGGTCACTTTAGAAATGCTGCACTATGCACTTTTGTTGAATAATTGAAGCACCTTAGGTTGCAATTGTACTTTTAACAGTAAGAACTTGGCACCAGTCACATATTTATTCATTTTTGGCACACACACCTTATAAAGAAAGGTGTTTTTTTTTTTTTTTTTTTGTCTCCATAAGGGCAGCACCATACTATTCCTGTTTTTTTTTTTTCTTTATAACACTTTCCACCTAAATGATATTGTATCCATATTTATAACTACTTTATTACTTAATTTAAAGGGCACAATGCACCTTTGTTGAACAATTGGAGCACCAGTTGTTGTATTTTCACTTCTAATAGAAATATTCGCCACCAGTCACAGTTTTATTCAATTTTTGAACACATACAGGTTTTAGAAGCAATTCTATAAGGACGCTAGGCAATACATTCACTACAAGGAAAAAAATTTTTGTCTCCATAAGGGCAGCGCCATACTACTCCAGCTTTTTTACCAATTTCTAATACTTTCCACTTAGGTGGTATTGTATGTGTAGAGGCAGCAGCCATATTCATAACTAAAACATTCAATTCATTGCGTGGATTTACCCCATACACCTACTGGGCAGGAAGGTGTCTAAGTGTCTGGTATTGAAGTGGTTAAGTAATGGAATTATCCAGGACTAGTGCATTTGCCCCTGGAATTTTTTCCTTTTTTTTAATAAATGCTTATATAAAAGCAAATTTAAATTCAAAACTCACAGCATGTTCAGTTTCTAAGCTGGTATACCCAAGGTAGGTGAGAGAAGAACATTGGGGTTGCTGGGTTGAAATTATATTACAAAACGCATTTATTTAGCATGAAAAGTGAAATTCTGACAGAAAAGGTGAACTTATCCTTTAAATCCAGTAATACCAGGGATAAACGAGAAGACTTTAGTCCAGAAGTTTAAGATTACAGGCTTGTGCCACCAAATATGGGATGTTGAACCTCATGAGACGCAGTTTCTCCAACAGAGAGGTAATTGAGTAGGGTAAAAGGAAGCAAGTTTCATTGGAGTAAAATACCAGTCACTCAAAAGTTTATGAGAAGCTTCCCAGTGTGTGAAAATTTCTAGGGCAGCAAAAATGCTTTTTGCCATTGTTGTGCGGTGGCTATAAATCCAAATTCTTTTTTACCAGATATCAGGGTGGTTGTTTTTTCCAAAGAGGAAGGAGAGTTCAGTAGATTATATATCGGGGCAATTCCTTTTACAGTTAGGTTGTGTGGAGTCAAATATGATCAGCAGTTTCTCCAGGAGAGATAATTTGCCAAATTTGATATGCTGGAGTGTATGATGGACTTGCCGGTATTTAAAAAAAAATGGTGGTTGGGATGGTGTAGGTGATACTGAGGTCCTGGAAAGAACATAAATGTGTGTCTTTGTATAGTTGGGAGATTGTATGGATGCCAGCCTGTTCCCAGGGGTGCAGAGATATATCTGGAATTAGTTGTTCCAGTGAGGTTAATTGTATTTTCTGCAGTACATTTGTAGGGACACTATTAGAAGGCTCCAGAAAGGAGGCCCAAACTTTGGAGGCTGCAGTAATTATTGCTAGAAAGTAGTGAGTAGTCTGTGGTTGGAGAACCCTGCAGCCCCCCCACCCCAAAGCACCTTGTCCCCATGTTGATGAGGACAAGGGCAACCCTGGCCGTTGGTTGTCGGGTCTGCGGGCGGGGGGCTTATCGGAATCCGGGAGCCCCCTTTAATAAGGGGTCCCCCAGATCCTGACCCCCCACCCTTTGTGAATGAGTATGGGGTACATCGTACCCCTACCCATTCACCTAGGGAAAAAAGTGTCAATGACAAAACACAGTACACAGGTTTTTAAAGTAATTTATTAGGCAGCTCCGGGGTCTTCTTCCGACTTCGGGGGTCTTCTTCCGACTTCGGGGGTCTCTCCGGCAACTCCTCCCGGTGTCCTGATCTTCTGCCGGCTCCTCCGCTATCTTCTGCAGCTCTTTTGCTAGCGATGGCCCGGACTTCTGCCTTCTGCCTTCTTGTCTTCTTGTCTTCTTTCCTCTTCTTCCGATGTTGACACGACGCTCTCTCTAGCTGGAATGCTCTCTGAGCGCTCCGCAATGGACTTATATAGGCAGTGACCTCGCCCCTTATGAGGTCACTGTCCCGGGGCATGCTGAGACTGTGCTGTCATAAGGGGGCGTTGTCAACATCACCCAGTGACCACGCCCCCTAAAACATCACAGTCCCAGCATGCCGAGGGACTGTGATGGCATAAGGGGGCATGGTCACCGCCTATATAAGTCACATCGGAGCGCTCAGAGAGCATTCCAGCTGGAGAGAGTGTTGTGTCAACATCGGAAGAAGAGGGAAGAAGACAAGAAGACAAGAACAATGGGCGCCCTTTAAGACGCAGCTGGAGCGCAATGGTGCGATGGATACACTGCTATTTTAAATAGATACTATGGGAATACAAGAGGCGCTGCCCTATTTGTTAATTAATTGTGGGTACGAATGTCATAAACTACAAGCTATGTTCAGATGACTACAACATATAGGAACTCCATCGCTAAATACCGTATTGCGGTCTAGATCAAAGAAGACCATATATTTGGAGAAAACCAGAAAATAAAAAGCAACAATGAATTAAAAAGTATTAAATACTGCTTAATTAGAAATTAGAATTATATCACCCCAGTGAGAAAATTGTGTCTGCCATGTAAAAAATAGGGTAACTAAAGTGAAAAAATGATTCTGTAAACGATACAATTAGTTAAATTAAAATTAACCCCAGAGTTCAAAAG
The DNA here is from genome assembly GCA_037953035.1 of Aquarana catesbeiana. Lineage (NCBI taxonomy): Eukaryota > Metazoa > Chordata > Amphibia > Anura > Ranidae > Aquarana > Aquarana catesbeiana. The sequence goes on from JBBHAA010000956.1 coordinate 1,342,814, forward strand.
TACTGTGACAGTATGGCGCCAGAGAAAAAAATTCCTATTTAGTGAAAAAACATAAGTGAATTAAAGTGTCAGTGCAAAAACTATTTTGCCGCTCCCATATTCTATACAAAATATTAGATTGGGTTGTAATTGACCCCAAGGTTCAAAAATATTGTGACAATATGGCGCCTACTAGAGGTGAAATTTCCTTTTATGTGAAAAGCTTATATAAAATAAAGTGCAAATATATCGCTCCCTGAGCATTAGATACAATGAATATTCAATCCCAAAGATATCATGCATATGTCGACAACCGACATGATAGTTACGAAGATATGTCTTCTTATTGTGGACTTTTTGGCTTATGTGCAATAATAAACTAGACATACTTCACGAAGGAAGCCCCCTTGTGTTTCTCTTTTCTCTGGAATTTTGGAGAGTTTAACAGACAAAGGTGGTAATCAGGAGGGAGAGTCCCGGACAGCCGAGGGACTTGTGGACATCGCTGGACAGAGATAGCCTCAGGTAAGTATTAGGGAGTGCATTAAGATAACAAAACCTTATGCTTTTACCACTCTTTTAAGAAATGCAATTTTGGTAGAAGCTGACATCTTTATTCCTCAAATGTAGGCCTTGTGGGCACACCACAAAAGGGTAGGATCAGATATTGAGCCTGAATTGGTATTGAAGAAAGCAGTGATAGCAGAATCGACTTGTTTCTGTTGGTTAGGGCAAGATATCAGAGAGAGATTAAGTCTCTAAGGAGGTAGTGGAATGGCATTAGGGGAAAAGTTTAACTGTAAAGTAATGGGTGCATGGTCCGACCATGTGATTACACCAATTTGGTAGAGGTGTTTTTTATATTTCATGAATTTGGTAGAGGAGATTTGTTGAAGTGTGAATTTATGCACCAGAAAGAAATCGGTTCGCAAGTATACCCTGTGAGCATTAGAGTAAAAGGTGTAATCTCTCTCGTTGCCATGGAAACATCTCCACACATAATAAAAATCTTCTTGGGAAATAAGGGAGGTGGTAGAGGAATGAGGTCTACGAGTGGAGTAGGAGCCTATTGTGGGATCAACAATTTTGCTAAAGTTTCCACATAAGATTAAAGAGCCTGATCTACTGTACATGGCTGAAGTTTGGCGACTAGGGATTTAAAGAAGCTTTTCCTGTGGGAGTTGGGAGCATATATGTTAACTAATTTATTCAATTGGTTGTTTAAAGTTGCTACAAGAATAAGGAATCGGCCATTGGGGTCTCTGATTAGAGATTGTAATTAGAAGGTAATCGTGGGGCGGTTTGCGATCAGTACACCTTTGCGCTTCGATTCAGCGTTGGCAAAATAAATGTGTGGGAATTTGGGGTGGTAGCATTTAGGAGCTTTGGAATTAGTGAAGTGTGTCTCTTGAGCACATATGATGTCGCATTTGGAGGAAAGCGCTTCTTTCCAACAGAGCGGGCATTTGAAAGGGCTGTTAAGCCCTTTAACGTTCAGGGATAAAATGTTAAGGGACATAAGAACAAAACCAGAGTTGTAGGAAAGTTAGAGGCCTCTCTTGAGGAATGAGAGATGCTACCTGTGAAAGCACCATAACAATTATGAGCTGTAGTCCAACTAGATAAATAAGCATAGACTATAGATATGGGTGGAGATGTGTATTGGTTTAGAAGACAAGAAGAGATGAGAGGTGAAGGGGTTGGAAAAGCAAAGAGATGGGATAGAAGGTAAAGAGCTGTGTGCAAAGCACACCAATGCTTTGGAGAGGAATATAACAAGAGCAATACAATGAACAATATTATACTCATTAATTGCAACTAAGAGCATGTCACAGGAGAACAATGAAAAAACAAACATGTTTAAGGCTGCCAGTGACAGAGAAATATATGAAGTTAGGCAGTTCAGGTGTTATTCACTTTCTTCCGGGCTTCTGGAACATGAGATGGTGGAGTGGTAGAAGTGAAGCGGTTATTCCCTGGAGGGGAAAGACCCCAATTTTGAAGTTTTTTCAGGCCCTGTTTAACATGATGAAAGATAACGGTTTTGCCTTGGAACGTTACAATGAACTTAGTAGGGAAACCCCAGTGATGGGGGACATTATGCTCTCTTAGTGTAGCCATAATATAGGAATTTTGTTTTTGTTTTTGAGCAGTGGCTGCAGAGATGTCTGTATAGATTTTAAGGCAGCATATAGCTCCGGGAAGGTAGGTGCATTTTTTGCCACCAAGAGAATTTGTTCACTAGGTCTAATTCTGTGAGAGAGGGGACTAAAGAATTAAAGAGGCGCTGCAAGTAAGATGTGAGCTCTGCAGACGGAACAGATTTTGGTATTCCTCTAATCTTTAGGTTGTTCCTACGATAACGATCCTCCAAATCAGCTAGTTTAGTAGTAACGCGCTGCAGTCCCTCAGCCTGGACCTGGTGTGCATCTACAAATTCATCGTAGGCTGTGGCATAATTGTGGAGTTGTTTTTCTATAGTACCTGTACGATCTTCCAAATCCTAAGTTTGAGACTGCATGTGTGAGATGGAGTGATGCAGGTCCTTCCTTAAAATCTTATTGGAGGGATAGCAGCATTTGTTTGAGAGTATTCTCAGATACAGGGTTGTCAGTAGTATGCAGCTCTGCTAAGGAAGCTTCAGGTTCCTCATTTGAGTCAGCAGCCTGGAAGCGTGAATCAGTGGAGTAGGTTAGAATTTTCTTACCCGCTGGAGCTGGCTGAGAAGGAGAGGCGTATGGTGAGGATGCAACCCTCTTGGAGCTGTCTCTGGCTCTGTGTGCTGGCGGGGTGTTGCAGTCCATACCTTCAACCTCTGTGTGCAGAAGGGACTGAGAGTAGACATGCTGTGGAGTGGAGGGTGCTGCTCTGGATTTGGAGCCGCCACCATCTTGTGAGCCTCGGGGCTGTGAACCGCTGAAGAAGTCTGTAAGCTTGCGGGGCCCCGCTGCCAGATTCTTCTTGGGTGACATGATGGCAGGCTCTCCCAGGTCCCGGATGTCAGTGTGGGGTAGAGATGAAGCGGCGGGTGTCGATCAGGTGTGCCGGCCGGAAGCGCTATCTTAAAATGCGGCTCGGCTGCCCCCAGTGTTGGACACTGTCTTTGTATTTATGAATATGTAGCAAGGTCCCAGGCCTTCTTTGGTCTAATGAGAACCTCCAGGGCCAGAGATAGCTGACATCCTTCTGTATATGGTGGGTTGTGAGGCATAGTGGGTGCAAGGTGGTTAAAGTCATTGGGCGCCAGACACTTCTTGAATGCAAAAGAGATTTTTATTTCTCTTAACAAACTTTTTTGGGGAAAGAGGGTTAGGGCCAGGACACCCTTAGGTAGTTGCAAGTTTAATTGGCAGACTCCGAGACTTCAATAGGAGGACAGACATGTGGGGAAAGGCATCCAGCAAGACGCCACATCTGCACATGCAGAAATGCTTTCTCCTATGGCAACAGTCTTTAACAGTTCCTAACACAAATGTAACAGTTCCTCTCTCTTTCACTACAACCTCTCCTTGTAGTTCTTCAGCCCACTGAGCTCCCGGTCTCTCACCAGACCCGCTGATTCACTGCCACTAAATCCCTTGAGTTCCTCCAATCTTCACGGTGGTATCTTCCTCAAGCATCACCCCTGCTTCTCTGCTGGGTCCCTAGCTTGGCACTCATGATACCTCTGAAGCTTCACCCTACTGACCTGCTCGGTCCCTAGCTTGACACACAAGGCTGCTCTGCAAGCTTACCTCCGCTGGCTGGGTCCCTGGCTTGATACCCACTGAAGTTTCCCGATTCTCCCTGGTTGGTGAGAATGCTACTCCGGTACTTGCTTCAGTTACTCACTGTGGTCCCTAGTAAAAGGTGGGCGGACCTTTAGTGGCGACAGCTTCCCTTCTACCACCAACCATGACAGGTTCTCTGGCCGGCAGAACCGTCACTTTTAGTTGGACTGCAAGCCGTAGTCCCAACCCTGCTCTGCTCTCTCTTGCTTCTGGATAGGCCCTTAGACAGCCTAGCAGCCAGATATGCCCTGGATAGGCCCAATCCCTGGCCTAGCAGCCCAGGCAATACGACACACGTCCACAGACAGCCGTCCAGGTGGCACAGAACATAGATCACCTGACTCCACCCAAATATATAGGCTCTACCAGCAGGCTAAGGGATCCAAGAAAATCCCTGCCCATTGGCTAAACTCCCCACATACCCATAACCTGACCTTGTGTTGCCTTTTTTATATCTAGTACTACCAAGTACTCGCCCACCTAGTGGTAGAAGAGAAAAGTGCAGCAAATCCAAACTTAGGGAGAAATCAATAGATCTCTATCAATCAACCAGGATAACTACTCCTGGCAAGTAAATTTGTGTTGACAGCAGGCTAAATCCCTGTCTCTCCTTAGCCAAGGAAGACGCACCAACACAGCATCACCTGAAAGAGAAAATCAACAGAAATGCAAAACAGCATCCTATCCTAATGTGACAAATACTAAAGCGCTACTAGGTGTGTACATGAATACTAATGAGGTGAACACAGAACAGCTGCACCATTCAAAATGATCTCAAGCATAAAAGGTATACAATTCTTAAACAATGGCACTCTTGTTCTGTATGTAATAGTGTGCATAAATAAATCAATAAATTAACAGTGCAAATTCCAACAATTATTACTATGAAAAAAAGTCCAATAAAATACAGTCAATATAGAATGAATATTGATAAAGTGCTTCTCCACAGAGTGTAGTAGTTGGTTACATTATCCGTGCCACCACTTCCAGCACTAGGTACAATGCCTGCTCACCTTAGGAAGCGACCCCCTTGGGTCATACAAAGGTCTCAGTAATGTGTTATAAGATGATCCAGCTGGAATAGCATCAAGCATCAAGACATTCACAGCATCCTTCAATATAAAGCCATCTGTTATCTAGAGTGACTCGGGAAGAGAAAAACAGGCTTTCATCGTGCATCAATGTAACTAAATCAGGGCAGATATCCCACTCACATGTTATATCATCTTGCGTATAGCATATCATTTTTTATGTAAGGCCAATCAGGGAGACACTGCTCTCCTCCTCACCGTTACAACCATGTAACTGAGACACCGGATGTGACGTCACCAACTCCTACTGACGTGTTGCATCACCGATCAAGTGACTTTTTCAAGGGATAAACATCCTATCCTAGTGTAACAAGATGCAGTATATACATACCTGATTAAATAGGTTTAGATTGTCCTCAGCCGAAGACAGCATAGCAGGGTGAATACACCCTATAAACATTTGCATTATTCATGTTGGAAGAGTAGGCCCCATCCTCAACGGAGAATGCCACCTCCTCTCCATCAATCAGCAACTTGCATTTTAGCACATAAGATGAATAGGGTTCACTCAGGTCAGCACTACTCACACCACCTGGTGACCACAGAAACTCTAGAAACAGTCCAGATGTATGGTTTAGTCCGTTATTCACATGCATAGTGAAAATTTACCCCTCTATTACAACCTAATCTAACTGGCTAAACATTCAACCTCCAAGACATGTTACAGTCCATCAATTTCCCTCTGGATGGACTATATTTCCCAGCAGTCTCCCTTCTTCAGGGAAAACTCCGGGGACAAGGAGGCACAGCTGCATTTCAGGCAACAAGCAGCCAGGCCTTAATGCAAGGGACCGCACTTCCAACACAGGTCCCCTTGGAAGGACATCCTCACTCTGTCCATATGACAGCCAGGGACATAGAAGATTTTTTCATCATCACTTGGGAAACTGCAACCTGCTGAAGATCACAGGTCACCCTTCAGGGTGGATCACCCCAACAACTTCAACTGTAGCCAACATGGCTCAGGTGGGCACTCCATGTATCTGCCGGCAGCATCCAGTCCAGCGTAGTCCGGACAGTACAGGTCTCTGGAATGTTCTCCTGGTCTCTCACTAAACCCGCTGATTCACTGCCACTGAATCCCTTGAGCTCCTCCAATCTTCACGGTGGTATCTTCCTCAAGCATCACCCCTGCTTCTCTGCTGGGTCCCTAGCTTGGCATTCATGATACCTCTCAAGCTTCACCCCACTGGCCTGCTCGGTCCCTAGTTTGACACATAAGGCTGCTCTGCAAGCGTCACCTCCGCTGGCTGGGTCCCTGGCTTGATACCCACTGAAGTTTACAGATTCTTCACCGTCCCCGGGTGCTCCGGTACTTGCTTCAGTTACTCATTGTGGTCCCTGGTAATAAGGTGGTTGGTCCCTTAGTGGCAACAGCTTCCCGTCTACCTTGACAGGTTTTCCGACCAGCAGAACCCTCACTTTTGGTTAGACTGCAAGCCGCAGTCCCAACCCTGCGCTACTTTCTCTTGCTTCTGGATAGACACTCAAACAGTCTAGCAGCCAGATGTGCCCAGGATAGGCCCAATCTCCTGCCTAGCAGCCCTAGCAATACGACACACGTCCACCCAGACAGCCGTCCAGGTGGCACAGAACATAGATCACCGGACTCCACCCGAATATATATAGGCTCTCCCAGCAGGCCAAGGGATCCAAGAAAACCCCTGCCCATTGGCTGAGACACCCCACATACTCATAACCTGACCCTGCATTGCCCTTATCGTATCTAGTACCACCGAATACCGGGCCACCGAGTGGTAGAAGAGAAAAGTGCAGCAAAGCCAAACTTAGGGAGAAATCAATAGATCTCTATTAATTAACCAGGATAACTACTCCCAGCAAGTAAATTTGTGAGGGGCAAACCTGCCTAAACTCCAGGGTGCTAAATCTATCTCTATAGCAGTGGTTCTCAACCTTTACTAGTGCTGTGACCCCTTGAAAAAATTTTCCAAGTTGTGGGGACCCCTAACAGTAAAATTATTTTCGTAGAGTGGGTTGTCAGCACCCAAGGCAGGACAAGTAATTTGTGCCCCTAACCCACAGACATTTAGTGTTCCCTGAGTCCCTTCCACTCATACACTATTAAAACCCCTTATGGTACATTTTAGGATATACCACTCTCTTTGTTCTCCTTTCTTTTCCTTTTATCTCTATCTTAATTTCTTTTTTTTTCCCCATCCCTCTCTCTAGCTGTCTTTCTTGTTTTTTCTCTTATTCTTTCTCTCACTTATTTTTCTCACTTCACTCTTTGTTACCCTCCCCCCTCTTTTCCTCTCTCTTCCATATATTCTCTATTTTTTATTCTTTCTCTTACTCCTTGGTGGAGATGGGATCTGTGGGACTTTTAATGGCAACTATAATCACAGGTATTTATTTATTTATTTTATTTATTTATTTCACAGAATTGTCATTTTAACAGGTTATTTCTCTCACACAGCACATGCATACCACAAATTATACCCCAAAACACATTCTGCTACTCCTCCTGAGTATGGCGATACCACACGTTTGAGACTTTTACACAGCCTGGCCACATACAGAGGCACAACATGCAGGGAGCAACATCAGGCATTCTAGGGACATAAATTACACATTTAATTTTTTGACTACCTCTTACACTTTTGAAGGCCTTGGAGCACCAGGACAATGGAAACGTCCACAAAATGACCCCATTTTGGAAAGTAAACACCCCAACGTATAGTCTATAAGGCATAGTGAGTCTTTTGTACATGTTATTTTTTCCCACAAGTTTTTGGAAAACGTGGAAAGAAAATTAAAACGCATTTTTTTACAGAAAGTTGTCCATTTATAAGATATTTCTAACACATAGCATGTACATAGGAAAAATGACACCCCAAAATATATTCCGCTACTCCTCCTGAGTATGGCGATACCACATGTGGGAGACTTTTCCACAGCCTGGCCACATACAGAGGCCCAACATTCAGGGAGCACCATCAGGGACATGCATTTCAAATCTAATTTACCTATTACACTTTTTTGAGACACTGATGGGCACTGTAGTGGCAAGGATGCAGCATGGATGAGAACTGATGTGGCATGACTGGGGCAAGAATGAGCACTGCTGTGGCATGGATGAGCACAGATGAGGCATGGATGAGCACGGATGGGGCATGGATAAACATGGATGAGCATGGATGAGCCAGGGATAGATGCAGCATGGATGAGCATAGATGGAGCATGGATGAGCGTGGATGAGCATGGATTGAGCATGGATGAGCCATGGATGGAGCATGGATGGATGGAGCATGGATTGGCACGGATGGAGCATGGATGAGCATGGATGGAGCACAGATGAGCCAGGGATGATGGAGCACAGATGGATGGAGCACGGATGAGCCATGGATGAATGGAGCACTGATGAACCAGGGATTGAGCATGGATGAGCACGGATGAGCCAGAGATGGATGGAGCATGGATGAGCCAGGGATGGAGCACGGATGAGCCAGGGATGGATGGAGAATGGATGAGCATGGATGGATGGAGCACGGATGAGCCAGGGATGGATGGAGCAGAGATGAACCAGGGATGGATGGAGAATGAATGAGGATGGATGGAGCATGGATGAGCCAGGGATGGATGGAGCACGGATGAGCCAGGGATGGATGGAGAATGGATGAGCACGGATGAGACAGGGATGGATGGAGCACAGATGAGCCAGGGATGGATGGAGAATGAATGAGAACAGATGGATGGAGCATGGATGAGCCAGGGATGGATGGAGCATGGATGAGCCAGGGATGGATGGAGAATGGATGAGCACAGATGGATGGAGCACAGATGAGCCAGGGAAGGATGGGTCACAGATGAGCCAGGGATGAATGGAGAATGAATGAGCACGGATGGATGGAGCATGGATGAGCCAGGGATGGATGGAGCATGGATGAGCCAGGGATGGATGAAGCATGGATGGGCACATATTTAGCATGCATGGGCACAGGTGGAGCATGGATGGGCACATATGTAGCATTCATTGGCACAGGTGGAGCATGGATGGCCACTAGGGATGGGCTGAACACCCCCCTATTCGGTTCGCTTCCAGAACATGCGAACAGGCAAAAAATTTACGAACATGAAAAATCAAAAGTGCTAATCTAATTTTAAAGGTTAATATGCAAGTTATTGTCATAAAAAGTGTTTGGGGACCTGGGTCCTGCCCCAGGGGACATGGATCAATGCAAAAAAAAGTTTCAAAAACTGCCGTTTTTTCGGGAGCAGTGATTTTAATAATGCTTAAAGTGAAACAATAAAAGTGAAATATTCCTTTAAATTTCGTACCTGGGGGGTGTCTATAGTATGCCTGTAAAATAGCGCATCTTTCCCGTGTTTATAACAGTCCAAGAGCAAAATGACACTTCTAAAGAAAAAAAAAGTAATTTAAAAGTACTAGTGCTAGTGCCGGCTATTAATGAATGGTCGGTCCCGACAATACACATAAAAGTCATTGAAAGTCATTGAAAAAAAAAATGCGTGGGGGTCCCCCAAAATTCCATTACCAGGCCCTTCAGGTCTGGTATGGATATTAAGGGGAACTCTGCGGCAAAATTTTTTAAAAAATGGCGTGGGGTTCCCCCAAAAATCCGTACCAGACCCTTATCCAAACACGCAACCTGACAGGCCGCAGGAAAATTGGGGGGGACGAGAGAGCGCCCCCCCCCTGAACCGTACCAGGCCACATGTCCTCAACATGGGGAGGATGTTGATGGGGACAAGGGCCTCATCCCCACAACCCTTGCCCGGTGGTTGTGGGGGTCTGCGGGCGGGGGGCTTATTGGAATCTGGAAGCCCCCTTTAACAATGGGGACACCCAGATCCCGCCCCCCTATGTAAATTGGTAAGGGGTACATTGTACCCCTACCATTTCACAAAAAGAAAGTGTCAAAATGTTAAAAAAAAAACCACAGGACACGGCAAGGGACAAGTCCTTTATTAAAAATAAAAAATAAAAAAGATATTCCAGCGATGTAATCCAATAAATCCATGCTCCTACTCCAGCAATGTAATCCATTTCTCGATCTCCAGCGATGGATGATCTCCAGCGAAGAACACACACAGGATCCTGCCTCCCAGCCAATGACATGGCGCCAGCTTGACAGCCCTTATGTAGCTGAGGGCGGGGCCACCCGTCACGTGACCCCTCCCCCCTCTGACAAGGGGAAACGCCGGGGTTTCCCAGTGATGTGTGCGGGTGACCCCGCCCCCCGCCTCCCTCTGATGCAACAGGAATCACCACTTCAATGCACTGTATATACTGTACACTGACTGTGTGTGTATATATATATATATATATATATATATATATATATATATATATATATATATATATACACAGTATCTCACAAAAGTGAGTACACCCCTCACATTTTTGTAAATAGAATAAAATATCTTTTCATGTGACAGCACTGAAGAAATGACACTTTGCTACAATGTAAAGTAGTGAGTGTTTAGCTGGTATAACAGTGTAAATTTGCTGTCCCCTCCAAATAACTCAACAGAGCCATTAATGTCTAAACCGCTGGCAACAAAAGTGAATACACCCCTAAGTGAAAATGTCCAAATTGGGCCCAATTAGCCAGTCATGTGACTGTCATGGTTATGCAGTAATCTTTGTCTGTCAGCTTACCTCTCTTCCTTGTGTTCACCTTTAGAGGCCAGCCACCCTCACCTGACTGCTTGTATAATCCTCCCTCAGCATAGCTCCACCTCAGCCTCTAATTAGGAACACTATATAAACCTGTGCATTATAAGCCAACCTTGCTGATCAACTATTGTGTGTTTAGCTTTCGTGTGCAACTTGCTGTGTCTCCTACGTCTGATTCCAGTTACCGATCCTGGCCTGTTCTCAACTATCCCTGTCTGCTTGTGACCCTTACCTTTGGTGTGTTCTATGCTTATCCTTGTCTGCTAGTCGCCCCGACCTTTGGCTTATCCCTTTACTATCCTTGTTGTTCCTGCCTGCTGCTTCCTTCCACTTTCTCCTGTAGTCTACCGTGAGCGTGAGCTGTGAGACCCTGGGGGCCACGACTTGGAGCCAGACTGCAGCGCAGTCCATCCTCACCAGTAGAGGCTCTGGTGAACACCTGCTGGCCCTTAGAATCCGCGCCCTGGGGAATCTATGCTCTAGCACCCAGTGGGATTTGTGATGGTGCTCCAGTAGGCCTGCTTCTTGAACCTCCCAGAGTTCAATCCACAGCAGTCAGTCAGTCCAGTGGTACCTAGCCTGTCTGACTTCCTAAAACTTTTTTGGAATATCTTCGAGGAACCGGGTCGTGTCTCCTCAGCGGCCAGTGCCATTTTACGTCTCTGTCAAGAGTCTGCTTCTGTGGGACAGTACGCTCTTCATTTTCGTATTTCGATTGCTGAACTGAGCTGGAATAATGAGGCCTTAGTTGCAACCTTTTTACACAGCCTCTCTGATAGAGTGAAGGATGAATTAGCGGGAAGAGCTATTCCTGCTGATCTGGATGGTGTCATTACTTTGTGTAACTAGATCGATATTTGCTTTCAAAAGAGGAAAAAAGACGCCAGCACTCCCCGTTCTTTAGGCAGCCTGAGCTCCCTGTTCCCTCTCTTCATCCCGAGGAGCACCTCCTGCCTGCTGAGGAACCTATACAGCTTGGCCGGACCAAGTTATCTCCCAAAAAACGCGCTAGGTGCAGAACTCTGGGCCTGTGCCTCTATTGTGGGGTCAAAGGTCATATTCGTGACACTTGCTCTCTGCGTCCGGAAAAACGTTCGGGGCTAATACATCTGGAAAGTGGAGTATTGGACCCTGAAATATCACGTTCACCTTCTCGTCTTCTCCTTTCTGTGTTCCTTCATGTTGGCGCTTCCTCTCATTCGGTCTCGGCATATCTGGATTCCGGAGCCGCTGGCTATTTCATGGACTGGGGAACTGCATCTTCCACGAGGCTTACCCATTTGCCCCTCACAACGCCATTGGTGCTCTTGGCGATTAATGGCACTGTTCTCCCAGGTGGCCCTATCCACTTCCAAACCCTCCCTGTTAAGAAGTCGGTAGGGACAATCCACCAGGGGTGGATATCCTTCCTTGTCTTACCTAAGGCTTCATCTCCTATCATTTTAGGTCTTCCTTGGTTACAGCTCCATTCTCCACACATTGACTGGACTGCTGGACAGATCCTGGCTTGGGGTTCCTCCTGTTCCTCTTCCTGCCTACTCAAGGTTGACCCAAAAGAGAAACTTACTGTTGCCACAATTCCAGTATCTTCTGCTCTTCCCATGGTATATAGCGATTTCTGGGATGTGTCCTGCAATAGTGGGGCCGAGGTACTCTCCAGGTCATGTGGCATTCTGGATGAGGAGCCCACCTGTGAACCTGAGCTGATCATTTACTCCAGTTTGCATAACCATTTACCCTTGCCTGTCCCTAAACTCCCTTGGACACACAGCCAAGTTAACTTGTCTGCAAGTTCCACAGTCACTACGCCCTGTGATGCGATTGAGGTAGTCGCTACACCTGGCAATGCTATTCAGTCGGCCTTTGCACCAGTTATGCCAGCCCAGCCCATGCCCAGTGAGCTTCCTGCTTTTTCCTATTCAGGGCCTTCTATAACCTGGCCTCACCCTACTACTACTACGTCCATTCAAACTTGTCTAAGAGGCTCAATCCATCCTTTGGATAGACTGCTTCATTCGGCCAGGTGGGGTTTTCAACCTTTCTTTTTGGACTCTCTGCATTCTGCTTGTGTTTCAGCTATCCAGCTTGACTCTTGTGACACATCACCTTCTAACCAATCTGGTCTCAGGGATCCACTGACCTCTGCCCAGTCTGACGGTCCTGTGCTGGATGTCCAGCTTATGTTTAAGGGTCTGGGGGACCCTGCTCAGACTCCTGACGGTCTTCTCGTGCCCTTACCCATTTCTAAGAAGCCTTTAGTCCTCAATAAGTCCTCTCGTCCTCCCCCTACCTCGGTTTCAGTCTCTGAGGATAATCTAAAGTACAAGGTCAGTCAAATTCTGGATTCCCGGTGCTGTAGAGGCATTCTTCAGTACCTCATACAAAGGGTTTGGTTCTGAGGAGAGGTCTTGGATCACTGCATCTGAGATCTTTGCACCTCATCTGTTGAGGAGGTTTCTTCTGGAGTTTCCCTTTAAGCCTGGGCCCAGGCGGGGGAGAGGGAGGCCTAGTAAGGGGGGGGGGGGGCTACTGTCATGGTTATGCAGTAATCTTTGTCTGTCAGCTTACCTCTCTTCCTTGTGTTCACCTTTAGAGGCCAGCCACCCTCACCTGACTGCTTATATAATCGTCCCTCAGCATAGCTCCACCTCAGCCTCTAATTAAGAACACTATATTAACCTGTGCATTGCAAGCCAACCTTGCTGATCAACCATTGTGTGTTTAGCTTTCATTTGCAACTTGCTGTGTCTCCTACGCCTGATTCCAGTTACCGATCCTGGCCTGTTCTCGACTATCCCTGTCTGCTTGTGACCCTGACCTTTGGCGTGTTCTATGTTTATCCTTGTCTGATAGTTGCCCTGACCTTTGGCTTATCCCTTTACTATCCTTGTTGTTCCAGCCTGCTACTTCCTTCCTCTTTCTCCTGTAGTCTACCGTGAGTGTGAGCTGTGAGACCCTGGAGCCAGACTGCAGCACAGTCCATCCTCACCACTAGAGGCTCTGGTGAACACCTGCTGGCTCTTAGACTATGCGCCCTGGGGAATCTATGTTCTAGCTCCCAGTGGGATCTGTGTTGGTGCTCCAGTAGACCTGCTTCCTGAACCTCCCAGAGTTCAATCTGCAGCAGTCAGTCCTAGGGTCCACTACCTACGGAGTGCATCTGTCAGCTGGACTCAGGTCACCTGACAGTGACTCATTAGTGTTGCAGGGTCTCAGGTATGAATGGGGAGCAGGTGTGTTAAATTTGGTGTTATCGCTCTCACTCTCTCATACTGGTCACTGGAAGTTCAACATGGCACCTCATGGCAAAGAACTCTGAGGATCTGAAAAAAAGAATTGTTGCTCTACATAAAGATGGCCTAGGCTATAAGAATATTGCCAAGACCCTGAAATTGAGCTGCAGTGTGGTGGTCAAGACCATACAGCGGTTTAACAGGACAGGTTCCACTTAGAACAGGCCTCGCGATGGTCAACCAAAGAAGTTGAGTGCACATGCTCAGCGTCATATGCAGAGGTTGTCTTTGGGAAATAGATGTATGAGTGCTGCCAGCATTGCTGCAAAGGATGAAGGGGTGGAGGGTCAGCCTGTCAGTGCTCAGACCATACGCCGCATACTGCATCAAATTGGTCTGCGTGGTTGTCGTCCCAGAAGGAAGCCTCTTCTAAAGATGATGCACAAGAAAGCCCGCAAACAGTTTGCTGAAGACAAGCAGACTAAGAACATGGATTACTGGAACCATGTCCTGTGATCCGATGAGACCAAGATAAACTTATTTGGTTCAGATGGTGTCAAGCGTGTGTGGTGGCAACCAGGTGAGGAGTACAAAGACAAGTGTGTCTTGCCTACAGTCAAGCATGGTGGTGGGAGTGTCATGGTCTGGGGCTGCATGAGTGCTGCTGGCACTGGGGAGCTACAGTTCATTGAGGGAACCATGAATGCCAACATGTACTGTGACATACTGAAGCAGAGCATGATCTCCTCCCTTCAGAGACTGGGCCGCAGAGAGATACTGTGTGTATATATGTATATATATATATATATATATATAAATGTATTAGTATTAGTGTCAGTGGTGAAAAAGTTTACCTATATTGGTTCTCGAGGATATTTCCACAAAAAAATCTTAAACGTACAAAATATATACACATGCAATTAAGTATTAACTAAGGTTGCACCGATGGCGGTATCTGTACCAATACTGAGCATTTGCACAAGTACTTGTACATGTGCAAATGTTCCGATACCTAAATTGGTAAACTTTGCAGTGCGATTTGAACCCATACAAAATGGAAGGGTTCAAATCACACTGTAAAGAACCGCATGCATTTTGAACAGGAACGAGGTGCAATTCCTGTCTGAATCACATGTGGTTTCTCCCATCGCTTCTGTGTGAACCAAAGCTTGTCATTGTGACTTCAGCCTAGGTTCACACAGGAGTGGGTTGTCATCTAACAACCGTACGGCAGCAGCCATCATGCTATTTGGAGGTGTACACACTATCAAGTTCATCTAATCGGTAGGTGATCTTCCAATCCTGGTCTCAACGATGCTCCTGCCTCTTGCCCTCTGCCCATGATGTATATAGTGTGTGTGAGTTCCCCCCCTCCTTTTTTTTTCCCCAATATTATTGTCTTTCTATTTTTTTGTTCTACATTTTTAGAATATGCTATGGTAACTCTGCCCCACCTTGAACGCCCCTGATGAAGGGACCCCAAGCGTCCTGAAACGCGTCGGGCTGAATGTCTACAATTACCACACATTAACGATACAGTTATTGTATACTTGTTGTTGTTTTTAACCTACTTTATTTGCGGTGGTGTCTGCACCTGAATAATTTTATATCTTCTATACACCAATAAAATTTAATTTTTATTTAATTTTTGCTTAGATCCCCTTTTTCTTGTTGCCTGAAAAGTCCTATCATTTATCTGGTGGACATTTGCTCCTTTACACAGGAGTGGGGTGGGTAACCACATGTGATTTGTACAGGAATCACATTGCACTCCTGTGCGATTAATTGCAGTGCAGTTGGAGCCCATTCATTTTGTATGGGCTCAAATCACACTGCAATGGTATCAGTACCCATACACGCCAATTAAAAGAACGATATTGGTGCAACCTTAGCAATAACAAAGCACAGCATATTGCGCCTAACTTAAAATCATCTACGATAAAATCAATTCACTGGTATATGCTTGGACGGTAAGCCAATGGTAGTGTAGTGAGTGGTGCCACAAACAAATGGTGCGTAATATCCAAAATTTGTAAAAATGTTCCACCACATTGCCATTGGTACCTTAATTCACCAATCAAAAGTTGTAAACCAGGACTAGGAACACATTCCCTATCTCAGGAGAATATGATGACCACAGCCGTACAATTATTGTTGTAGGAGTCCGCAGTAAGCCCTAAAAACATAAATAATAAAATTGCTTCCATGACTGCCACATATTGCCAAGGATGGAATAATCTAATTGTGCACTCAAAGTATAAACTTAGTGACACTCAAGTGCTACCAATAATAATGTGGCTACAAAGTATTACATTTTTCCTTTTCAAATATTAAACCTGAGATGAAAATTGTAAGAATCCTCCATTGTAAGCAGTACATAAAGTGTATCAACATCCAACAATGTTGAATAAACAGTGATCACACCCAGTCTGGGGTCATTACCTAAATCGACTTTATCATATATCTTATGGAGCGAGTACAAAGAAGGCAACAAAGCTAATAAAGGGTCCGGAGGATATTAGTTATGAGGAAAGGTTGCGAGCACTGAACGTATTCTCCCTGGAGAAGAGACGCCTGAGAGGGGATATGATTTCAATATTTGCAGACGATACTAAGCTAAGCAGGGCAATAACTTCTCCGCAGAATGTGGAAATCTTGCAAAAAGACCTGAACAAATTAATGGGGTGGGCGACTACATGGCAAATGAGGTTCAATGTAGAAAAATGTAAAATAATGCATTTGGGTGGCAAAAATATGAATGCAATCTATACACTGGGGGGAGAACCTCTGGGGGAATCTAGGATGGAAAAGGACCTGGGGGTCCTAGTAGATGATAGGCTCAGCAATGGCATGCTGCTGCTATTAAAGCAAACAGAATATTGGCATGCATTAAAAGGGGATCAACTGCAGAGATAAAAGGATAATTCTCCCGCTCTACAAGACTCTGGTACGGCCGCACCTGGAGTATGCTGTCCAGTTCTGGGCACCAGTCCTCAGGAGGGACGTACTGGAAATGGAGCGAGTACAAAGAAGGGCAACAAAGCTAATAAAGGGTCTGGAGGATCTTAGTTATGAGGAAAGGTTGCGAGCACTGAACTTATTCTCTCTGGAGAAGAGACGCTTGAGAGGGGATATGATTTCAATTTACAAATACTGTACTGGTGACCCCACAATAGGGAGAAAACTTTTTTGCAGAAGAGAGTTTAATAAGACTCGTGGCCACTCATTACAATTAGAAGAAAAGAGGTTTAACCTTAAACTACGTAGAGGGTTCTTTACTGTAAGAGCGGCAAGGATGTGGAATTCCCTTCCACAGGCGGTGGTCTCAGCGGGGAGCATTGATAGCTTCAAGAAACTATTAGATAATCACCTGAATGACCGCAATATACAGGGATATGTAATGTAATACTGACACATAATCACACACATAGGTTGGATTTGATGGACTTGTGTCTTTTTTCAACCTCACCTACTATGTAACTATGTAACTAAATACTGTACTGGTGACCCCACAATAGGAATAAAACTTTTTCACGGAAGGGAGTTTAACAAGACTGGTGGCCACTCATTAAAATTCGAAGAAAAGAGGTTTAACCTTAAACTATGTAGAGGGTTCTTTACTGTAAGAGCGGCAAGGATGTGGAATTCCCTTCCACAGGCGGTGGTTTCAGCCGGGGGCATTGATAGTTTAAAAAAACTACTAGATAAGCACCTGAACGACCACAACATACAGGGATGTACAATGTAATACTGACACATAATCACACACATAGGTTGGACTTGATGGACTTGTGTCTTTTTTCAACCTCACCTACTATGTATGTAACTATGTTATATAATTCCTCCAACTGTAGGATGCTGTAGATCAGTATCATGTATCTATTCTAATATTATGTTTTCATTTCCAGATAAAAGCGGGGTACCTTATATTCATGATAACCCATTCACACATTGGAGCGTGACCAAACTTATTCCATCCATCCATACTGTTGTGTTCCTCGTGGGTCTTCCTCTCAATATCATGGCGATCATCATATTCCTGATGAAGATGAAGGTCAGGAAGCCGGCAGTGGTCTACATGCTGAACCTCGCCACTGCAGATGTCCTCTTCGTTAGCGTCCTGCCTTTTTTTATTGTCTACAGATTCTCGGGATCCAACTGGATCTTTGGAGAAGAAATGTGTCGCATTGCCACGGCAGCATATTGCAGTAACATGGGTTGCTCTGTCCTGCTCATGACAAGTATCAGCGTGGACCGTTTCCTGGCCGTAGTCTACCCGGTGCGGTCTCTCCCCTGGCGCACAGTGACCCGAGCCTGGCTGGTGTGTGGTGTCATCTGGGTCATCTCATTGGCTGGCACTGTGCCTCTTCTCATAAAACAACAAATTACTACATATCATATGCAAACGTTATGTCATGAATTCCCGAACTATGATGATTTTAAGACTTTCTATTTTTCTTATGGCACCACTGCCACCTCACTTCTCTTGTTACAGTTATGTATTATAACTTTCTCTTACATTGGAATCATCCGCACTCTCAGCAGTTCAAAAGTTGATGGCACACATAAGAGATCCCGAGCTATCCGCCTAACTGTAGTTGTTCTGAGTGTGTTTGTCTTTTCTTTTATGCCGATGATTGTCATTATATTAATTCACTATGTGAAGGTTCTTTCGCACGATGTCTCTCTATATTTTCCCTACACGTTTTGCACCAGTATCAGCAGCATAAACTGTTGTCTGGATCCTCTTATCTATTATTTTGCATCCTCCCAGAGTAAGAAATACGTCTACAGATTACTGTGCTGGAAGAAAAATTAATGCACACCAGTAATAGAAAAACAAAATAGAGCATATGAGTTACATTAACACCTCTCATTTTATTTCAGTGTAATTATCTAAAAAAAAGATTATCGATTGATATAAATGTCACTGATGAAAACTTCAGTTTGCTTTTAACTTCTTCCCAAATCGGAATTAGTGTGGAAAAAAATTAACGATGAAGCTTTAAGAAAAAAAAAAAAACTCACCCTGCAGAATATTATCTGCTGATCATAGGGAGTTGATGTTGAAAATTACTCATAGGTGTTATCTCCCCCCCCTTCTAGATAATCTAAATACTATCCTGCTACTTCACCCCAATGCTGGTGTAACTGTGGAGATCTTGGATCTCTTAGCCACATTTTATGGTACTGCAATTCTGTTTCTTCCCTTTGGAATTCAGTATTTAAAACCTTCCTACCCGGCCTATAGTAAATTGACGGGCAGGGGGGAAACTATAGTTCTGGGAGGGCTTCAAACAACGTCCCCACCAGAACATGCCTCTCGTGCAGCTGTGGGGCCACGCAGTGGTGCGATCTGTCACCGGCTGTGTCCACCAGACACCGGACATACAGTAATTAGGGAATAAATGCTGAATAATAAATCAACATTGACCACAATATGTGGAGTAACAGAAAGTCCAGTGCAGAAAAGGCGAGTATCAAAAAACACACATCTCTTATTGAAGCTGTTAGATTGTTGCTTCAAAATCCAGTGGTAAAAAAATAGCTCATGCAGTCCGGTGCTTAATCCAGAGGAATCGATACACTCCACCAATAAGTGCAATGGCCGCTCACCTTAATCAACAAGGTATCAGGCATTGGATCAAACACTGGCCTCCACAGAATATCTGTCACTCAATCAGGATGGTGATCGATCAGCTCGCACAGCTCGAGTGTTAAAACCCCTGCTTGTCTTTTTTAGGTTGGGCTTTGTGTCCTTTTTCTGAAAATTGGCTTCACTTCCTGTCACAGCCAAACAGGAAGTGAGGGTAAAACCCTACCAATGTCTTTCCTCGGGGACACACAGGTCAGTCTAACTAGTGTCCCCATTAGGCAAATTGCACTCTAGCACTTTGTTGTGTACACCCCAAATTATTAGGTATTTTGGGGTTTATTAAAGGTAAATCCACTCTGCAATACAAGTGTACTCGCTGTAAATCTGGGGGGAAGCACTGTGGATTTTATCATCCAATCATGTAGAAGCAAAGATGCTGTTTTTTTATTTTCCTTGCATGTCCCCCTCAGATCTCCAGCAACTGCACTTCCAAGTGCTTTTGTAGTGCAAAGTGGATTTCCCTTTAGTAATTAAACCCCAAAGTCCAAGATACCTAATAATAATTGGGGGGGGGACAGAGCAAAATGCTAGAGTGCAATTTACCTAATGGGGAAACTATTTAGATTGACCTGTGTGTCCCCAAGGAAAGACATTGGTAGGGTTTTACCCTCACTTCCTGTTTGGCTATGTGATTTAGTTTAACATTGCAAAGACACATTCCTAAGTTCAGCTGTGATGCATGTCAATGGCCCGTTTAGACCTTGTTTAATAGAAAACACCAGTTGCCTTTCACTAGAAACATTTGTTAGTCCAGTGCTGGAAATCTGCATCTGCTTTACTATTAATTTCCCTAAAAATTGGGTTCCTGCAACTAGATGTACGACCGCTTTGTATGTGAGATGCGCAACTGCTGTGTGCGTGGAGGTATGTACTTGTGTCGCATATCTGGTACCTGGAAGTGGGGGCCAGCACACAGGAATTACATCACGCCCCTACAGGAAGCTGCTTGTCCTGCTGTGAATTTCTTCCCACCACCATGCCCCGCTCACTGTTTTCTGAGGAAGAGATGATCCTTATTTGCAAATTAAGATGATTTTTTATTGATTTTTACATGGGGTGGTGTTTGTGTGGGTCATGTGTATGTCTAAATGATTTGCCCTCAAAGCACACACACCTACTTCTTGTGTACAGATTCACTTCCGAGCCAATGTATATTGCTTCTTGCTTCAGTGTGTGTGTATATATTTTATTTTATTTATTTCAGGTACTTATATAACAGCATCAATTTACGCAGCGCTTTACATATACATTGTACATTTACATCAGTCCCTGTCCTCAAGGAGCTTACAACCTAAGGTCCCTAACACACATTCATACATATTAGGGCCAATTTAGACAGGATCCGATTTACCTACCAGCATGTCTTTGGAGTGTGGGAGGAAACCCACACAGGCACAGGGAGAACATGCAAACTCCAGGCAGGTGGTGTCATGGTTGGAATTTGAACCAGCAACCCTCTTTGCTGATAGGTGAAAGTGCTAACCATTACACTGCTGTGCTGCCCAAAGATATATAGATATAAATATAGATATTTGGACAGCACAGTGGTGTAGTGGTTAGCCCTTTCGCTTATCAGCAAAAAGGGTTGCTGGTTCAAATCCTGACCACAATACCATCTGCCTGGAGTTTGCATGTTCTCCCTGTGTGGGTTTCTTCCAGGCACTCTGGTGTGTATATGTATAAATATATATAGATGTAGGTTCTTGTGTCCACCAGCAGAGAAAAGTTGGGTAGATGCCGCACTCCCAATGTGTGGAAGCATAATAATGGTCTAGCACAGGGGTCTTCAAACCACAGCCGTCCAGTTGTTCAGGAACTACAATTCCCATCATGCCTAGTCATTAGGGATGAGCCTGATGTTCGAAACATCGGGTGTTCACCGAACAGCAGACATTATGCGGTGTTCGCGGCAAATTAGAAAGCTGCGGAACACCGTTTAAAAGTCTATAGGACGCTAACAAACCAAAAGTACTAATTTTAAAGGCTTATATGCAAGTTATTACCATAAAAAGTGTTTGGCGACCCGGGTCCTACCCCAGGAAACATGTATCAATGCAAGAAAAAGTTTTAAAAATGGACGTTTTTTTCCGGGAGCAGTGATTTTAAAAATGCTTAACCGCTTCCCGACCGGCGCACGCCAATGTACGTCGGCAGAGTGGCACAGCTGGGCAAATGGTCGTACCTGTACGTCCATTTGAATTTCCCGCCTGTCATCGGAGCAGAGATCAGTGACATCACCTACACAGCCCATCCCCCTACAGTTAGTAATCACTCCCTAGGACACACTTAACCCCTCCCCACCCCCTAGTGGTTAACCCCTTCACTGCCAGTGTCATTTACACAGTAATCCGTGCATTTTTAATTGCACTGATCGCTGTATAAATGACAATGGTCCCAAAAATGTGTCAAAAATGTCCGACATGTCCGCCATAACATCGCAGTCACAATAAAAATCGCTGATCGCCGCCATTACTAGTAAAAAAAAAATTATTAATAAAAATGCCATAAAACTATCCCCTATTTAGTAAACACTATAACGTTTGCGCAAACCAATTAATAAACGCTTATTGTGATTTTTTTTACCAAAAATATGTAGAAGAATACGATCGGCCTAAACTGAAGAAAAAAAATGTTTTTTTTATATATTTTTGGGGGATATTTATTATAGCAAAATGTAAAAAATAATGTGTTTTTTTCAAAATTGTCGCTCTTATTTTGTTTATAGCGCAAAAAATAAAAATCGCACAGGCGATCAAATACCACCAAAAGAAAGCTCTATTTGTGGGAAAAAAAGGACGTCAATTTTGTTTGGGAGCCACGTCGCACAACAGCGCAATTGTCAGTTAAAGTGACGCAGTGCCGAATCGCAAAAAAACGCTCTGGTCAGGAAGGGGGTAAATCCTTCCGGAGCTGAAGTGGTTAAAGTGAAACAATAAAAATTAAATATTCCTTTAAATATCGTGCCTGGGGGGGTGTCTATAGTATGTCTGTAAAGTGCCTGTAAAGTGCCGCATTTTTCCTGTGTTTAGAACAATACCACAGCAAAATGACATTTCTAAAGGAAAAAAAGTCATTTAAAACTGATCGCAGCTGCAATGAATAGCAATATAGATAAAACTCATTGAAAAAAATGGCATGGGTTCCCCCCAAACCAAATTTTTTTTTTAAAATTGCATGGGGGTCCCCCCAAAAGCCATACCAGACCGGGCCTGGTATGGATATTAAAGCGGAGTTCCACCCTAAAGTGGAACTTCCACTCATCTGATTCCTCCCCCCTCCGGTGCCACAATTGCCACCTTTCGGGGGGAGGGGGAACAGGATACCTGAAGGGCCTGGTATGGATTTTTGGGAGACCCACACGCAATTTTTTTATTCTTCAGCTGAGTAAAGGCCTGCTCATATTGCTTGGTCCATTGATGCTGTATGAACTCTATGGAATTTTGTGGGCCCTTGGTGGATTTTGGTGTCTCCTGCACCCCCCCTTCTTCTTCCACTTTCAGCAGTTCTGTCAGTGGTCGAGTCATCCTGGTGCACCCTTCAACAAATCTTCGATAATAGGAGCAGAATCCCTGCATCAGTTGCTATCCTCTCTGAGGAGACAACATGTCCAAGGTAGGTAACTGAGGTTTGGAAAAACTGCTATTTCTCCAGGGACAGCTTCAGGACCATTCCATGAAGCCTTTGCAGAACCTTCTGCAACTGCTCCTCCAAAGTCTCCCTGAAAACAATGCTATCATTGCCATGTATCAAAAAAATATGTTTAAAAAAACAAAAGTCTTTCAAACAGGGGCGTAACTACCACCATAGCGACCCATGCGGGAGCTATGGGGCCCGCAGCCGAGTGGGGCCAAGTGAGGATAAGAGCACCGCCGGCACAGTCTCCCAGCCAGGGGAAGAGAGAGGAAAGGAAGAGGCGAGCTGTCTGTATCAGCAGAGAGCTGAATTGCCCGATGTAAGAGCTTTCATTAGAACTTCCAGTGTTCCCGGGGCTCACGTCACATAGCTCCACCTTTGGGCCCGGTGCCTTTGATAGACAGAACACCGATCCAATGCGGGACATGTGACGTCATCAAAGGCTTCGGGCCAAGAGGTGGGGCTATGTGACGATGAGCCCCGGGAAGACAGGAAATTCAAATGAAAGCTATTACAGCGGGCAATCCCACTCTCTGCTGATCCGGGTGGCTTGCCTCTTCCTCTGCATAGGTGGGGCTGTATGGGCCACAGGCAGACCAGGCTGTATTGGGCACAGGTCAAGCTGTATGGGGCACAGGTCACGCTGCATTGGGCACAGGTCACGCTGTATGTGGCACAGGTCATGCTGCATTGACACTAGGGCAGATGGGGGGGCTGTTTGCAGGGGACCCCATACAACATTTTGCTATGGGGCCCTGTTATTTCTATTTATGCCCCTGCTTTCAAACATTAGTAGCGCTTAAAAAGTTCATATGTAAATAAAGATAAAAAGTTCCACTTGTGTTTTACAAAGCAGGGTGTGGGGTCGTGGCTGATCTGTTCGTACAAAATGTTGAAAACCAAATCTCTTTAGATCAAAATCCCAGATAAATCCTTCACCACATGGCTTCTATGGGAATCCCCTGTTCAACATTTTGTACGAACAGATCAGCCATGACCCCACACCCTGCTTTGTAAAACACAAGTGGAACTTTTTATCTTTATTTACATATGAACTTTTTAAGTGCTACTAATGTCTGAAAGACTTTTGTTTTTTTAGACATATTTTTTTTTTTTTTTTTTTCTCGTCAAAAGAAGTTTATTGAGTATACAATGTTATAAAGATACATAAAGTAAGTTTACAAGGATCTATAAAGTAAGCTCATTGTTTTACAGTAGGGTTTATATAGGTAAATATCATGAAATTTCAAATATTAAACATTGGGTTCACATAAACCTAAATTAAAGATATATATAATTTCCTTAGTTACTTTTGTAGGTATTTAAATGATTTATACCTACTATACATATTGTTTACAAGTAGAGTGTATATAGGTCAAATAAATTCTGATAATGAGCTTTATTCGTAAGGTGGAGAAAAGGAAAGAGAAAGAAGAAAAAGGGTTGAAAGGTAGAGGTATGGTCCACAAGGTTGTCCCGCTCGTCAGTTTATTATTCTTTTTAGTTCTCTTTGAAGCCTTAGAATGGGTGTCTCTGTAAGTCATTTAATCTGTTACCATGGCAACAGGACAGAGTCATTGAAGTTTGACAATAACTGTTGTTTTATCCAAGGATGCCAAAGTTTTTCAAATTTTGGAATTTGATTTTGATCGATGGCTACCATCTTAGCATGGGACATTGTATTATTCATTCTGTGAATTGTTTCTGCTAGTACCAATGTAGGAGATTTCCATGCCTTGGCCACTGTTTGTTTTGCAGCCGTTATTAGTTGGATCATTAGTTTGAATTGAGAGAGTGTTAACCATTCCGGTTTTAGATTAAGTAAAGTTAAATATGGATCTGGTTGTATTATTTTTTTAAATATTTTAGATGCAATCACGAAGACTTCCTTCCAGAAGGTTTGGATTACTGGGCACGTCCACCATATGTGTAAATATGTGCCTATTTCTGGGCATCCTTGAAAACAAAGAGCTGAGGTATTAGGTGAATATTGTGCCACTCTAGCAGGTACAAGGTACCAGCGAGTTAGGACTTTATAATTTGTCTCCAGTGCTAAGATGTTGGGTGAAGATGACTTAGATGTGAGCCATATGTTAGACCAGTCCGTGTCTTCTAAAGTTCGTCCCAGGTCCTCCTCCCACCTCTGAACGTAAGAGGGTCTATTAAGATTTGCTACTCCATATAATTGATTATAAAGTGATGAAATTGTACCTTTAGCAAATGGATCTTTTGTACAGATTGATTCAAAAATGGATAATTGGGATAATGGTGTATCCCCCTTTAGGAATGGTGTATAGAAATTTTTGATTTGGAGATATCTAAATATCTCAGAGTTTGGTAGATCATATTTTTCTCTAAGCGATGGGAATGAAAGGAATGATTTAGATGCTATGAAGTCATTTAGTGTCTGAATGCCTGATGTTGTCCAAGCTTTAAAAGAATTTGGGTAGATCCATGCCGGATAAAAGGCCGGATTTCTGATAAAAGAAAGGAGAGGATTGTGTGGAGATTGTAACTGATATTTGGTTTTTAGTTTATCCCAGAGAGATAAGAAGTGTTTAGTTATGGGATTATGAATTTTAAAGCGGTCTTTAGGATCAAGCCATAATAAATTTGATATTAATAGAGGGTCATTTTCTGAAGCCTCTATAAATACCCATAATGGGATTTCCTGTTTTGCATGGTATTTGGACAGACTGGCCAAATGTGCTGCTCTGTAGTAGTTAGTAAAATTAGGGTATCCCAGGCCTCCTTTATTTTTGGGAAGATGTAGTGTGTGTATAGGTATAAGTGGTTTAGAAGAGCCCCATATAAACGAAGTTGCTCTTTTTTGTACTATTCTCAAAAAATAGGAAGGAATTGGAATAGGGAGGAC
Organism: Aquarana catesbeiana; assembly: GCA_037953035.1. NCBI lineage: Eukaryota > Metazoa > Chordata > Amphibia > Anura > Ranidae > Aquarana > Aquarana catesbeiana. The sequence continues at coordinate 1,368,713 of JBBHAA010000956.1, forward strand.
TCTGAATAGATAAAGCAATTTGGGTAGAATAGTCATTTTGATTGCATTAATCTTCCCCATCCAGGATAAAGGAAGTTGCGACCATTGTTTTATTAGATTTGTGATCTGTCTTAATACAGGAGGATAATTGGTTGAGAATAAGTCAGAATGAGATGCTGTTAAATGAATTCCAAGATATGGGATTGATTTTTCTGCCCATGTGAATGGGAGTGCAGCCCTAGCCGGGATCAATTCCATGTTTGTGAGTGAAATACTAAGCACTAGGCATTTCTTAGGATTAATCATAAGGCCGGATAGGGCTGCAAATCCATCAAGAGCTGGTATTAAGTTAGGACCAGAGACCTGTGGTGATGATAGAAAAAGTAATATATCGTCTGCAAATATACATAATTTGTGTGTAATACCTCCTACTTCAATGCCAGTTATAGTTTGGTTTGTTCTGATGTATTGGGCCATGGGTTCGAGTATAAGGGCAAATAATAAGGGAGATAATGGGCAACCCTGTCGGGTACCTCTTTCGATATTAAAGGCTTCAGATTTGTATCCAGCATATTTTATATAGGCTTTGGGTTTATTATATAATGCTTTGATCCATGTTAAAAAGTGGGGTCCAAAACCCCATTTTTGTAATGAATATTGCATATATTGCCAGGATACTGTGTCAAATGCCCTCTTAATATCGAGAGATAGAAAACATAAAGGGATTTTCCGTTTTTTAGCAATATGTGCCAATAACACTGCCCTGCGTATATTATCGCCTGCCTGTCTATTTGGCATGAAGCCTACTTGATCTCTATGTATTCATTTTCCTATAATGCTATTGAGGCGTTTTGCTATTATTTTTGCTAATAATTTAATATCGAGGTTTAACAGAGAGATAGGCCGATAATTCACACAGGAAGTATCATCAGAAAGGGGTTTTGGGATCATACAAACAATTGCCATTAGTGTTTCTTGCCGAAAAGAATGTCCATCTAGAAGTTTGTTAAAAGTTTCAGTGAGAATGGGAGAGAGTATTTCTGAGAATGTTTTATAGTATAAAGCCGAGTAGCCATCTGGGCCTGGTCTTTTGTTAAGTTTTAGGTCTTTTATGGCGTTAGCAACTTCATCTATAGTTATAGGCTCATCCAAACTGCTTTTTTGATTCTGAGATAACTCAGGTAAGGTTATTTTTGAGAAGAAGGATTCAGCCTCTGTAGGATTAAATTCATTGTTTGTCTTGTATAAAGTTGCGAGATGTGAGTAAAATTCATGGACTATTTTAACTGGATTACAAGTGTAAACATTTTTTGATAATTTCAAACGTATTGGTTTGAAAGATTTGTTAGTTGAATTTAATGCCCGAGCCAAGTATGTATCTGGTTTGTTTGTATTCATGTAGAAATTGTGTTTGGAGCGTTTGAGGGATTTATCAACTGACTCAGTGAGAAATAGATCGTATTCCAATCTAGATTTTTCCAGAAGAGATTTTGTACTCTGAGATGGATTATCTTGAAATGATATGTAGGCTGCATTAAAATTGAGTTCTAGTTTTTTTGCTAGATTTTTGCGTTCCCGTTTAAATAGTGCCATTTGTCTTTGTATTGTACCACGCAAGACAGGCTTATGAGCTTCCCACAGTGTTATTGGGGAGATGTCTGTTGTATTATTAATTGATATGTATTCCTTTAAAGCTTGTTCAATGGCCATCTGATGTAGTGGGTGTTTGAGCATTATGTCCGGTAAGTACCACGTTGGGTCATGCGCTTTTGGTATGACTGAGGCTATAGTAGTGTATACTGCATTATGGTCAGACCACGGAATCGGAATTATATCTGATGCAATAATTTCTGGTATCATTCCTATTGTTAGAAAAATATGATCTATTCTGGTGAAGGTTTGATGAGGGTGCAAGAAATAAGTGAATTTCTTTTTCATTGGGTTACTTTCTCTCCATGAATCTACCAGATTGTATTTGGAAAGAAGTTGAGAAAAAGATAATCTAGAGGTTATTTTGGATGGTGTAAAAGGTGATTTATCTAGAAATGGGAGGAGGACCTGGTTCGAATCCCCACACATTATCACTGTTCCTATTTTGTGTGTATTAATCACTTGTAATATATGTGAGAGGAATGGTGTAGGTTGTTTGTTAGGAGCGTAGTAGGAAATCACTGTGATTGCTGTATCCATTATATAACCCATGAGTATCAGGTATCTACCTTCTGGGTCATTAATTTCTGATGATAAGGTGAATGGTGTGGATCGGTGAAATGCAATTAGAGTTCCCCTTTGCTTGGTACAGGCAGAAGCCGTGTAAATTTGTTGATAAAAAGGAGAAATATATTTTGGAGTAGAATCTTTGGTGAAGTGTGTTTCTTGGAGGCATACTATGTGAGCCTTCTTGTTATGGAAAGTACGGAAGGCTTTGGTCCTTTTTTGAGGGACATTTATTCCCTGAACATTCAGGGAAAGTATATTCAGTGGTGCCATGGCAATAGATCAAATAGTTTTGACTTACTTTTTGTTATGCAGAGCTGACTGCGCAGATCAACCTGTGTGGACTGAAGAGATGAATAGATAGAAAAGAAACCAGTGAATTCTGGAGTAAAGAGTAAACAAAAAACATATGAGATTAGATGATACATTGTATAAATTATTTTTTGCAAGCAATCACAATTTACCCGTGAAAGAGAATAAATATCTCTCTCAGGGGAATAAGTGCCTTCGTCACACTCCCACATAATATGGTTGGGAGAATGAGGAGGGCTAATGGGGGTACACGGATCTTCCGCTTACAGGAGAGAAGTGCTATGTCAAAAGACATCAAAATGATGTTTCATTAATTGGAGTGCAGAATATAGTTTTTGTTGAAATTATTTATTCCAGGGTGGTTGTATATGGTTAGTCTTGCCCTAGGCTAAATAATTCAGTTAGAAAGGTACTGTTAATAACTTTGGTATTGATGAAGATAGTTTGAATTATTTTGGGATTTTAACCCTTTTAGAGTAAACAATTACATATTTTATTCATATGAAACTGTTTAGATATGTTAACTCATAAAATTGAGGTTGTATTGCTTCAGATTAGAATAAACAAAAACATAATTCTAGGAACTAGTTAGGTAATAATATATTTGTTTTAAGAAAAGAAAGAAAAAGCTTCCATTACTTCTGGATTATTGAACATATTTGTCCTAAAAAGTAATAAATCTATTGTTATTACCTGATAATATATAACTGAACAAGAATTTCCTTATTTCACTTATATATTCTAAGGCTATATGAATCAGAAGTAATAAGAAATATAACTGGAATGTAACATGATCCCACACAGTGTGTGACTATCAGAATGCAGTTACATTCAGTTATAAATACAGGTTTTTTTATATAGAACCATCTCTTAGTATAATAAAGGTAGAGATATCAGGAATTAGGATGTCAGTCCATTGAATCTTCTTGGTCCATGGATGATGTGGCATAACGGCCTCTTTTGTGAGAATGATGATTCCCATTTTGTTCTGAAATTTTCTGGGTGCTGCCTGAAGGTGAAGATGATGCCATTCTTCTGCGTGTGGGAGTGTTGCTGCTTGTGGGTTCTGTCAGATTTAATTTTAAAAGGGTTTGTTGTAGTTCATCTGCTGATCTGCTTCTGTAAATTGTACCTTGGTAGTTAAATCTGACTGAAAAGGGGAAGCCCCATTGATACATAATGTTGTGGCGTTGCAGTTCCATTAGTTGGGGTTTCATGGATCGTCTTTTAGTAATAGTAATTTGGGATAGGTCAGCAAAAATTTGATAATTGTGTCCTTGAAAATTAAGTTCCTTTTTTTCTCTTGCAGCAATTAGTATTTGTTCTTTCGTTCTGTAATAATGAAATTTTGTGATTATATCACGTGGGGGTCCATCTTTCTTTTTGGCTGTGAGGGCTCTGTGTACTCTGTCCAGTTCTAAACGTTCAATAGGGATATCTGGCTTTAGTTCTTGTAATAGAGCAGTAATAGTAGATTGCAGGTCTGTCACAGTTTCAGGTATTCCCCTTATGCGCAAGTTTGAACGTCTGGCTCTATTTTCGTAATCTTTGAGCTTAGTTTGAAGTATTAAATTCTCTTTTTTTAATTGTTCCAATTCTGTTATATTTTCTTGGGTTGTAATTTCAATTTCATCCATTTTTATTTCTAAGGCTGCGGTGCGGTTTCCCAGCTCTCTTATTTCTTTGGTTAGGCTTTTTGTTATTTGGTCTGAGGTTTGTTTTAAAGCCTTATAAAGCATCTTTTCACATTGTAATAATATTACTGGGGATACTGAGGAGGCTTGTGGAGAAGTTTGTGAGAGGATTTGTTCTGTATCTGACTCAAATGGAGAGTCTTGCTGTGACATTTTCTGTCTGTGAGAGCGCCCTGATGCTGTATATTGTGAGGTGACTGGAGCTGCTTCAGCTGCAGTGAGTGCCTGTGAGCTCTTTGTGAGGTGATTTTTATTTCTGCCACGGTTTCCTCCCAGTACCATATTTCCTGCCCAAACTTTCACAGTTTGTTCCCAGGGGCAAAAAGGTTCAAATGGATACCTTTTGAGCCTGCAGGCTCCGCTTTGTCCTTCTCTTCTCTCCTCAGCGGTGTGGAGCTCTAACAATGCATGTCTGCTCCGCTAGGCTCCGCCTCCTGCCCCTAGACATATTTTTTGATACAGTTTATGTTTTTTATAGTAGCAGCTTTACTACTTTACAATTTTTTGCATGAGTGCTGAGGGAGAAATACTTTGTATTTGTTTATTTCTCATTCTTTGCTTAATATAATATGATATAATTGACATACACCAACACCTCGACTGTGTACATGTCTCCTACAGTATGCGCCAACAGACACTGGAAGGTTGCTGGGGCTCCTGACAGGCCCTGTGGCCTTCTATCAAACTCGAAAAACCCCACCGGGTTAATAAAGGCTGTCCTTTCTCTGTTCCTTGGGTGCATACTTTTTAGGTCCAGCAGGCTGAATCACCCTGTCCCTGACAAACTTTGTATGGCATCCTCGATCTGGGGTGTGGTATACTGATCAATAATTTCTGGCAATTGAGTGTCCGGTAGTGCATGGCCCTTGAGCAGTAGTGTATCATCCCCGAGGGAGGGGGGGCCCATTGTGACCCACACTGCACACACGAATGATACCCTAGTTGACAGTCAGGGGCGATCAGTGCAGTGGGAGGAACAGCTGCAAGCATTGATCTCCCTGTATAGCCTTCAGTGAAGCCGCTGACAGACGCTTCTCCTCCTCTCCCTCCCGCTGCTGTCAGCTGAAATGCCAAACAGGGAGATCGGTGCTCACAGCTTTCCCTCACGCTGCACCGATAATACCCGGCTGTTCCCCGTGTCCACCCCTTCTTCCTCTGCCCCCCTCGTCCCCCCGCAGTCAGCTTCCCTCCTCTCCGGCCGGCTGTGGGGGATGTGTCAGGCTGTAGAGCGTAGGAATGGGCTGGTAAATGTGTAATTTACTGGCCCCTTCCTTTTCTGAATTGGATGCAGTGAGCAATCGCTACCGATCACTCCTGTGTCCTGTGATTACTGAGCAGATTAACCCATGTTTACTCTGCTTCAGTTTATGAATGGACAGGAGCCTCTGGCTCCTGTCCATTCATCTTCAATGCTGAGGCTGCTGAGAATGGGACTGTTGAATCTCTGTCCTCACTCCTCAGTCCCTTTCTCTGTCTCAAAGGGTTTAGACGCCTGATATTTCACTAAAGCCACCAAACAAGGCTTATAAAAATAAACAAAATACAATAAATATTGAAAAATTCAATTGTAAAAAAAGTATAAAAAAATAAAATTATAAAAAAAAAAAGATAAAAAAACTACTGAGATCAAACCCACCCGCCCTACTGATACTTTCCACTGCCACAACCCCCCGCATCCCCTTCCCTAGAAGCACCATGAAAAAAAAAATTGTAAAAAGATAATTAAAAAATAAAATTGTAAAAAATGAAAACAATTCTGACACCATCCACTGCCCTACTGACACCACCCACTGCTCTACTGACACCGTCCTCTGCTCTACTGACACCGTCCTCTGCTCTACTGACACCGTCCTCTGCTCTACTGACACCGTCCACTGCTCTACTGACACTGTCCACTGCTCTACTGACACCGTCCTCTGCTCTACTGACATCGTCCACTGCTCTAATGACAACATCCACTGCTCTACTGACACCATCCTCTGCTCTACTGACAACATCCACTGCTCTACTGACACTGTCCACTGCTCTACTGACACCGTCCCCTGCTCTACTGACACCGTCCCCTGCTCTACTGACATCGTCCACTGCTCTAATGACAACATCCACTGCTCTACTGACACCGTCCACTGCTCTACTGACACTATCCACTGCCCTACTGATACCGTCCACTGCTCTACTGACACCATCCACTGCTCTACTGACATCGTCCACTGCTCTAATGACAACATCCACTGCTCTACTGACACCGTCCTCTGCTCTACTGACAACATCCACTGCTCTACTGACACTGTCCACTGCTCTACTGACACCGTCCTCTGCTCTACTGACAACATCCACTGCTCTACTGACACCATCCACTGCTCTACTGACACCATCCACTGCCCTACTGACACCATCCTCTGCTCTACTGACACCATCCACTGCTCTACTGACACCGTCTGCAAGTAAAGGCGCAGAGAACTGGAAATGACAATAATAACAACAAAAACAAAAAACAGGGGGGTGGGGAGAAAACTGAAATCTTCCCAGTCTTACAATAAATTCAATAAATGAATAGTGTCCACATGTATACGTCCATGGAGAGAAATGTATCACGTTATTACATGTGGGGCATGATCTCACAGTCATATACATATAAGGGGTTCAAGGATCCAAGGAATGGTAAGTCCACAAGCAGGGCTGCCTTCATCAAGAAACGAAACCACATTCCAAATCCTAAGGAGAAACAGAAGAGAGAGGCGCCTCTGGGTGTAGACTAAAAACAGATTTTATTCATAAAAGGATAATAATGGTCAAACTCACATGTTGAAGGTCATCAGTGAGGCATAAAATAGTGAGCAGATACTGGAGAAGGCATCATCCATCAGGAAATCAAATCGGTCAAACAGCTCCTGGCTGGGGGCTCTGCCTGTGTGTGAGGAGAGGTACCGCTGAGATGTATGGCCGGCCGCAGCGGTGACAGGTCACAGTACTAGGCGGAGAGCATGGAAGAACGAAAACATCCGGCGAGGAGTGATGACGTCACAGATCGAGCGACGCGTTGCAGGGCGTACGGGCTGTGGTGACGTGACAGCCGCGCCCCTTCATCAGGCTGGAGATGGATGGGATTGGGCGGCTTAAAAAGTAGGAGGTGGGAGGGAGGACCAGGACAGGAAGTGTGGTAATTGGTCTGGATAGAGGAAGGGGAGGAACAGGACCGGAGCTAAAGGAAATGGTCAAAAAAACGATCAGAAGTGTCAGCAATAAGGTGTCAGCAATATAGCAGAAAAGCATGACAATGATCAGGAGGCAGATGTATGAAAAGAAAATAGACTGATGTGAAATGGAAAATTGAATTAATACAGAGGGTATATAACTGGGAAAAACTGTGATATATGAATATATATAAATAAATAGATCGATATGGGATAATATTGATAAAAGCATGTAGCTGAAAAAACTAATGGGAAAATAAATACGAATGTGTGAATGATAATGAATATATAAAAATTAATGAGGGAATGAATAGTATGTGGACATATAAGTGCAAAAGTGCGATAAATTTGGGGAGGGAAAAAAAGTAAGTATATATAAATGAATATCAGTTAATATAAATGAATGCATAGGTATAATGAGTCTGCGGAGGGAAAGAAAAAACAAACATATATAAATAAGTATATATGTCCATGCATATAGTAAATAATTATAATAGAGCTGGAAAAAAGGAGAACAACAGTATATGGATATATATACCATACGATAGTAAGAGGGAAGGGGGAGGGGGGGGAAGGGGGAGGGGGGGGGAAGGGAGGGAAAGAGCATGTATCTCTCCGTCACCCACAAATCAGGCCTTATATAAAAACACACAATTATTTGAAAAGGAGATCCAGTTATTACTAAATAGATGGTGATTGGTAAAAATTATTATTATTATTGCATATGTGTGTGTATGTATGTGCACGCAGAAATGCGCACGCCTACAGCACGCACAAATGCAAGACAGGATCTAAAAATAATCGTACAAAACCTAAGATAGGTGAAAATCAAGTGAAAAAACAAACAAAGGTTAAAACAAAAATTAAAAATTAAAAATAATGGAAATATATTAAAAGGAATATGTATAAAAAAGTTTTAAAGGATTTTGGAGATCTCTATGCTTTCGTTAATTCCTCCTGGCGATAGGGCATCTAAAGTGTATATCCAAAAAGTTTCTTGAGAACAGAGCTTCTTGAATCTCTCAGCGGGGGACAAAGATCTGGGGATTTGTTCGATTACCCATACCTTAAGTCCCGCTGTCGAGCTCTGATGGGCTACCGCAAAGTGTCTAGGGACACTGTGTGGGTCAGTGCCACCTTCAATTAGCCTTCTGTGCTCACCGAACCTCTGTCTGAGAGCCCTGATGGTACGGCCTACATAAATCAGCCCGCATGGGCAACTCAGACCATAGACTACGAAGTCTGATGAGCAGTTAAAGAAGTCTTTTAACATGTAGGTTTTACCTGCTCTACTGACATCGTCCACTGCTCAACTGACACCATCCACTGCCCTTCTGATACCGTCCACTGCTCTACTGACACCGTCCACTGCTCTACTGACTCCGTCCACTGTCCTACTGACACCGTCCACTGCTCTACTGACACTGTCCACTGCTCTACTGACACCAGCCACTGCTCTACTGACACCGTCCACTGCTCTACTGATACCATCCACTGCTCTACTGACACCATCCACTGCTCTACTGACACCATCCACTGCCCTACTGATACCGTCCACTGTCCTACTGACACCGTCCACTGCTCTACTGACACTGTCCACTGCTCTACTGACACCAGCCACTGCTCTACTGACACCGTCCACTGCTCTACTGACACCATCCACTGCTCTACTGACACCATCCACTGCCCTACTGATACCATCCACTGCTCTACTGACACCGTCCACTGCTCTACTGACACCATCCACTGCCCTACTGACATCTTCCACTGCTCTACTGACACCATCCACTGCTCTACTGACACCGTCCACTGCCCTGCTGACACCTTCCACTGCTCTACTGACACCATCCACTGCTCTACTGACACTGTCCACTGCTCAACTGACACCATCCACTGCCCTTCTGATACCGTCCACTGCTCTACTGACACCGTCCACTGCTCTACTGACTCCGTCCACTGCTCTACTGACACTGTCCACTGCTCTACTGACACCAGCCACTGCTCTACTGACACCGTCCACTGCTCTACTGATACCATCCACTGCTCTACTGACACCATCCACTGCTCTACTGACACCATCCACTGCCCTACTGATACCGTCCACTGTCCTACTGACACCGTCCACTGCTCTACTGACACTGTCCACTGCTCTACTGACACCAGCCACTGCTCTACTGACACCGTCCACTGCTCTACTGACACTATCCACTGCCCTACTGATACCGTCCACTGCTCTACTGACACCGTCCACTGCTCTACTGACACCGTCCACTGCCCTACTGATACCTTCCACTGCTCTACTGACACCATCCACTGCTCTACTGACACTGTCCACTGCTCTACTGACACCATCCACTGCCCTTCTGATACTGTCCACTGCTCTACTGACACCATCCACTGCTCTACTGACACCGTCCACTGCCCTACTGACACCATCCACTGCCCTACTGACACCTTCCACTGCTCTACTGACACCATCCACTGCTCTACTGACACCATCCACTGCTCTACTGACACTGTCCACTGCTCTACTGACACCATCCACTGCCCTTCTGATACTGTCCACTGCTCTACTGACACCGTCCACTGCTCTACTGAGACCGTCCACTGCCCTACTGACACCGTCCACTGCTCTACTGACACCAGCCACTGCTCTACTGACACTGTCCACTGCTCTACTCACACCGTCCACTGCTCTACTGACACCGTCCACTGGCCCCCAAAAAGCATTTTGAAAAAAATTAAAAAATAAAATACTAGAAAATTAATTTGTATAAAAATAATAAAAAAAATTTAAAAATAGTAAAAATAAAAAAATACTGACACCGACCACTGCCCTACTGACGCCATCCCACACATACTACCCACCAACAGGGGCGGACTGACCATTTAGCCACTCGGGCACTGCCCGAGGGCCCTGGGCCACTAAGGGGCCCCATCAGGGTTGCCAGCCTCAGTAAAACCAGGGACAGTATGTATAAATCTTTTTTTTTTTACATCTGTCTGTGTATACTGTGTGTACATGTATATGTATACTGTGTGATTGTATACTGTGTGTGTGTATACTGTGTGGCCCCATAATCTCTGATTGCCTGGGGGCCCCATAATCTCCTATTGCCCGGGGGGCCCCATGAGTTATCAGTACTCCCCTGCCCACCAATGTACACTCCGAACTCCTCTCCTGCACATACTACTCACCTCCGATGTGGAAAAAGAATGCAAATAAGGTAAACGTATTTATTTCCTTCCTCAGGGGTTAAATGGAAGCGAACTGTTATATGTCTAATGAAGAAAAAAGATTTGTATATCAATGTGGTAAAACATACAATTTGAGGTATATATCTGTATATTTACTTAACAGAGTGAATTATATCTAGACATGGCATGACATATCAAAAAACAGAAATGGTACTCACAATCACAATATACGATGTGTAAAGAATGCACAGACCACAATGAGGAGAGACGGGGCCTCAGGTCTCAAAGCTGTTTGTAAATGTCAAAATTATACCAGAAACAAGGAACTCGATCGATTGAATAATGAATCATAAGATTGGTGAGCTTTAAACAAAAGCCAGAGACTGGAAGAGTCCCAGGTCTTGTGCTTTATCATATGTAATGGTGTGCGGTGCCCACACCCCAAAGCAGCAAATCAAGGCTCACAGGGAACAGCCATAGAGTCAGAGAAGCATAAAAATAGAAAAATGAAAAAAAATCAAAAATGGAAGTGAAAGAATATAAAAATAAAATAGTATCAATGAGTATATGTTTATCTTGGCTCATGAGTAGGGATGAGCTTCGTGTTTGAGTCGAACCCATGTTCGACTCGAACATCGTCTGTTCGCCCGTTCGCCGAATTGCGAACGATATGGGCCGTTCGCGCCAAATTCGTGTGGCGCGTCACGGCCCATAATTCACTGCGGCATCGCAGTGCATTACTGGCTGATGATTGGCCAAGCATGCACTATGACCCGCATGCTTGGCCAATCACAGCGCCGCCTGAACAGAGAGCCGTAATTGGCCAAAGCCAAGGAGGCTTTGGCCAATTATGGCTCAGGGGATTTAGTACACGCCCCACACTATATAAGGCCGCCTGCACGGCGGCCCTGTGTAGTGTGTGTTCTGGCGTTCATTGAGAGAGAGAGAGAGACAGACAGTGACATTTGATTTGAGTTAGATAGATTAGGCAGAACAGTCAGTCAGTTAGCTGCACTTACAGTGTATTGTGTATTTATATACATCCCAGGTGTTGCATATATATATATACACTGTATTCAGTTTAGCTAGATCCGTTCTTGTTATCTTCCTACTGACAGGCAGGCTTGTCTTGTTACAGTATTTACAGCTACCTGAAGAAAATTACTGGTGTTCTTTTGATCCTATTAGTACCACAGTCAGGCAGCTAGACTATTTACAGTTAGTGCAGTGCGTCCTGCTCACAGTGTTCAGCTAAACCTACAAGTCAGAGGGGTGCGTCCTGCTCACAGTGTTCAGCTAAACCTACAAGTTAGTGGGGTGCGTCCTGCTCACAGTGTTCAGCCAAACCTACAAGTTAGTGCAGTGCGTCCTGCTCACAGTGTTCAGCTAGATCCCTTCCTGTTATCTTCTTACTGACAGGCAGGCTTGTCTTGTTACAGTATATACAGCAACCTGAAGAAAATTGCTGGTGTCCTTTTGATCCTATTAGTACCACAGTCAGGCAGCTAGACTATTTACAGTTAGTGCAGTGCGTCCTGCTCACAGTTTTCAGCTAAACCTACAAGTTAGTGCAGTGCGTCCTGCTCACAGTGTTCAGCTAGATCTGTTCCTGTTATCTTCTTACTGACAAGCAGGCTTGTCTTGTTACAGTATATACAGCTACCTGAAGAAAATTACTGTTTTTTTTTTATCCTATTTGTACCACAGTCAGGCAGCTAGACTATTTACAGTTAGTGCAGTACGTCCTGCTCACAGTGTTCAGCTAAACCTACAAGTTAGTGGGGTGCGTCCACCTCACAGTGTTCAGCTAAACCTACAAGTTAGTGGGGTGCGTCCTGCTCACAGTGTTCAGCTAAACCTACAAGTTAGTGGGGTGCCTCCTGCTCACAGTGTTCAGCTAGATCCGTTCCTGTTATCTTCTTACTGACAGGCAGGCTTGTCTTGTTACAGTATATACAGCTACCTGAAGAAAATTACTGGTGTTTTTTTGATCCTATTAGTGCCACAGTCAGGCAGCTAGACTATTTACAGTTAGTGCAGTGCGTCCTGTTCACAGTGTTCAGCTAAACCTGCAAGTTAGTGGGGTGCGTCCTGTTCACAGTGTTCAGCTAAACCTACAAGTTAGTGGGGTGCGTCCACCTCACAGTGTTCAGCTAAAGCTACCTGTAGAAGGTTGGTGGTGTTCTCATACTACAGGCAGGCAGTTGATTTTGCTAGCTGCAGTATCAGTACATATATATATATATATATATATATATATATATATATATATATCCCAGCTTAGTGCAGCTACAGGCCATTAGTATGTCTGGAAGGCCAAGAAGGAGAGGTAGACAGTCACAAGCCAATAAGAGAGGGCAAGCAGGCTCTGTGTCTAGTGCTGGTCGTGGAGACGGTGCATCCTCATCAGCACGTGGCCGTGGGACACGCTTGGCCTTTTTTTCGGCAGCTGGCTGTGTTGAGCCGCAACATGTGGAAGACTTGGTCGAGTGGATGACCAAGCCGTCCTCATCCTCCTCATCCTCTCTCACCCATGCCCAGGGTACTTTGTCTGGCAAAGCAGCGGCCTCTTCCCTCGGCTCAATGTCATCAGTGACTCCTTCCCTAGCCCCACCATGTCCTCCTGAGGAGTCCCTCGAACTGTTTGACCACAGTGTTGGGTACATGCTCCAGGAGGATGCCCAGCGTTTGGAAGGCTCTGATGATGATACTGAGCTCGATGAAGGCAGTAACATGAGCACGGACAGAGGGGGTGCCCAAGAAGGACAGAAATCTGGCAGTCATGCTCCCGCTGCTGCAGCATACTGCCAGGTTTGCTCCAGTGATGAGGAGGGAGGGGATGATGAGGTCACTGACTCAATGTGGGTGCCTGATAGGAGAGAGGAGGAGGAGGAGGAGGAGGTGGCACATGATAAGGGCAGCACATTGACTGCATCACACCCCAAAACTCCACATGTGCAGGGCGCTGCAGTCTCTGCGCGTTATTCAAAAAGTTCCTTGGTGTGGGCCTTTTTTGAGACGAGTGCATCAGATCGCACTGCTGCTATTTGCAACATATGTCTCAAGCGTATCTCGCGTGGCCAAAACATCTCCCGCTTGGGTACCACATGCTTGACCAGACATATGTTGACCTGCCATGCAGTTCGTTGGCAAGCGTATCTAAAAGACCCACACCAAAGAACAAAGAGGACCTCTCCTTGCTCCTCATCAGCTGAGATTTCCAACCCCACTATACCTTCAGTCCTCTCTGAGACCTGCACTGAGAGGAATGAAGGTGTAGAATTAGGTGTGTCACAGCCAAGTACTTGTGGGCAATCTGCTTTTGGTACACCGACGTCAGATTGTACCAGGCAAATTTCCCTGCCCCAGCTGCTGCACCGCCGAAAGAAGTTTGCTCCCAGCCATCCACATGCCCAGCGGTTGAATGCAAGCTTGGCAAAATTACTAGCACTTCAACTGCTGCCTTTTCAGTTGGTAGACTCTGCCCCCTTCCGTGAGTTTGTGGAATGTGCAGTTCCTCAGTGGCAGGTACCCAAACGCCACTTTTTCTCACGGAAGGCGATTCCGGCTCTCTACCGGCATGTGGAAGGCAATGTCCATGCCTCGCTGGACAGGGTGGTCAGCGGTAAGGTGCATATTACCGCTGACTCATGGTCCAGCAGGCATGGACAGGGACGTTACCTAAGTTTCACTGCGCATTGGGTGACTCTACTGGCAGCTGGGAAGGATGCAGGACAAGGTGCAGTAGTGTTGGAGGTTGTTCCGCCAACACGCCTCCAAAATGCTAATGATTGTGACACACCTCTCTCCTCCACCCCCTCCTCTTCTTCTTCTTCCATGGCCTCTTCCTGTGCTTTGTCCTCGGAACCAGCGGTGCTCCGTAACCATTCAAGGGGCTACGCAAGTACGCAGGCCAAAAGATGCCATGCGGTGCTTAAGCTAGTGTGCTTGGGGGACAGGAGCCACACTGGGGCAGAGGTTCTGTCAGCTCTGCAGGGGCAGGTTCAGAGGTGGTTGACGCCACGCCAACTTAAGGCAGGAATGGTGGTTTGCGACAATGGCACCAACCTCCTCTCTGCCCTCCGACAGGGACAAATGACCCATGTGCCCTGTTTGGCTCACGTCCTTAACTTGGTGGTGCAGCGGTTCTTGGGCAGGTACCCGGGCTTACAGGATGTCCTGAGGCAGGCCAGGAAAGTCTGTGTGCATTTCCGCCGGTCATATAATGCCAGTGCTCGGCTGACAGACCTCCAAAAGGAGTTTAACCTGCCCAAGAACCGCCTAATCTGTGACATGCCCACCAGGTGGAACTCAACGTTGGCCATGCTGCAGCGGCTGCACACGCAGCAGAGGGCCATCAATGAGTACCTGTGCGACTATGGCACCAGGACAGGGTCAGGGGAGCTTGGTTTTTTTTCCACATGCCAGTGGGCCATGATCAGGGATGCATGCACTGTCCTGTCACCATTTGAGGAGGCCATGAGGATGGTGAGCAGTGACAGTGCATGCATCAGTGACACTGTCCCCCTTGTCCACCTGTTGGAGCACACGCTGCCTGGAATAATGGACCGGGCACTTGAGGCAGAACAGAGGCAGGAAGAGGAGGACTTCCTTAGCTCTCAAGGCCCCCTTTATCCAGACAGTGTTCCTGCGTGCCCGCCGATCACACAGGAAGAGGACGAGGAGGAGGAGGAGGAGGAGGAGGAGGAAGATTGTGTCAGTATGGAGGTGGAGCCTGGCACTCAGCATCAGCAGCAGTCTTTAAGGGATCAGTCCCAAGAAACACATGGACTTGTACGTGGCTGGGAGGAGGTGGCTGCAGACCATGTCGTCCTTAGTGACCCAGAGGACTCCGGACCGAATGCCTCAGCAAACCTACGCTGCATGGCCTCCCTGATCCTGCAAAGCCTGCGTAAGGATCCTCGTATTCGTGGTATCAAGGAGAAGGACCAATACTGGCTGGCAACCCTCCTTGATCCACGTTACAAGGGTAAGGTTGCGGACCTTATCTTGTCAGCGCAGAGGGAGCAGAGGATGAAACATCTTCGGGAGGCCTTGCAGAAAGGTCTGTGCAACACGTTCCCAGAGACTGGGAGGTTACAAACTCCTGTTTCTGGACAACGTGTTGCTGAGGCTTCGGTCAGTCAAAGAAGGAGCGGTGGAGAAGGTGGCCGTCTGACCGATGCGTTCAGACAATTTTTTGGTCCGCAGCCCCAAGGTATGATCGGTTCCAGCAACCATCGCCAGCGTCTGTCTTACATGGTGCAGGAATACCTAGGGGCAAGATCAGACTTGGACACCTTTCCCACCGAAAATCCTCTGGGTTACTGGGTCTTGAGGATGGATCACTGGCCAGAGCTTGCACAGTATGCAATTGAGCTACTGGCCTGTCCTGCATCCAGCGTTCTTTCGGAACGCACATTCAGTGCTGCTGGAGGCGTGGTAACCGATCACAGGGTGCGTCTGTCCACCGACTCGGTCGATCGACTGACCTTCATAGAAATGAATCAGTCTTGGATCACCACCAGCTACCAAGCACCTGATGCTGATGTAACCGAATAATTTTTTTTGAAATCTCAGATCCCTTCAAAGACTGCCTATGCTGATGCTGAGTGACTATCCCTGAGTAATTATCCTCTTCCTCCTCAATCATCACGCTGATAGCTTGTAAGAACATTTTTGGTTCTGGGCGCCACCACCAGTGCCTAAGGCACAATTTTTCTGCCCCTGTTTCACAGGGGCGTGTAATTACAATTTTTGATGCAATACTTTGCAGCAGGGCTCGTTCCTGCGTTCCAACTACAGTATCTGTGAGGGGTTGCAGTGTTGTGGCACCAGAACCAGTGCCTAAGGCCCAATTTTTCTGCCCCTGTTTAACAGGGGCGTGTAATTACAATTTTTGATGCAATACTTTGCAGCAAGGCTCCTTCCTGCATTCCAACTAAAGTGTCTGTGAGGGGTTGCAGTGTTGTGGCACCAGCACCACCACCACCACCACCAAAGGCCCAGTTTTTCTGCCCCTGTTCAACAGGGGCATCTAATTACAATTCTTTATCTAATATTTCACAGCAGGGCCCTGTGAGGGCTTACGTTGTTGTGGCCACAACAACACCTAAGGCCCAAATTTCTGCTGAGTATATAGGGCAGGCCCCTACTTTCAAACATCTAACTTACAAACAACTCCTACTTGCAAACGGAAGGAGACAACAGGAAGTGAGATGAAATCTACCCCTGGGAAGGGAAATTCTCTCCTGTAAGAGTTAAGATGGGAAAAACATTTCTCCTTTCCACTGATGCTTTCCAATCCTTGTTCCACAAAAAACCCCAAATTCTCAAAAAACATTTGTCATTGGGACAAAAAGTGAGGTGAAATCTTCTAAAGAGGAGGAAAGACAGCAAAACAAATGTCACAGGGGTGATAACCCTTCCCTATGTTTTCCAAAAAGCTTAAAAAAGATATTTTGGCTGGAGCTAAACACGTTAAAAATGTACCCGTTCAAAATGACAAACAGATTCTACTTAACAACAAACCTACAGTCCCTGTCTTGTTTGCACCGCCTGTATACTGCTGTTCAGAGTATATAGGGCCTGGTGGCCCCACACCTTTCCTTATTTTAATTTGGGTGCGGGGTTCCCCTTAATATCCATACAAGACCCAAAGGGCCTGGTAATGGACTGGGGGGTACCGTTTGTCTCACTGATTTTCATCCATATTGCCAGGACCCGACATTACATTAAACCTGCAAGCAGTTTTAAATGAGATTTTTTCGTTTAAAAATGACATTTGGTGCAGGGACTGTTCTAAACACGGGAAACACGTGCCACTTTACAGGCATACTATAGACACCCCCCAGGTACGATATTTAAAGGAATATTTCACTTTTTTTTTTTTTTTACTTTAAGCATCATTAAAATCACTGCTCCCGAAAAAACGGCCGATTTTAAAAGTTTTTTTTTGCATTGATACATGTCCCCTGGGGTAGGACCCGGGTCCCCAAACCCTTTTTAGGACAATACCATGCAAATTAGCCTTTAAAGTGAGCACTTTTGATTTCAAACGTTCGAGTCCCATAGACGTCAATGGGGTTCTAACGTTCGTGCGAACTTTCGGTCCGTTCGCAGGTTCTGGTGCGAACCGAACCGGGGGGTGTTCGGCTCATCCCTACTCATGAGTCATCAGTGTATGTGAGTTGCAATAATATAGAAAAGTATATAGAACAAATAAATGTATGATAATACAACTCAATCCTAGGCTGAAGTGTCAGCAAAGGGGAGTATGTTAAACAGGATGTGCATTAAAGTTCAAATATAGAACTGTGAAGGTATAAAAAGAGATGACCACCTTCTTTGCAAAGAACGTACAGGATGAGATTCAAAAGCTACTCATCAAATACTAGAAAACGCTCACCTTATTTCCCAGGTAATATGTGTGAGCAAGTCCTGTCTGTGCAGCAGAAAACTGTTGCAAAATAGGAGATGAAAGAAAGCCCCCAGGGCTCCTGTGTGCCGGGGAGCTTTGATGGGCCACAAGGGGGGACGGCAGAAGTCACACCATAACAGCACCATATAAATCCAATTTAAAAAAACATATATATATATAGTAGTGTAATTCCGATAAAATCAGAATTCTATGATAAATAGTTAAATATTTGGGACCGGAGGCTGCCGTCTCTCTTATACAATTTTCAAAATGGAAAAAACTGGAAGAAACAAAATAGAGAGAGAGAGGTTATGTTAAACATTGGGCATGATGAGATGAATTTTATACAATAAATATTGAGGATCAAAATTTCCAACGACTAGATCTAAAAAGTTGGACACACACATGACCTAAAATTATAAAACGACATTGATACCACATATTGATGAAAAATAGGACAAGAGGAGCTCCTGTATGCACCGAACTTCTTACTACCCATAGCAAGGTGTGATTGGATTGGGCTGTAATTTCTTCACCCACCACTAGGTGTCCTCAATGCTCCACCTGCAACCCCTACATTCTGTACATCCAACTTGGGGCTTATATATAGGAAACATGCATACATTTTATGGTACAAATGTTATGTCATATATACAGTATATGGTAGGAACATATTATGCGGTAAATATAGAGAGAGGGCAGGGAGAATGCAAGGAAAGGAAAGAATGCAGGGAGAGAAGGGAGAGAGAGGGGGAAGGGAGAGGTGAGAGAAAGGGGGAAGGGAGAGGTGAGAGAGAGGGGGGGAGAGGAGAGAGAGGGGGGAGGGAGAGGAGAGAGAGAGGGGGAAGGGAGAGGTGAGAGGGGGAAGGGAGAGGTGAGAGAGGAAGGGAGAGGTGAGAGGGGGAAGGGAGAGGTGAAAGAGGGAAGGGAAAGGTAAGAGGGGGGAGGGAGAGGTGAGAGGGGAAAGAGAGAAGTGAGAGAGAGGGGGAAGGGAGAGGTAAGAGGGGGAAGGGAGAGGTGAGATAGAGGGGGAAGGGAGAGGTGAGAGAGGGAAGGGAAAGGTAAGAGAGGGAAGGGAGAGGTGAGAAGGGAAAGGGAGATGTGAGAGAGAGGGGGAAGGGAGAGGTGAGAGAGAGGGGGAAGGGAGGGGTGAGAGGGAGGGGGAAGGGAGAGGTGAGAGAGGGAAGGGAGAGGTGAGAGAGAGGGGGAAGGGAGAGGTAAGAGGGGGAAGGGAGAGGTGAGAGGGGGAAGGGAGAGGTGAGAGAGGGAAGGGAGAGGTGAGATAGAGGGGGAAGGGAGAAGTGAGAGAGGGAAGGGAAAGGTAAGAGGGGGAAGGGAGAGGTGAGAAGGGAAAGGGAGATGTGAGAGAGAGGGGGAAGGGAGAGGTGAGAGAGAGGGGGAAGGGAGAGGTGAGAGGGAGGGGGAAGGGAGAGGTGAGAGAGAGGGGGAAGGGAGAGGTGAGAGAGAGGGGGAAGGGAGAGGTGAGAGAGAGGGGGAAGAGAGAGGTGAGAGGGAGGGGGAAGGGAGAGGTGAGAGAGGTAAGGGAGAGGTGAGAGGGGGAAGGGAGAGATGAGAGAGAGGGGGAAGAGAAGGGAGAGGTGAGAGGGGGAAAGGAGAGGTGAGAGGGGGGAAGGGAGAGGTGAGAGGGGGAAGGGAGAGGTGATATAGACGGAGAAGGGAGAGGTGAGAGAGGGAAGGGAAAGGTAAGAGGGGGAAGGGAGAGGTGAGAGGGGAAAGGGAGAGGTGAGAGAGAGGGGAAAGGGAGAGGTGAGAGGGGGAAGGTAAAGGTGAGAGAGGGAAGGAAAAGGTGAGAGGGGGAAGGGAGAGGTGAGAGGGGGAAGGGAGAGGTGAGAGAGGGGGAAGGGAGAGGTGAGAGAGGGAAGGGAGAGGTGTGATAGAGGGGGAAGGGAGAGGTGAGAGAGGGAAGGGAAAGGTAAGAGGGGGAAGGGAGAGGTGAGAAGGGAAAGGGAAATGTGAGAGAGAGGGGGAAGGGAGAGGTGAGAGAGAGGGGGAAGGGAGAGGTGAGAGGGAGGGGGAAGGGAGAGGTGAGAGAGGGAAGGGAGAGGTGAGAGAGAGGGGGAAGGGAGAGGTGAGAGAGAGGGGGAAGGGAGAGGTGAGAGGGAGGGGGAAGGGAGAGGTGAGAGAGGGAAGGGAGAGGTGAGAGAGAGGGGGAAGGAAGTGGTGAGAGAGAGGGGGAAGGGAGAGATGAGAGAGAGGGGGAAGGGAGGTGAGAAATGGGAGAGGTGAGAGGGGGAAGGGAGAGGTGAGAGAGAGGGGAAAGGGAGAGGTGAGAGAGGGAAGGGAGAGGTGAGAGAGGGAAGGGAAAGGTAAGAGGGGGAAGGGAGAGGTGAGAAGGGAAAGGGAGATGTGAGAGAGAGGGGGAAGGGAGAGGTGAGAGAGAGGGGGAAGGGAGAGGTGAGAGGGAGGGGGAAGGGAGAGGTGAGAGAGAGGGGGAAGGGAGAGGTGAGAGAGAGGGGGAAGGGAGAGGTGAGAGAGAGGGGGAAGGGAGAGGTGAGAGAGGGAAGGGAGAGGGGGAAGGGAGAGGTGAGAGGGGGAAGGGAGAGGTGAGAGGGGGAAGGGAGAGGGGGAAGGGAGAGGTGAGAGGGGGAAGGGAGAGGGGGAAGGGAGAGGTGAGAGGGGGAAGGGAGAGGTGAGAGGGGGAAGGGAGAGAAGGAAGGGAGAGTGGGAAGGGAGAGGTGAGAGAGGGGAAGGGAGAGGGGGAAGGGAGAGGTGAGAGGGGGAAGGGAGAGGGGGAAGGGAAAGGTGAGAGGGGGAAGGGAGGGGTGAGAGGGGGAAGGGAGAGATGAGAGGGGGAAGGGAGAGGTGAGAGGGTAAGCTGTGGAGAACAAGATGAGAAGAAGTTGGTAATAATCACAGAATCGCAGAATAAGGCTAATAAAATATGCAGAACTTTATTGATGAGTAAAAAACCTCAATGGGGTAAATCTATAGAGAATAACACCTTCCAATAACCAGGTAACATTATTGGTGTCCCAATAATCAATCAGGATAATCGCGTCCTTTTGGCTAATGATCCATGACATGAAATTAATTTATCCATGGGTTGTTCTGATTACATTTAGATGATATAATAAATCATGTTAATAAAAATTGAAGCAAGTTGTCAGTGAAAGGCAAAGCGGCTGAACGAACTCGGCACAATGAAGTCTTAGTAGCCGTGTTGGCAGAGAGTCATGCAGAGCAGAGATGGGGGAGTTTACAGAAGTAAAGATGAACTTCTAGAAATAGGATCACTTGGCTAAGCTTGTCATTCAGGGGGATAAAGTTCTGGTTGTAGAACAAAAACTCTGATATAAGGCAGCAGAGATCCGGTTATGAGATGTCCGTCTCTCCTTGGGATTGCTGATGGATCGGGTTCTGTTCTTATACAAGATAATGTCAGCAACATGGAGAAAGAAATTGCAGAGAGATGCAGCAAGCAATGAGAGAAACTGCGAGCCGGTAATGACGTATATGTTAGATAGAGCCGCATCATTTATTACATCCAAGGAGAGGAGAAAGAGTGAGAGTGCAGGGAGAGGAGAAAGGACAGAGAGAGTGCGGGAAAAAGAGAAAATGCATTGAAAGGAGAGTGCGGGGAGAGGAGAGAATGTAGGGAGAAGAGAGAGAATACAAAGAAAGGAGACAGGACAGAGAGAGTGCAGGAAAAAGAGAGAAGAGAATGTAGGGAGAAGAGAGAAAGAGAGTGCAAGGAAAGAACAGAGTGCAGGGATAGGGGAGAGGTGAGAGAGAGGGGGAAGGGAGAGGAGAGAGGGTGAAGGGAGAGGTGAGAGGGGGAAGGGGGAGGTGAGAGGGGGAAGGGAGAGGAGAGAGAGTGCAGGGAGAGGAGAAAGGGCAGAGAGAGTGTGGGAAAAAGAAAAAATGCAATGAAAAGAGAGTGCAGGGAGAGGAGAGAAGGGGGAGGAAGAGGTGAGAGAGGGAAGGGAGAGGTGAGAGAGAGGGGGAAGGGAGAGGAGAGAGGGTGAAGGGAGAGGTGAGAGGGGGAAGGGGGAGGTGAGAGGGGGAAGGGAGAGGAGAGAGAGTGCAGGGAGAGGAGAAAGGGCAGAGAGAGTGCGGGAAAAAGAAAAAATGCAATGAAAGGAGAGTGCAGGGAGAGGAGAGAATGTAGGGAGATGAGAAAGTGCAGGGAGAGGAGAAAGGGCAGAAAATGCAATACAAGGAGAGTGCAGGAAGGGGAGGGTGCAGCGAGAGGAGAGAATGTAGGGAAAAGAGAGAGAGAGTACAGGGAGAGGAGAGAGAATGCAAAGAAAGGAGACAAGACAGAGAGAGTGCGGGAAAAAGACAGAAGAGAATGTAGCGAGGAGAGAGAGAGTGCAAGGAAAGGAGAGAGAGTGCAGGGAGAGGAGAAAGGGCAGAGAGAGTGCAGGAAAAAGAGAGAAAATGCAATGAAAGGAGAGTGCAGGGAGAGGAGAGAATGTAGGGAGAAGAGAGAGGACGGAGAGTAAGATGGAGAGTAGTATGGAGGATGGAGAGTAGGGATGAGCCGAACACCCCCCGGTTCGGTTTGCACCAGAACTTGCGAATAGGCAAAAAATTTGTTCAAACATGCGAACACCATTAAAGTCTATGGGACTCGAACATGAATAATCAAAAGTGCTCATTTTAAAGGCTTATATGCATGGTATTGTCATAAAAAGTGTTTGGGGACCTGGGTCCTGCCCCAGGGGACATGTATCAATGCAAAAAATAAGTTTTAAAAACAGTTTTTTCGGGAGCAGTGATTTTAATAATGCTTAAAATGAAACAATAAAAGTGTAATATTCCTTTAAATTTCGTACCTAGGGGGTGTCTATAGTATGCCTGTAAAGGGGCGCATGTTTCCCGTGTTTAGAACAGTCTGACAGCAAAATGACATTTCAAAGGAAAATAAGTCATTTAAAACTACTCGCGGCTATTAATGAATTGCCGGTCCGACAATACACATAAAAGTTCATTGATAAAAACTGCATGGGAATTCCCCACAGGGGAACCCCAAACCAAAATTCAAAAAAAAAATGACGTGGAGGGTCCCCCTAAATTCCATACTAGGCCCTTCAGGTCTGGTATGGATTTTAAGGGGAACCCCAGCCAAAATTAAAAAAAAAAACTGGCGTGCGGTCCCCCCAAAAATCCATACCAGACCCTTATCCGAGCACGCAACCTGGCAGGCCGCAGGAAAAGAGGGGGGGACGAGAGTGCGGCCCCCCTCCTGAACCGTACCAGGCCACATGCCCTCAACATTGGGAGGGTGCTTTGGGGTAGCCCCCCAAAACACCTTGTCCCCATGTTGATGAGGAAAAGGGCCTCATCCCCACTCTTCTATCTTCTTTCTTCTATCTTCTATCTTCCTTCAATTTCTTCCTCCATCTTCTTCTGTTTCTTCCGATTCTCCCTCTGGTGTTCTCGTCCGGCATCTTCCTCCGTGGTGCCGGCGTCTTCTTTCCTTCTTCTCCTCGGGCCGCTCCGCATACATGATGGCATGATGGGAGGCTCCGGCTGTGTGATGCTTCTCCTCTTCTGATGGTTCTTAAATAATGGGACGGGGCCACCCGGTGACCCCGCCCCCTCTGACATCACGGGGAATGCCAACAGGGAAGTCCCCGTCAAGTCCCCGTCAAGTCCCCATGCGTCAGAGGGGGCAGGGTCACCGGGTGGCCCCGCCCCCCCATTATTGAAGAACTGTCAGAAGAGGAGAAGTGTGACACAGCGGGAGCCTCCCATCATGCCATCATGTATGCGGAGCGGCCCGAGGAGAAGAAGGGAGGAAGATGCCG